>JAWMAG010000046.1:9770000-9820000 GCA_037013455.1 Ceratitis rosa
TAAAATAATATAAAATAAAATGAAATAAAGTAAAAAAAATAAAATAAAAAATATAAAATAACATAAAATAAAACAAAATAAAATAAATTAAAATAAAATAAAATAAAAAAAAATATTGTAAAATAAAAAAAGGAAAAAATAAAAAAAATAACATAAAACAAAGTAAAATAAATAAATTAGATTAAATTAAATTAAATGTAAGAAAAAATAAAAATAAATATATAGATAAAAAAAGTAAAAAAAGAAATAAACGCTTTTTTGTAAAAAAAGTTTGTCATTCACAGGCAGTGATTGCAAGTTGCGTTAATGATTCGTGAAATTCAAGTTCTCAATTAATTTGTAAACGGTTATCTCTTTTCTCTTTCGCAACCACTTCATTAGCTTCATATATAAAAATATTCAATTCATATGCACATATACGTATATGTAAACATATATAATTATGCTGTCTTAACTTTGCAATTTTCCGATGATTTTCTCTTCATACTCCCGCTCATTGCGCTCAAGGTGAACTCAATCGCTCGAATTACACAATTCGAAACTTAACTTGTAACACGGCTTATTCATCGCTGCCGCATCCACCGTTATTACAACGAGTCGAGTATTTATAGCGTTACATACATTCAATATCATATTGAATAAGTCACGTTTTATTTTTTTCCGCTTTAACACTTTGCCAATATCAGCGGGAGTTGTTGGTGTTGGTGGCGATGTGCTCAAGTACAGTGGGTTGGTTCAACAAATTTCTACACTTTATTTAAAATTAATACTAATGATCAATTAATCTAAAAATTAGGTGTCCCACGGAAAGTGAGACAACTAAGAACTTATAGAAAAAAACTAAAGTTGTTCTTGTTCTTGCCCATATTTAATGTTTTTAACTTATTATTCCGTTGTCGGTATTTGAAGTGCTTCAAACAAAGGATATGGTTGGTATTTTTTTCTCATGGAACAGATCTGGTATGAGTACTATCAATCTACTCACTTCTTCATCCGTGCTAAAATTTTTATATTGACGAAAAATCTTCTTCGAACATACTCACATGTATATTCGGATTAATAAATATTAAAACTTATTCGAGCATAAACTGTGGCGCGAAATTACTTCAACTTTTTGCGTAATTTTTCCGTTTTAAATTTTTTTTTAACATTTTCACTGCTTCTCAAATGGGTGCTTGGTTGGATAAGCGTGTCGGTGGGTGGTCGCTGACTGAGTGTGGAGCTATAAAAATGTGGGAATATAAAGTTCGGTTGACTTGAGTGGGAATGAGTGGAAGTTAGTAGATATTTTCCTACTTCCTTAAGCTTTTAGCGGCAAAAAAAAAATATTATAAAGAATTATTTTTATGTAAATATACGTACATACCAATACTTACAAATATGTATATGCATTTTCTTTATATAAATAAATACATGTATGCACTCTCAGCATATACACATGCTCAAATAAATTTATAACTTTTTCGTCCGAATCCATATAATTTCATAATAAAATTAAACATGTGAAAGTATTTCAGTTTATAGTGGTTTGTATATATGATTGAAGGCGTGTGTGTTACCTGTTTACACGCATTTTGCATTCATTTTAAATGTAGCATAAATGTAACATTCCAGCAACAAAGGCGACCTATCTTCACACTGTTACCACAGACGCACACACTCACACGTGTGTGAACACCTGCAAACGTGTAGAACGATCGAGGCCAACAGCGGCAAGCAATACGAGTGCTTTGGCGCATACAGCTTCCTGTTAACTGTTTGCAAACATGAATATTAATTTGTGCTTACATTTATAATAAACACACATACATACATAGCTGCATGTGTGTGCCTGTGTGTGGTTAAAAGTTTTGGTAAGCGTGTACTTACTCGCACGTTGCTAGGTGTTGACAATATAAGCATGTGTACTGACACTTATACATATTTACATACACATTAGGGTGTTCTTAAACATAATTTTGGAACAAAAAATTGAATTAAAAAAATAAATAAAATAACATAAAATCAAATAAAATAAAAAAAATAAAATAAAATAAAATAAAATGAAATAAAGTAAATTAAATAAAATAAAAAAAATAAACAAATAAAAATAAAATGAACTCATATAAAAAAAACTTAAGTCAAATAAAACATAAACACATACAGAATTAAAAAATACTAACTAAAAAAAGAAAAAATAGAATAGAATAAAAAAATACAACAATAAAAAATAAAAAAAAATAAAAAAATTAAATAAAATAAAAAAAAAATAAAATAAAGTAAAATAAAACAAAAACATAAATAACATAAAAAACAATATAAAATAAAATTAAATAATATAAAATAAAACAAAATAATAATAAATGAAATACAACAAAATTATATAAAATAAAATAAAATAAAATGAAATAAAATAATATAAAATAAAACAAAATAAAATAAAATAATATAGAATAAAATAAAATAAAATAAAATAAAATAAAATAAAATAAAATAAAGTAAAATAAAATAAAATAAAATAAAATAAAATAAAATAAAATAAAATAAAATAAAATAAAATAAAATAAAATAAAATAAAATAAAATAAAATAAAATAAAATAAAATAAAATAAAATAAAATAAAATAAAATAAAATAAAATAAAATAAAATAAAATAAAATAAAATAAAATAAAATAAAATAAAATAAAATAAAATAAAATAAAATAAAATAAAATAAAATAAAATAAAATAAAATAAAATAAAATAAAATAAAATAAAATAAAATAAAATAAAATAAAATAAAATAAAATAAAATAAAATAAAATAAAATAAAATAAAATAAAATAAAATAAAATAAAATAAAATAAAATTAATTAAAATAAAATAAACTAACATAAAATAAAAATAAATAACACAAAATAAATGAAATAATATTAAACAAAATTAAACAAAATAAATGATATAAAATGAAATAGAAGAAAATATAATAGAATAAAATAAAATTAAATAATAACATTATCATATTATATATAAAATCCAATAAAATAAAAAAATTTAAATTAATTAAAATATAACACCCTAACTAAGTTTCTAATACATGCAAGTCTCTGTGTGTGCATAGCCTCGCGAAATTGTTTGACACACATTCACACATTCGGAATTTAGTAGGCAACAAAGCGTAAAGTGTTAATCATCAAGAAATTTTACATAAACACTCTCAACCCAACACCTCTTGCCAATGGAGCAACTACACGCGCCCGCTTCAATAACATTTAGAGTCCTTCAGAAGCACTTCAACAAACAAATTTGCACGAGTAGCTGTCGCTTGAAAGTGCACAAACTTTCATATATTTATAATTCACAATAACAGTTAGTTGGCAATTTTTTTTGTTGTTGTTGCTTGCTCGTGGAAGTTTATGAATGGAAGTGTGGGAGCTCTCATTAATGGTGTCACAGCGGTTTCACACGCATACGTATGTACATACGTGTACATGTAACATATTATATTTGCATTGAAATTGTTTTTCTATTAACTTTCATAAGTACTTTTATTCAAATACCATAAATCATATGAATATTTTCAAGCTTTTGCTGATTTTTTTCTAGAGCGCTGCTTCCATTCACAATAGTCGAAATTAGCACATTCTTTACACTGTTATTCAATTGAAAGTCATTAAGTTGCGTTGACATACTTTTTCTATTTAGAAAACATTTGTACATATATCCTTACACATGTATACATACATATGAGTTTTCTATATGAATTATCACAATTTCAGTCAATTAACGCACGTTGAGTGAAAAAAGAAAAATTTCTCTAATAAATTTATTTATTTTGTGTGCATAAGTAAGTTAGCTTTGAAAGCTCTTGAATGGTTTAGTATAGATATACATAGCTTTTTGTATATAAAAATAATACACATGTGACTTATATACATTTTTTATTTCATACACTTAAATTTAATTAGGTGCTTCACATATTTTTTGACAAACTCTTTACTAAGTATCTGAATTCATGTGAGTATTTGAAAATAAATTGTTTTTACCATTCATTATTGCATACTTCCTGAAGTAGGTTTACAAATTTTACACAAAAATAATAAAAAATATAATAAAAATATAATTAATAACTATTTTTTTCCTTTTCATTACAAGTTTTGCTCTCAGGCGCTTATGTTTCCTAGCTTTTTAAGTGAACTAATAAAAGCTTAAAAGCTCTTCTTTTCAAAGTTTTCTCTTGAAGTTAACACAAAACTGTTTATAATTAGAATTTTTTTGAGCAGAAAATTCCGAAAGCAATAAATTGACCTAATTTTACTACTTAGAAAAGTACTTTTATTTGAAAAAAATTTCATTATTAAATTAAAACCATTTTTTTACCACTTTTCAATTTCTCGCTTTGTGCATTCGTAGTAGCTAAAGTGAAAAAATATCATTGATTCAAGTCCCGTCCAGAGCAAAATGCTATGCCTCCATTCTAGTGCCATTCATTCTTGGTCGTATATGAATAGTCACCTGAAGACATTCGGTTGCAATCGGCGGGGTTTTTGTACTTTGTTAATAGCGGCGGCGTATGATCAACATCTCCTCGTAGATTCGGCCTGGTTATCGGTACAAGTTCGAGTGTACATCTGACGAAGTTTGTGGGGTACAGGGACTACGTTTTATTCATTGTGTCTGGCAGAGGCATTGTTCGGTATACGATCCTATTCCGTACGTGGTTCCGATGTAGTTCGTATAGTTAAAAAAATTATCTCCAACAGCTGATGTTTTTTTATGCGGAGTTTTTTTATTTCCCGTGAGAAATATAGTCATTGGAAGACTATTTTTTTCACTTTATTATCTATAATCTTGGATGTTGCCAGACCAACAGGGATGAAACCCATGGCCCTCCGCAAGTCAGCCGGCACTACTAATAACTCGGCCACGTCTTTATATAGCTCCTGGTAGATGGTTCACACAGAAATTTGATTCTGGTGCGATAGGAGACTACGCCACTCATTGAAAAAATCTACTTTACACAGACCATCATCAAGTTTAATAAGAAAAATATTGTTGCCATTGGGTGCTTGTGAGGGACAACTAGCCTCAGTACATGATTTTTCAGAGCATTGGTTGGCTTTTTCTTTTCAAGTGGAGCTTTCATCGGACACGGGAAAGTTTACGTATTTATAGACTCCAGCGCAAGAACTTACATTTGGATACAATTTAAGCCGTACGTTAGTAATAACGCACCGAATCATCTAGGGCGTCAATCGTCTCGGGATACCCTGTGTAGACAATCAACTTCACATAACCTCAAAAAAAAAAAAAAAAAAAATAGGTTAGCAATGTTAGATTGCATGATCTTGGAGACCACACCACAGGTCCATTGAATGTATGGCAGGTAACGCCGCTTTCTTGGAACCAGAGGTCGTCTATATCAACATTCTCCCATTCAGGTATGAAAAAGTTGTTGTAGCGGATAGGCCACTTAGGGATAGCCTAGTTAATATAAGTCACCGAAGCCGTCCAACGGAAGGTCCAGGAAACGAGCTGTTTCGACGGGTTCCAACCGGTGGGGGAGGGGGATTACATGTGTCGGTTTTAGGGGGATTGTAAAGAGGTGTTTAGTGTCGTGCGGTGACTCGTTACATGTTGGACATATATTGGGTATGTCAAGGTCGAGTCTGGATAGATACGAGTTTCACCTGCTACAATATCCGGACCTAAGTTGTGCCAGTAGGCACGAAAAAGTCATTAATCATCATTCCCCATTGGCTGTAACATTATGACCTGTTTTTGTTTTTTTTTTTTTTTTTGAAGAAATATACACCAATGACTCTCTCTACCCATAGAGTACACCAAACAGTGACATTTTGAGGGTGTAACGTCGCCTCAAAATATCATCACTCCAAATGTGACAATTTTGTACATCAACGTACCCATTCAACCAAAAGTGAGCTTCATTGTTGAACAAAATCTTCTAGTGAAAGGCGGGGTCGGTGGACACCTCTTTTTGGGCCCATCCACCGAGCGTGCGACGCGATGCTTCTTCGGATTTAATTATTGCACGAGTTAGTTTTTGTAAGTCCGCAAACTTTTTCCTGAAAGTGGTTGAGCATAGCTCCAATTGTTGACCGCGATGGCGAATGAACTCATTCGGGTCTACTTCTATACCCTGCTACACAGCAGTAAAAGTGTGTTTCGTGCGCTCCGTTCGAACTCTCTGAGGCCACTTCCACTGGAGTAATCGTGATGCGGAACCGATTCATGGTTGCTCGAATTACCTACTCTGCTCTGGACGATTATGTCGATCGAATATTTTACTCAGTGCGGGGCAATCGTTTACCACCAACATTTATTTTGGTAATAAATTTGTATGGTTAGCAAACGTTTTATGGGTGCAAATCTGACACTATAAAAGGGCAAGCCAAGGTGGGTATAGATCAAGCAAAAGCACACGTCTTCTGCAAAGCGGAACAACAAAAAATCTGTGTGCAAGAAAAAAAATATATATACATATTCGTATCCATTTCATTTCCGATATTTGTAAAGAGTTTAAAAAACTTTCTCAATTACACGATCTTTGAAGCAATCATACTTGTTTTCGGCAAAAAAAAAAAAAAAAAAAAAAATTGGAAGTAAGAAAAGAACAGAGAGAAATGCCAACTCGCATTCATTTACTTTTCTACAATCACTAAAAAATGCTACTAACTGTGCAACATACTGCAAGCAATTTCTATGTTTTCCCAACAGTTTACACTGACCACACCTTCCTCAAAACCAGAGTTTGAGACTGTACGTTCCCTTGTATGCCGCAGGTGAAACCTTTTTATGTTTCTGATAAGTTCATAATTTGACATGCAACTTTAACTTAAGCACCACAGTGCTGACCGGAGAGAGCGAGAGTGTGAGAGAGGAGGAAGCAAAGGAGAGTTACAGAGTGTAGCGGAGTGTGAAAAGTGTCATGGTCAAACTGACAGTTAAGGCTGATATGAGAGCATTTTGAGTTGGAGCGTGCAAATAAGTAGATTTAAATTAACAGGCAAAATGATAGAAGTTGAGGCGAGAGGTGAAAAGGTGAACAAAAGTGTTTGCGGAGAGTTGACTTTAAACTTGGAACTTTTGGATGCACACAAATATTTTATTTACTAAGCAGCAACTGCAATCTTTGTTGCCGACACACACATACACACACACACACCCATTAACGGCGTTGGGTTTACTGCTGCTTTATTATTTGCACTATTACCTCATTTGAGTGTCAAAAGGACAAACTTTTGTCGCTAAACTCTAATATGCATAGCAGTTAAAAGGGACGTGTCTAACTGTCAGACTTGGAGAGTACGAGTGTGTGAGGTAAAGAGAAAAAAAGAAGAGCAAAAACAGAGATAGAGAGTGAGAGAGAGAGATATATAGAGAGTTGGAGAGAGGGAGAGAGGCAGGTTGTGTAAGTGCTTAAGGTAAAGTAAGAGAGTGAGATAGCGATATACAATATACTATACGTGTATATAGTATGTAAGAGAGCCAGCACTCTTTCGGGGGTCATACTTTAGTGTCTAAGTAAAATGTTGCAAATGTTGCATATTAAAATAACGATAAAACAACTTTCTAAAACTTATTATCAATGCAGCTGAGTATGTATGTATACATAATTTTGTGATGGAAAATTTTGGCAATTGCCTTGGTACAAACATACATACGTGTAATTGCCTTGCGCTGCGTTGCGTCAAACTGTCGTGCTGTAGAAAGCATTTGCGTTTTGCACTGTTGCAAACGGCAAAAAAAAAGCAAACTTTTGTCTTGTCAAAAAATTAAAGTTTTCACTGAACAGAATTGGATGCTCGTATGTTCAAATGCTAGTATATAGGTATGTCTACTCAAAAATGTATAAAAGTAGAATATCTGCATGTAAATGCTTTTGCCATGACAATTCGACTTCATTGCACAATTTTAGGCGTTTGACAGCAAGTTTTGCATTTTGTAATTTGCATTTCAGATTTTCATATTGTGATAAGTAGTGAATGCAGATTTTTTTTTCGTAGTAATAAAATTTATAAAATATATATTTAAAATATTTAAATATATGCATATTTCAATACTTATAATATATATACAACAATGTACAGAAGCCACATTCTCCAACTAAAGATGACGCTGCTGTTAGTAAAAATACATGACTCCTCCTTGTTGGGAAGGGTGCTGTTCCGTCGTATATTCCACCTTCTATGGAATGCATAAAAGGCCGATAAGCAGCACCAAATATGGATTAAAAATAATAATTTTTAAAATTTATTTCTTTAACTTTTAAAGAAGGCTTCCTTGATTCAGCATTTCAAATTTTCTGACAGATCATTTCCTATTTCGATCGCCGTTTCTAAAATTTGGGACTAATTCTGGTCCCAACAATTTCGGTTTGAGTAATATAAGATTTTTATATTATTTCGGAAGCTACGATGTTTGCCCATCTTTCTGACAGTTTGTGGATCCCATCCCAAAAGAACTTTTCCGGCTTAGAGTTCAAGAAAGAATCGAACCAATTTCTGATACCCTGTTCTGAAGTGAAGCGTATTCCGGTGAGACCATACTGCATTGATCTGAACAAGTGGTAATCGGAAGGTGCTATGTCTGGGCTATAAGGCGGGTGAGGTAGAACTTCCCACCCACAGTTTTCCAAATAGTTTTTAACTGGCCTTGCAACATGTGGCCGAGCGTTGTCATGATGAAAAATTATTGATTCGTGTCTGGTCGGATATTCTGGTCGTTTTTCTGCGATGGCCTTTTTCAAACGAATCAATTGTTTTCGGTAGGGGTCCCCATTGATCGTCTGACCCGATTTCAATAGCTCATACTAGACCACACCCTTGTGGTCCCACCAAATACATAGCATAACCTTGGCACCATGGATATTCGGCTTTGCCGTGGATGTCGCTGATTGGCCGGGCTTCACACACGATCTCTTGCGCTTTGGTTTATCACAATGAATCTGTTTTTCATCGCCACTGACAATCCGATGCAAAAATGATTTCTTTTGGTGGCGTTGAAGCAACATTTCCAAAATGCAGAATAGACGTTCGACGTTTGACGTCTCTTGGCTTTAATTCATAAGGCACCCAATTTCCAAGCTTCTGGATGAATCTTAATGATTTTAATCGTCTGGAAAGGGTTACTTGATCAACTCCTAATACTTTTGCAAGTTCTTCTTGCGTCTGGCATGTATCTGCGTCGAGCAATGTCTCCAATTCTTCGTCTTGAAATTTTTTTGGCTGTCCGGGTCGTTCTCCGTCGTCTACCATAAGTCGAAATTGCCACTTTTAAACCGTGCAAACCACTTTTGGCACATTCGTTCAGCTAAAGCATTCGTTTCGCTTCTTTATCAAGTCTGGAGAAAGCAGAACTCACGGCGCGGTTGTTGAGGCCAATGATGTCGATATCATCGGCATACGCCAGCAGCTGTACACTCTTATAAATAGAAGATTGTACCTTCTCTATTCAGCTCTGCAGCTCGTATTACAATATTTTCTCCAGCATTAAATTAAAAAAGTCACACGATAAGGAATCACCCTGTCTGAAACTTTGTTTTGTATCGAACGTCTCGGAGAGGTCCTTCCCGATCCTGACGGAGCTTTTAGTGGTGCTTAACGTCAGTTTTGTTAGCCGTATAAGTTTTGCGGGGATTTCAAATTCAGACATAGCGGCATAAAGGCAGCTCCTATTCGTGCTGTCGAAGGCGGTTTTAAAATCGACGAAAAGGTGGTGGGTGTCGATCCTCGTTTCCCAGCTCTTTTCCAAGATTTAGCTCATAGTGATCATCTAGTAAAGCCACACTGATAAGGTCCAATCAGTTTGTTGACGGTGGGCTTTAGTCTTTCACACAATACGCTTGATAGGACCTTATATGCGATATTAAGAAGGCTTATTTCACGGTATTTGGCGCAGACTGTGGGACCACCTTTTTTGTGGATCGGGCAGAGCACATTTAAATTCCAATCGTCGGGCATGCTTTCATCCGACCATATTTTGCAAAGAAGCTGATGCATGCACCTCATCAGTTCTTCACCGCCGTATTTGAATAGCTCGGCCGGTAATCCATCGGCCCCTGCCGCTTTGTTGTTTTTTAAGTGGACGATTGCTATTCGCACTTCTTCATAGTCGGGTAACGGAACAACTCTTCCATCCTCATCAATTGGAGTTTCGGGTTCACCATCTCCACGTGTTTCCTGTTCACTGCCATTCAGCAGGCTTGAGAAGTGCTCCCTCCATAAATCGAGTATACTCTGGGCATCTGTCACTAGCTCACCTCCCTAGGTCCCACAAGAGTTTGCTCCGGTCTTGAAACCTTCTGTAAGTCGCCGTATCTTTTCATAGAATTTTCGAGCGTTACCCTTGTCGGCCAGCTTCTCAAGCTCCTCATACTCGCGCATCTCGGCCTCTTTCTTCTATCTATCTATTCTTCGAGTAGAAAATTGCTCGGCAGTCTGTTGTGATTGCAGCTTTTCAACAAAGGAGCGTGCGTATCTTCGCTGCAAGATAGTGATTCGAGTCAATGTTGGGACCTCGGAACGTACGGACATCTAAAAAACTGAATGCGTGTCTTCCTTCTATCACAACGTGATCGATCTGGTTGGAAGTTTTCCGATCTGGAGACAGCCAAGTAGCTTGGTGAATTTTTTTTGTGCTGGAATCTAGTGCTACAGACAATCATATTTCGGGCCCCGGCGAAGTCGATCAGCCTCAGCCCATTTGGAGATGTTTCGTCGTGGAGACCAAGTTTTCCGACAGTCGTACCAAAGATACCGTCTTTGCCCATCCTAGCGTTGAAGTCGCCAAGCACAATTTTGACGTTGTGGCGGGGGCAGCGCTCATAAGTGTGTTCGAGACGCTCGTAAAAGGCATCTTTGGTCAAGTCATCCTTCTCTTCCGTCGGAGCGTGGTCGCAAATTAGGGTGGTGTTGAAAAATTTTGTCTTGATGCGAATTGTGGCTAGACGTTCATCCACCGGAGTGAATGCCAGTACTCGGCGACGAAGTCTCTCTCTCTCCACGAATCCGACACCAAATTTGCGCTCCTTTATATGGCCGCTGTAGTAAACTTCACAAGGACCCACCTTCTTCCGTCCTTGTCCCGTCCATCGCATCTCTTGAACGGCAATGATGTCAGTCTTTAACTTTATGAGGACATCAACAAGCTGGGCAGCGGCACCTTCCCAATTAAGGGACCGGACATTCCAGGTGCATGCCCTAAAATATTTGCGGGGGTTGTCATCAAAAGGGGGTCTCTCATCCGAGGTTTAAATTGCTTTTTCATTGGGTTGTTTTTTCATGTGGTGGGTTCCAAACCCTACGCACAACCGCATGGGATTCGCCTTCTCACTTTAGCTCGCCTCCAAACGGATGTTTGTTGGCTACCCAGGGGATACATGGTCTAAGACCGGAAGTCGTGAGCTGCTTGAACCATATGCACAAGAATCGTTTCTGGCCACTCCCAGGTGAATGGCAGTCAAAAATTTTCCTCACTTGCGTGAACTTCTGCACATGGCCCCATCCCCCAATTAATGCATACACCCAATAAAAATTGTATATTCCTTATTTATTCTTTGATTTATTTGTAATTCAGTACATATGTATGTGGCTTTTTGTTTATATTAACAGAAATACAACTCTTTTCTCCGGGAATCAGACCAAGGACAGTACTATTTATTAAAAAAAACCGTACTTGTCATGCCAGTTACTTGAAATACGCTACATAATAGTCTTTTTAGTCGTATTAATGTTCTTTTTATTTAAGATTTTTTCTACGTGAAGTAGATCGTTTTTTTTTTACTCTTAATTTTTTGAAGGAGTATAAACTTTTTGAGGATGTAAGCGCGTCTCTACAATGGTTTGTGAATTATCCTCACTTCTAATGCGAAAAATTCGTTCATTAACGTACCTATTCAACCGAAAGTGAGCTTCAGCGCCGGACGAAAAATTCTTGCGAAAATCGAGATCGGTGAGCATCTTGTTTTGTACCCGTTCACCGAACGTGTGACGCGCTTGACGGTCGTTCGGTTTCAAAGCTTGCGTGTGTTGGATTTGCAAAGCCCGCAAACCAAAATCCTTTCCCAAAATATTCAATAAAGTGGCTGGGTACAGCTCCAATTGTTGCGCGCGATGCTGTGTGTATATTATGGCGACATGTACAAACCCAGTTATTAACTACCAATGTGCGTTTCAATCTGCAAAATGATCCATCGGCCGATGTATTTTCAACCAGCAGATGGTTTTCTCATGAGGAGTCTTTATTTCATATCAGAAATACACTCGGAGGGCTCGAAATTCCCTGCCGAGGGGCGACCGCAATTGGAAGGTTAGGTTAGGTTAGGTTGTAGTGGCTTCAGACCTATCAGGTAGGATTCACTTGGATCTCACTAAGATCCGTTGCGATACCACAAAACCTTAACCTCTAATGAACTTCATTAGGTCCATGGCTTTGACGTCAGCTATCTTCGATAGAGCATCCAGCAGTAGGGTTCCGAAATTTTGAAACCATCGCAGTCACATAAGAGACGGGTGATAGTTTCCTCCTCTTCATCCCCCCTGCAGCTTCTGCAGCATCTTATGCAGTGAGCCCTAGTCTTTCCGCGTGTCATCCTATTATTTGGACATATCACTTCTTTCTAAGGAGTAAATATCTCTCAAACGTAAACTAATATCTACGCCAATAAAAAAGAAGAAGTACTAAGGGTAATAAGAATAACACAGACTCAGGAAATAATTTATTTTAAGAATTCAATTTTCAAACAAATAATATATATACTATATATATATAATAATATTTTTCTAACAATTTTGTATCTTTGCTTAAATCAACTTTGAATAACAAAACTTTTTCTCATTCTTTCTAGGTATGTGTAACATTTTTATATTCTACTATCACTGAGTATGTAAGTATTTATTTATAAAGTTATGCAAAAGTTAGGCAGGAAAATCAAATATGTATGTATTAGAGCTATGAATAAACATTGTTTTTTTTGGACTTGGTTTTTTGAATTTTTTTTTTAATATTTTAATAAATATTTTTTTTTTTAATATACATATGTATATAAGTAGTTCATGTTCTGAATGATATGTGTTCAAAAAAAAAATATTTTTGTAAATTTTTTTTAATATTTATGCATTGTGACTGAGATACTAAAAACATACACAATTTTATAATATTTATTTTAGTTCGGATTCAGTTGCCTGACTATATATTTTTTAATACAAAACTTTCTAGGAAATTTTAGTTTTGCACATAAAGCTACGAGCAAAGCCCTTTCATTCCAACACTCAAAACACTCCACATGACTCATCAGTGTAAAGCATTGGCGAATTTGCTATAAAAAGAGCGCACGTGGCGTATGACTAATCACTAGAAAAGTAGCGCAGGCGTGTTTGTTACGTATACGCCATGGCTAAGCGACTTAAATGCAATACATGTAGATTTTTTTTTGCTTTTTATATTCACAAAAAAAAAATAAATAAATCACATATAAATATAATTGCAAAAAAAAAAAATAAATAAGCAACAAAAACAACAAAATAACAACTTGAAAATTATACGAAGCACAAAAAATAAGCATAAAAATAAAAAATATAGTTCAACAAGAAAAGCCATCGCCATAATCACCTTTATTTGGGGCGTGCGACGTCTATTACACTTAAGTGATTGAACATAACAAATTTCGCCAAACTACCTGCAAGGAAAGGACATTAAAAGCATAAGAAAAATACATACATACGTGTATACACACCTCTTCATTGGAAATAATATGTATTATTTGTATGTAGCACTTGAAAGAGTACCTCGAAGGGAGTGCCATTGTTCGTGCGTATTATATACCAATGTCTGTTGTTGAAAATTGTGCTTTTGTTGTGGTGTTGATGGTGAAAGTATTTTAAAAGCGTAAACAAGTGCATTAAAAATCAATGATGACAGCTTAAACGTTTTCTTTTGTGTGCGAGCGAACATAACAAAGGACTTACACTTAATATCTGACTGTGTATGAGCGTGTGCGTGTGTATGATCAACTCAGACAGGCACTCTATTTAGTACAAATCTATATGGCATGTGGGTGTGTAAATAGTGAAGGGCAAATAATAGTAATGGCTGTGCGTGTGTGTGTGTGGAAATAAAAAATATTGGCTGTCTGACATTTTGTGCATTTACAGTAAACAAGTTAACACGATATGGCCAACAAAGTGTTGAATTTCGCGTGAGTAGATCTACAGCGGCAGCACTTGTAAAGCTTTTGCTCATTTGTGCCTGTGTTTGTGTGCTAGCTTAGTCTACGTTCAAGAGCATCAGCATACAGATAACAACGGGAGACAATAGAGTAAGGGTATGAACAAAAGAAAGTAGGAGAAATGCAGTTAATATATATATAAATACGTACGGGTATTTGAACGCTTAATAAGTAAATGAAATAGTTTAACTGATTTGTTCACAAACAACTAGCTTCTGAATAGAGCTCCCCGGCACTAGCTGCTACATATGTATGTACATTTATTAGTTCTGCGATATGTCCTGCTGACTGGACATTGAGCATCTATCACTTGAGAGAATGCCATTATGATTTTTCTATTACTATTTTTTAAGCTGCAACTCCATTATTCGTTTACCACATATCCAGCTCCTTTATAGAGTATGTGGTCATAATCGCTTAAGTTTCTTCGTCGCCATAATGTTTTAAATGACCAATGAAAGTATAAGCAGTGAGTGATAAATAAGCCCGCGTCGCATATACTGACATAAGAGTTAAAATGGGGTAGAGAGGCTGTTAAATAAAATAAAATAAAATAAAATAAAATAAAATAAAATAAAATAAAATAAAATAAAATAAAATGAAAAAAAAAAATAAAATAAAATAAAATAAAATAAAATAAAATAAAATAAAATAAAATAAAATAAAATAAAATAAAATAAAATAAAACAGAATAAAATAAAATGAAATTATATAAAATAAAATAAAATAATATAAAATAAGATAAGACAAAATAAAATAATATAAAATAAAATAAAATAAAATGAAATAAAATAAAATGAAATAAAATAAAATAAATTAAAATAAAATAAAATAAAATAAAATAAAATAAAATAAAATAAAATAAAATAAAATAAAATAAAATAAAATAAAATAAAATAAAATAAAATAAAATAAAATAAAATAAAATAAAATAAATAAAATAAAATAAAATAAAATAAAATAAAATAAAATAAAATAAAATAAAATAAAATAAAATAAAATAAAATAAAATAAAATAAAATAAAATAAAATAAAATAAAATAAAATAAAATAAAATAAAATAAAATAAAATAAAATAAAATAAATTAAAATAAAATAAAATAAAATAAAATAAAATAAAAAAAAAAATAAAATAAAATTAAATTAAATAAAATGAAATAAAATAATATAAAAAAAAATAAAATAAAATAAAATAAAATAAAATAAAATAAAATAAAATAAAATAAAATAAAATAAAATAAAATAGAATAAAATAAAATAAAATAATAAAAAATAAAATAAAAAAAAAATTACATAGTAAAAATTATAAATAACCAGCACGTTAATTTTTTCAAAAATTTAGTTATTATGAACAGCTACGTTGTGCTTACGTTGAGGTTTTATTGTTATGCTAGTGATTTTCGTTTCTTTTTGTATACATTTTCGTACTGATTTTAAGTTACTTATACATATTTTTTTCAACATCAAGTTATTAATATTTTGATAGCTAAATACATTATAAATCGGAAGTGATTAGTTTGCAACTACTTTAATTGTGACTAGAACCACTTCCTTTTTAACCAGTTAATATGATATGCAAATATTACTGAATACTCACATTTCTTGTAAAATTCCTTAAAATAATCCACGTATATTAATTTAACTTTAATAAACTCGTGTAGTTCATTAGCCCGTGAGACATTCAATTTCATGGTTGCTGAAAGTTGAATGAACCATATAAGCGCCACACACATACACATACATATATACGAGTACATGTGTACTAACGCAAATGTGCACCATAAAAGGCAAACATTTATTTTAATTAACATAAAAAATCTCAATTTCCTGAAAGAAATACTATACTTTATTATTATGTGCAGATGTCCATGTACGTGTGTGTGTGTGAGTAGAAGTATACTACAAAGAGCATATGCGACTAACTAAAATGGCATATCGCATTTCTTGCTTTTGTACCATAAGTGTGTAAGTGTGTATGTTTATGCTTATGCAGAACTGGCGGAAGTGGACAACAACTAAAGTCGAGCTGTAAGGCATACAATGAAAGAGGAGGGAAAATACGGGCGGAGGGGGTGACGTAAAATGCAGTTGAGGGCAACAAGTACCGTTGATGGCGCCACTTATTATTACTAGCTGCATAAGTAGTGCGTTGAGTGCCACAACACATCATCACAACGACAATAACAACAACTGCTACTCACTACATTACAAAGGCAAAAAAAGTAACAAAACTAACGGGGTAAAAGTAGGGAAATAATATGCAAAACTAAAAGCAAAGCAATAACAATAAACATTAAAATAAGGAAAATAATAGTAGACAAATTCAGAAAATATACAAAAAAAAACCAAAAAAGAAAAACAACAAAAAAGTACAAAAACAAAAGGAGCCAGCTGAATTGCACTTCAATAGTCAAGCCAAATGCACACAAACAAAGAAACAAACAAACAAAACCGTTATGCGCTTCAGATGAGCAAGCACATAGTTGGCAACGCGCTGCGGCATGACATGCTACCGAAGAATGGATAGGAACCCATCGACAAGCAGAAAACAAAATATTGCCTTGAGAGGGAAAGAGGGAGAGAGAGAGAGAGAGAGAGAGAGAGGGAAAGAGTGAAAGGGAGAGAGAGATGGTAAAGGGCCGTGGCGTATTGGAGTGTGGAAGGGGTCGCACAAGTGTCACTCGCATTGTGCACATCGCGTGTCTCAAGTGCATTTACAACAAATTGGTCTGCACGCAGAGACGGCAGCACCAATCGTCGAGGGTGGCGGAGTGTCTGGTGTATGGAGTGTGAGAAACTTTCGCCAGGAAACCAGAAGCGCCAGAACTTTTGCGGATGCAATTGCAAATGATATGCAAAGAGTCGCCAAAAAGTACTGGTAGAGAGTCATTGTAATGCTATACACACACACACTCACACACGCACACGTACACATGCTTACATACACATACATATCTGCACTCACAGACTTATAGTACAGTAAATCCATGCTTAAGAAGTCAAGCGACGCTGGGTGGAAAGCGAGCAGCACATTCGGAGGACAATAAATGACGCTCGTGGTTGCTGTTGTTGTTGTTGTTATTTAAATTTTTGCACACATTTTTATACTTTGCATTGCAAAATTTGCTTTGGCGAAGTTTTGTAAATTTCATTAAGCGAATTGTTGCATATTTGCAGGCGCTGGTATGAAACAGCGGGAGACGACGAGGAGTACAGAACGTTGTTGTTGATGATAGTGACGTAGCAACTCTCTCATGGCAGACGTAAACAAATGACAATGGCAGCGTAGATGATTGTGCATTTTTTTATTGTATTTTATTTTTTATTAGTTTTTGAAAATCTAATGGGAGCAGAAAAAAGAAATGTCTTTTTGTTCTTCTTTCCTGTTTTTTTTGTTGTTTTTGTTTTTTGCTGGCTGTTGGCGGTTAAGGGACAAATGGCACAAATTGTATAGAAACCAAAAGCGAAGAATTTCTTCTTCTTTTTTTTTGTTTTATTCAAGTATTTTGCAAAGTACTTGTCGAATTCTTTATAGTAAAATGATTTCAAAGTATTTGAAAAGTTTTTGAGTACTTTTTGTTTTCTGGAATTTTTGAAAACAAACGTTAAAAATGTACTTGAAGTATCTTGTTGTTTGTGCTGTTTGTAAAAATAGAGGCAACTGAGTAGCTACTATCTTTTTCGGCAGCGCTGTTTGCTGCTACTTCCGCTTCGAGATTGTATAAGAATGCTAAAAGACAGTATGTGCTCATGCTCCTTATGTAGTGGAGAGATTTTTCGATAGGAATTTTCAATTTTATAAAACCAATTCAATTCCGTTCAAGCTGGAGTGCCTTCACCTATTCAGACGACATGGCCTAGCCAGAGTAACCGCTGTTTCTTCATTCGCTGAACTATGTCAATATCATCGTATAGCTCGTACAGCTCATCATTCCATTGTTTGCGATATTCGCCGTTGCCAATGCGCAAAGGACCATAAATCTTACGCAAAAACTTTCTTTCGAAGACCTCAGGGGCAACTCATCAGATGCTGTTCTTCGCCCATGCTTTCGCACCATATAGCAGGACGGGAACAATGAGCGACTTGTAGAGTTTGGGTTTCGTTCGCCGAGAGAGGGCCTTACTTTTCAATTGCATACTCAGTCCAAAGTGGCACCTGTTAGCAATAGTGATTCTGCGCTGGATTTCCAGGCTAACATTATTATTGGTGTTGACGCTGGTTCCTAGATAGACGAAATTATCTACGACTTCAATGTTATGACTGTCAGCAGTGACGTGGGAGCCGAGCCGCGAATGCGATAACTGCTTATTTGATGACAGGAGATATATCGTCTTGTCCTCGTTTACTACCAGACCCATATCCTTCGCTTCCTTCTCCAGTCTAGAGGAAGTAGAACTCACAGCGAGGTTGTCCAGGTCAATAATATCGATATCATCGGCGTACGCCAACAGCTGTACACACTTATAGAAGATTGTACCTTCTTTATTCAGCTCTGCAGCTCGGATTATTTTCTCCAGCAAAAAGTTAAGAAAGCCACACGACAAGGAATCACCTTGTCTGAAACCTCGTTTGGTATCGAACGGCTCAGAGAGGCCCATCCCGATCCTTACGGAGCTTTTATTGTTGCTTAACGTCAGCTTGCATAGTCGTATCAGTTTTGCTGGGATATGAAATTCAGACATAGCAGCGTAAAGGCAGCTCCTTTTCGTGCTGTTGAAGGCTGTTTTAAATCGTCGAAGAGGTGTTGTGAGTCGATCTTCTTACTCGGGTCTTTTTCAAGATTTGGCGCATGGGGAATATCTGGTTAATGGTTGATTTACCAGGTCTAAAGCCCAATCAGTTTGTTGACGATGGGGTTTAGTCTTTCACACAATACGCTGGACAGGACCTTAAAGGCGACATTAAGGAGGTTTATCCTACGGTAATTTGCGTAGACTGTGGGATCCCTTTTTTTATGGATTGGGCAGAGCACACTTAAATTCCAATCGTCGGGAATGCTTTCGTCCGCCCATATTCTGCAAAGTAGCTGATGCATGCACCTTGTCAGCTCTTCACCACCATGTTTGAATAGTTCTGCCGGTAGGCCGTCAGCTCCAGCCGCTTTGTAGTTTTTTAAGCGAGCAATTGATATTCGAACTTTTTCATGGTCAGGAAATGCAAGGTCTTTTCCATCATCACCGATTGGAGTTTCGGGTTCACCATCTTCGGATACTCCATTTTCACTGCTATTCAGCAGGCTGGAGAAGTCTTCCCTGACAGATATTTCCACCGGCCCACAAATCACATCAAACCGTTGTTTTTTCTAAATGAAATGACAGCTCTTGAATCTCTTCAGGTTGCTCTTTGTCTCGAATGCGGCAATTTTGCTTATTTACATACCCATTAAGGCAGAATGGAAAAACGTCGGATTTTCTTGGAACTTTTCAAGAGTCCATAGCGCGAAGCGATGTCGCTTGGGAAGGTCGATCGGCTTCAGTTCTTGCACAATCTTTATTTTGTACGCTTTCAATTTAAGATCTCGACGTAAAATTGCTCCAAGACTTTCCATACATCAGTCCGAATTGCTGCGAACGGCGCCGAATGGACTCTCCACGGTCTTCGTGTACACTCACAGCTATGACCGCTATATTTTATTCATTGCGCGCTGGACGTGATCTTTTCGGTTGAATATTACCCAATAATGAATGCTGGGTGTCGATTATGCTGACCATAAGTTGAACTTGAATTTTCGTAATAAAGTATAACGATTTAAAAACGTTGTTCAGTTGTAAGTCTTTCCGTGGTGAAGTGTCAAACAATACTCAACAAAAAAAACATGACAGCTTGACATGATTCACGCGTGGTCTGTCACAAAAAGGCTATTGAAAGTACCTCTTCTTGGATGACCCGATATATAAATATGTATAAGCTTCTCCCAAAACTATCTTTATATTGAGTCTAAGTTCAGTCACGAAATTTTTCCTTTACCCCCCAAGAAATAATTTTCAAAATGGTGTTCTGAAGTTAAGATAATGTACAGTTAAAGGATTACTGGAACCTGTTTCGAGGCTAAGTAGTTAATCAAAAACAAATGAACAAATGAAAAAAGGTCGGTAGCACTCTTGATGTCAAGGAGGACTTAAGAGAGATGAGTCTACATTCCTCAGAATTTCCCAAGCAATAAAAAAATAAAAAAAAATAAACTCTCCAACACTTTTAATTACTTACAGCACAACACCTCATTATCAAGCGCATTCGATCGTCCTTTTGCTCAATCAAAAAAAAAAAAAAAAAAAAAAACAAACAAAAAAAAACAGAAAACTTCAAAATTCCAACAACTGACGAGCTTAGTTATAGTTTAAATCAGCGAGCGCTTTTACCAACAGCCAACATACTCGTATAACAACTTGCCTTCGAATGACCCCAATTATTTGCTACATAAATTGAGAGAAAATTCTCAAGGAACTTTTGCCAAAGGAGTGCAGAGTGCTTTTCGCGCATTTCTTAAACTTTCCATCATTAAACTTCATAATCTGATACATTTCATTTCGGTTTGTCGTTGCGTTGCAAATGACGCGCCGCTTCCTTGCATAACATATTTACAAGGACATAACTATTTGTTGCCTGCTTGTTCATGACGCGCTCACTGTGGCGTTAATAAATTATATATACACATGTATGTGTGTCACTCACTTAAATTCTACCCACAAAGCGGCTCTCACCCCACCACTGCTAAACTGTTCTCGAATTCTCGGAAATGGTAATGACAGTTTCGTTCGTTGTAGTTGCATTTGCCTGCTGCCACTTGCCACTCTTCGCTGCACTACGCTTATGAAGCGTACAATTTCCACAGTTAAAGTCTCCGTCCGTCCATCCGTCCGTCCGTCCGTCAGTTAGTCCGTTAGTTTGTTTGTCGCATAGTTGGCAACTCTTTTAATTGATTTGAATTGCTACAAAAAGTTAGTTACGTGCCATGTTTTGTTGGCTCTCCATCTCTCCATCTCTCTTTTGTTTTATTTTTCTTTTTGTCCTTTTGCCATTTTGTAGCTCTTTTATGGCATTTAACAGTTGTTGTGTAGTCTTGTTGTTGTGCTCGTTTTTTGTAGCGTTTATTTTCGTTGACACATTTCGCTTAATTGTTATTGTCCTTACGTGCACCTTTAATACTGTTTATATTTTGGATTTACTCCTGTCGTCGTTGTTGTCGGGGTCGTCGTCGTCGTCATTCGATGCTTCGTCATTCTTAACATCAACTTCATTGGCATTCTGTGGGTAGTTATGTAAGAGTGTCACGAACATGTGAGCTCATTGAAATATTTAGTAATTTCCAGTTGTGCTCGGGAGCAATTTTAATTTTTCCAATTTGGTGTGGGCACCCGGTTTTTGTTTTGTTCTTTAAACTCAAGTGGAGTTTGATTTAAAAGCTAGCTCATGGTATACTCGTGCCCTAAGTTCCTAATAGCTGATTCGGATATGCAATCGTTGAAATATCAGAAGGGAGCTCAATATTTGGTAGTCTCTAGAGATGTCGAGGTTGTAAAAGTAGCCCAACATTAGCAGTTGGGACAAAATTTCGAACCAAATTATAAAACATGTTTTTTTTGTTAGACATGTGTCTTTCAAGAAGAAGTAAAACTCATATTACTTATTTCTATGACCAAGAATTTAACTTTATTATAAACTTAGCGGCTGTCCTTTATATTTTGAAAATTAACTCGGGTAACAGACCGCCATGGCTGGCTCGAATAAATTCCAGCTGACATACGGCATTCTCTTGCGAGGCGTCAATCGTTTCACATGATTCTCCCACAAAACAGTCCAGCGGCGTTAGATCGCCCGATCTGGGAGGCCGCGTTACAGACCCACGATGCGAGATAATGCGCACACCAAAAGTTTTCCTTAAATGAATTGATTGTTTACCAGGTGTGTTTGTTGAAGTGTGCCGGTTTTACTAGTAGATGTCACTAGCAATATGTATAAATTTCTATGATTTGGCATGTATGTAATTTTTTTCTATTGACATTAACCTATAAAAATACGCAAGTCACATTCCGCCAAAATAATAGCGTCATACCTATTTGTTTACCTCAGTGAATATGTCGAGTTTCGTTCCAAGTAAATCGCATTTGCGGCATTCGTTACTTTTCTTATTTCATCAAAAGAAAAACGCAGCTGAAGCTGGTAGAAACTTATGGTGAACATACTCCAGTGATTAGAACATTTGAGACATGGTTTCGTCAATTTAAAAGTGGAGATTTCGATTTGACAGACAATAACATCCTGGTTCAGCGGAAAAGTTCGAAGACAAGGAATTGCAGGCGTTATTGCATGTTGATCCAACCCAATCGTAACAAAAATTGGCAGAAACACTACATGGGACTCGAGGAGCCATGGGAAAGATCCAGAAGTATGGAAAATGGGTGCCACACCAGCTGAACGGTAGACAAATGGAAAATCGAAAGTAAATCTTTTCTGCATCGAATTGTCACGGGGGACGAAAAATGGATTTATTTTGAAAACCCGAAGCGAAAAAAATCACGACTTTCCCCTGAGGTAATCTACCTCGCCCTACAAATCCAACAGCAAATTTCTATTCTTTTATACGGCTGCTGTAGTCTATTTCCCAAGGCCGCGTACTAGTTGGACTATGGTGATATTCGACTTAATTTTTACAAGGACAGCAACCAGCTCATCATCTAGCTTCTGTTTTTTTTATCTTTATTAGAATTGCCCATTTATAACCCCTAAAGCAGTAGGGGTTCTCTTCCAGTTATACTAAACAGCTGAAGAGCTTTTATAAGAAGCTTTAATTTCATGCCAGAAATGCCTTCCGCCTTCGAATATACTAATTTTTGGGCTGCGGCTCTATCTCTGTCTCTCTCTCTCTCTTTTTCTTTGTCTATTTCATTATCTCTTTCTTCACCTCCATGTGAAAACTAAGGAAGTTGCATCGAGCTTAGTTGTTGAGTAGCAATGGAAGTTCTTCTCAATTCAATACTTCTCGTTTACGCATGGAATACTAGTAATATGTCATTGACATTAGACCGAGAGGTCCAAATATTTCAAGAAATATTTCCAGTTTTAATTAACATTAAGTAAACGAAATATTTCTCATAGTGCCCACTGGAACAAAGACTTCAGGCCAAAACCTCCAAGGCAAATACAGAAACCACTTAAGCTTTCTATGAAAATGAAAGTTTCCAAAGCTTTGAGCTTAGGAAAGTTCAGCGGAGAGTTCAATCAGACTAAATTTTTGAAGGTTTTATTTGAGAATACTCAATTAAAGATTCTGGAGGTCTGTAAAGATTTCAAGCTCATTCTCTCTCGTGAGAATTTGAGTCACGTGTGAATCGGAGAAGTTTACTCTTATTTATTTATTTTTTTTTCAAAAGAGAAATTTCAAAATATAAAAATCCCAAAAAATTTTGAATCAAAATGTAAAAAACAGGTTCCACTCTCATTGCTATTCTACACGCTAGAATGAGGAATGAAAATAAAAAATAAAAGAAAAACAAAATAATCCTGGAATTGCCCAAACAAAACACACACAATACGAAGAGTCCAAAGCATCATTTGTAAGTTTGTGGTGTTGAAATTTTAATTTCGATTTCTTTGCTGTCAGGCAAGTTGTTTGTTGTTTGCGTTGTACTTTGAACTTTGACTGGGAACAAGAAAAAACGAAAACGAAACAATATAATGTAAGCACGCGCTCATTTTACTTGAGTTTTTCCTACCAAAAAATTACTATTGTGCTCTTTCAATTGCAGCTGCTGCCCAAAAAGGAATGCAATTTCGTGCAACTGACCGCAGCAGTACAAGTGAAGGCAACTCAAAATACATTCAGAGCAGTGACGATGACAACAAAGGACACTCCGCGCTACGTGATGTTGAAAAGAGTCTTATAGTTTTCCTTCTTATACTGTTATTTAGTTTCGCAATTGTTACTTCATTTCGCTAAAACAGTTTAGAAAGTTGAACGCCGGATTTGAATTTGACTTAACTCGGTTTGATGCTTTCTTTTTTGGGGATTTACTAACTCGTCTTGTCTTTTTGTTTCTATAAATTTTACATGCCAGAAGTGAAAACTGGAAACATATCCATCAATCTACCGCTTCAGAGTGTAAGAGGAACCAAATTAGCAAGGGGAGCGCCTCACACAGGATATCTTTTATTAGTAAATTTATAGCTCATACCTCGATTAGTTAGAATAGAGTCCGTTGATTAAACCATCCAGTAGTTTCCTCACCTCAAGATCTTGCCTGTAGGCTCGAAAAGGCATGGTGAAGTTCTCAGTCCACCTCTGTGGTGCGCCTTACCACGATAAAGTCACCGTAACTGCCTGAGGCGACACGTTGACATGAAGGCTCAGTTCTAATATAGCGCTGGCTGTAAATTGTCCAATGTGCACCTTAGATTTGGGGGTAGCAGTACTTGGTCACTGTTCTTCAGTAACTCTAACAGCATGTTGGATAACGCTGCGCAGGAGGTAGAGTAACCTACGTTAACCAACACCCAGGTTAGATTTGATTACTGATTCAGCGAAGCCCTCGCAGCAAGTCAAGATGCCAGCCCATGTAGCAGATCGGCCGAAGACACTATTATACTGTATTTTTACCACATTTATGGTTGAACTCGATATAGATTGACGACAGCCATGGCCGTATTGGTGCTTTAATTGAGGCCTGTTGTTGTTGTTGTAGCATGGTAGTTCCTTAACCCCGCTTAGGACAGGCTTAATCAATCTAAGTCGCCGAGGTCATCTAAAGGGAGGTCCAGGAAACGTGCTGTTTCGACGGAATTGGACCAAAGGGAGAGGGGGGTTAGATGAGTTGGTTTAAGGGGACGTGTGAAGAGGTGGTTAGTGTCGTGCGGAGACTCTCCACATGCGGGGCATACATTGGGTATGCTGGGGTCGAGTCTGGATAAGTAGGAGTTTATCCTGCTACAATATCCAGACCTAAGTTTAACTCCGAGCACGCCATTCACGGGAAGGGAGTCTTTGAAGGTGTTGACTGACTCCTGGTGAATGGCGTTCAGTGCTTATCTGTACGCCGTCCTGTACAGCAGTTGTTGTACGTGTTGCTGGATGGTGCTCTTCATATCAAGTATTCCTTTTCTGATGTGCCTAGGTGGCAACTCTCAAGACAGCCGGTTCTTCGCACCGGAGTTGACCGGCCAAGGGCTGTCACCCTTTCGGCGATCTCACCCCATTTATGTCAACAGGTAAAATTTATTTGAGGTCTCAAGAAGTGCAGTGTTAGTTCACAAAAGTTTTTGTGACCTTACATCTTCTTTGTCCTTCCCGTGTATATCCTTAAAGGTTTTTAGATCGCTTTGTTTTTTTTCATATGTCAAAGGTTGTATATCAGAGTCGCTCAAAAAAAAGGAAGTCTTCTTCAGCGTAGAGCAGATAAATCGGATGACTCTTTCTTATTCTTGAAGCAATTCCAGCATCTTCTGAACGAGGTCCCTAGTCCTTCCACTGCATGCACTTCTATGATATAATACCAATCCAGAATCTTAATTACCTGCGAAGTGCACTCTTTATTCAGATAATATAAGCGACTCGACCTTTTCCTGCATTATTTTCGCAAAGTTTTTCTCAACTTAAACTAGCACAAGTCTTGACCTGATGGTAAATTAATTTTTTGAGCGAGAAGTATAATACGAATATAAAAGACAGCGAAAAGGTGAGTGGGCTACCACCATCAACTGCCTCAGGCCTTTCAGCCACCTCACTCGCTGTCTAAAGCCGTAGATTTGGAAGAAACCCTCATGTTTTCAAACTGTTATAATGTCGGATTAAAGAAAGACCAAATTGTTATTAGTACTCAACAAAAGGGAGCTTAGTATGCTGGTGTGTGTATTGATGGGATATCTACCACTAAGATGTCATCTTTCGGAGCACGCGCAGTACATGATGAAACGCTAGAGTATGACTTTTCTGACTGTCTGGTCTTCAGCCGTTCAGACCTCACCCAGCTCAAGTCTTATGGAAGTGGGCACGTACGAGTATGATTGGAAGGAATTGTATGAGCTCATAAAATTGACCAACCATTAACCAAGTTTTGAGACATTCCACTACGTTCTTTATCAAAAAAAAAAAAAATTTGCTTGGCTACACTTTGTCTAGCAAGTTCGCCTACCCAGCAATTCTCTTTCATGCCTTTGTGATGTGGAACCCAAAGTAGGAGAGTTTTTCTGTTGAGCCATCTTCTAAAGAGATCTATGTATAGCTCCGAACTTTTCTCTACACTCAATTTGTTAATGAAAGGACAATATTAGCTCCATGTTTGAACGATTAAGAAGAAGATGACCGAAATCTTGAAAATGATGGAAGCAGATTATTATAAAAAAGTTATTCGTTGATCCAGTTGAATGTAAGTAGTATTTAGGATTGCTATACTCGACTGTACTGTGTGCAACTAACGGTTTTATGCAACAGGATAGAGTATTGAGATATATTTATACCAAATGACATTGAATGACGAGACGAATTGATTTAGCCAGATCTGACTGTCCGTCCGTTCATCTGCGTACACGCTATCAAGTAAGGATTGAGCTATTCCGATGAAACTTGGCTCATATATTTCTTGTTTTACAAATACGGACGCTATTGCAACTGAGTGAAACTGGATGAAGTTCTTAGAAACCACTGGACTGAGGACAGAATTCAATAATATTTTACATCTATAATTCCCAAGGTTTAACGGAAACATGAATCGAATAAGGGCGCAATCGGGCAGCAAATACCCTGTACTCTCCAAACCCCTCGGGGTATTTAATATTCGGTTCAATGCGAACTTAGTCCTCTTCACTTATTCTAATTGTGAAGCGACGATGATGTAATTATGTCTCCCTCACAGAAACCCTTGTTCATATTGGCAAAAAATCGAGATATTCGATTTTCACAGGCTTCTCTCGAGGCCTATTCTTCACCAGCCAAATCATTCGCCATGGAATGAAACAAATGATAATCACTCGAGGAACTGACGAGTTTAAAAGAATCTGCCATCCAAGCTCTCGAACTCTAGCGAGTCACTATCGATATGCCATCAGAGCTTTCGAACTCTGGCGAGTCACTTTCGATATGTGTGGTGCGGAACAGGGCAACAGCCCTGATGAAACGCAATTACCCTCCGATGGCTTCATTCAGACGGTCCCATTGCTGAAAGTGCAGGTTCGAATTAAGAGCTTGGCCGTTTGGTGGCAGCTCTTATTGGATGATGTCTCGCCAATCCCACGAAAACACACAACAAAACTTTCCTGGTCGTCAATCCGTGCTTGGAGACCGTTTGTGCCAGCTCATTGCCCTTAGACCATGACCGTTTTTATTTCGCGTGGTTTTAGGTGATGAAGTTTTCATCATCTGTCATCATGCCCTACAGAACTTGGTCGATTTTGTTTCGATTCAATAGCGATTCACATTAGAAAATACGATCTACCTAAGAGGTATTTCCTCGTTAACTCATGTGGCACCCAAGCAGCCACCTTTTTTGAGACTCCAGCCTTTTTAAACTGGTTTCAAACTATCTTATTTTGCAATGCTTAGCTACAAGGCAATTCAAACAGTGTCCGTATGACGGTCAAACTCGAAGAGTTCCATGATTTTACCGACATTTGCAACAATTGTCTTCCACACTGAGAAGCATCTTTTACAACAAATTTTTCGAAACCGATCGACGAAAATTGTGCATGATTGACCTTTACAGTAACACCAGCTGCCCGACTTATATTTTCAATTTTGTTTTAAAGTGTTTTTTCTGCTACCAAGTTTCTTGCTTTCGACAAAAGTTCTCGATATTGTCATATCGGTTCTAGCCTTTGGGAAAAAATTTAAAAATTCTAACTCAGTTAGTCGAGCTTTTGTACTGTTTCTTTCTTTTCTCCCACTTGCTTGATTGAGGATGTGTCATTTCTTAAGAAAATGTTGAAAATCATGTTAAGTCTTCTGAAAGACAAAAACTGTAAAACAATTGACTTACTCAATTCGATTGACTAACTTCACATGCTCAATGACAGATTGAACAGCAGTATGAGGAAAATTGGAAAAAAAATCAACAAAAATGTCAAAAAGCTTAAATAAATGGACAAAGTAGTGCGATAGAGAGAGTGAAAGAGTAACAGAGAGAGGAGGAGAAGGGGAGAGAGGGGGACAGAAACAAGGAGTGGGAGAGCGAGAGTGAGAAAGGGAAGGGGATAGTAAGAAAGTGAGGGAGAGAGAGAGAAAGTGTGGCAGAGAGGCAGAGAGAGAGGTAGAAAGCGGTAGAGTGCGTATGTGTGCGGACTTAGATTGAAGATGTTGAAGAAAAGCCGTTTTTGCCCGAAGCAAATTTGCTGATATTGAAAATCCCATTGACATTTAGAGACAATAACGGTGTCGCACTTTCAACACAAAAAAAAAAAATACAAAAAAAAAGGTAGGAAGTTGAAGAACAAGTGTATGAAATGAACTACAAATTGGCATAAAGCAGTGTTGCATTTTTTTTTTAGCTGTTTTTTCAACTTTTTGTATTTTTGGGTATTTTTTTATTTTTTTTTTGCATTTCTTATAATCTCTATTCCTTTGATTTTCTTTTGGAACATTTTTTTTATATACTTTTCTACGTTGTGTATTTTTTTTTTCAGTTGCCATATTTTTGTTACTTTTTATGCACTGAATATGCGCTTGCCCAACACTGTCTGTCTGTTTGTCTGTCCGCTGCTGCTTTCCTCAATTCATTTGTTTGCTTGTTTATTTGTTTTGGCTCTTTTCCTCAATTTTCGGTATTAATGTTTTTTGTCACTTGTTTTCAGCTGCAATTTGTTGAATGATTGTTCTTTTTTTTCTGCTGTTACATATACATATATGTATGTACGAGTATGTGTTCGTGGTTATCCTCAACGCTTTTATTTTGTCATTTCATTGGCTTTTATTTTTGCTGCTTTCCTTTTTTTTACCACTTTTTTTCGCTTTCTGTTGCTTCTTATTTGCTGTTTTCGGTCATGTTTGTTTACTTTTCTTTTCGTTTTCATCCATTTGTTTTGTTGTTACTTTTCGATATTCTGGCTTGGCTCGACTGTCCAGCTGCCAGTTTGTGCCGCCGTCCGTTCCGCCTACCGTCCATCCGTACGTTCGTCCGCTTTCATTCGGTTGCAGTATTTGTATTTGTATCTGTATTTGTATTTGTTCATTGTCTCCTTTGTAATATTAAACAAAGCGTGCTACGTGATTGCAATTAAAATTGAAAAGCGTTAAGCGAACTGGACTATTAAGTTGCATACACAATGCAGACGAAACGAGCGGGTAGAATGGACGAGCGAGTGTGAGTGGAAAAAGAGAGAGGGGAGAGTGAGAGAGAGAGAAAGCGCAAACACATGACACTTTTTTTTTATGGATTTTTGCTCACAAATAAACAGCTGAAATACATATAAATATCTATATATATGTACATACCATACATACGAGTACAACTATATACCTCTGTGTGAGTATGTGCCGATACTTGAGGGTACTTGAATTTTATAGCCTCCTCCTTCGAATTGTCCAAAATTTGTCGTTGAAAGCATTAAAGCATGAAATAAATTTTATGTTGATATGTTTGCTTTTAATTTTTATTGAAAGAACATCAGAAGAAATGATCGATTTAAAGTTATGGCGAGCTGCGCTTTGTTAAATGGATATTTTGAGAATATGGGTGGTATTCCGTGGTAATTTAAATTTAAGTTCATAGATTTTAATGTGATAACTGAAAATAATCGTTATTTTTTGTAGTTCTGTGAAGAGAAGCCAATATATAAATTAAATTACTAAAAATCATAATTTTTGGATTTCAAACTATTTTTAGTCTTTGCTGTGATTTGAGATAAAAAATATTAAATAAAATAATAATAATAATAATAATAATTATATATAATAAATAATAATAATAATAATTATTATTACAATAATAATAATGATAATACTAATAATAATAATAATAATAATAATAATAATAATAATAATAATAATAATAATAATAATAATAATAACAATAATAATAATAATAATAATAATAATAATAATGAAAGTTCATAGATTTTAATGTGATAACTGAAAATAATCGTTATTTTTTATAGTTCTTTCAAGAGAAGCCAATAAATAAATAATTTAATAAAACTTTAGATTTAAAACTACGTTTAGTCTAGTTGCAAACAATTTTTAGTCTAGTTTTTCTCTTAAAAAAAATTAAATAAAGTATTAAATATATTTATAATATTATCTTAAATCATTATTAAAAAAAAATTAATGAATAAATAACAAAAAATTTAAAATGTAATGTAATATATATCCAAAAATAAAATAGAAAAAATTTATAGTATTTATATAAATCATAATTTATAAATTTAAAATGGTTTTTAGTCTAGTTTTCTTCAAATGATTTGGCTACGCGACTTGAAGTTTCCAAAAAAAATTAATATTAAAAATATTAAAAATGTTAACATAAATCACAATTTATGGATTGCAAACGATTTTTAGTCTAGTATTTCTATAAAAAAAAAACTTAAAATAAAAAAATTAATAAAATTGATATAAATCACAAAAAAAAAAAATAAAATAAAAATGTTAATATATAATATATCCAAAAATAAAATAGAAAAAATTTCAAATGTTTATATAAATTATAATTTAAAAATTTGAAATGAGTTTTAGTCTATTGTAGTTTTCTTCTAATGATTTGGTTATGCGACTTGAAGTTTTCAAAAAAAAAAAAAAAAATAAAAAATTTAATTTAATAGCAAACATTTAAAATATTAATACAAATCCTAATTTGTTGATTTTAAACGATTTCGAGGTTTTCTATGTTAATTTTGCTGTAATTTGAGAATTTTCAAAAAAAAATTTATGCATTTTATACGATTTTTAGTATTCTTCTTAGTTTCTTCTTTGTCGAGGTTGCTATGCCACTTGAGATTAAAAAAAAAAATAATAAAAAAACTTAAAATATTAATGAGCTCAATGAAATCAAAAAAAATCAAAGTCGCGATCGGCTGAAAGACTCTTTTGATAAACAAAAATTTTTGAAGTTAGGGTAGGTTGAAGTGATTGCCAAGTATCAGCTCACTGGCCGCTTATGATACCAATGTGTGGAGTTTTCAAAACTGCGCAAATTTTGTATTATTTTCCCCGACTATTCGGCACTCACAAAGGAAGTATATGAAGGTTACAGGCTCCTCCTCTTATCTGCAATCTCTGCTGAACTCGTTAGATGGTATGTGAAACCCCTCTGCCTGCCTGCCCAGTAGAAGATGCCCAATTAAAAGAGCTATTATTGTAAATAACTTCTTTCCTTTTAGCGCAGGCCATATTGTCCTGGTTACATTATATGAATTGAGGCTCTTCCATCTTAAGTTAGCATCTATTCCCCTACTACTCCAAGTCCCGCAGCAATTGGTTTAATGCCACTGAGAAATTATTATTGATTACTTATAATTTTTTAAGTGCAACCTCAAGTTACCAAACAAAATACGACGAATTGTAAAGTGTTAAGAAAAAAATATATATATTTATACTAATAACACATATGTACTCGTATGTATGTAATTAGGATTACAAAATTTTAATGACAAATCTCATATTTCAGCATCACCAACAACTGTAAATATAAAATTTTCATGTCCCTAAAAGTACCCTGTACACACACACGCGCACCCACACACAAACAGAACTCTTGAGCTTTTGAGTTGACAAAACTTTGCAGACAATAAATAAACTGAAATTTCAGCATCATTAACACAGATTAAAACGAATACGCGAGCGAAAGTAAATTATGTTCCAGAAAAACATATGAGGAAATTTGTAGTGTTTGGTGACAAATTCAAAAAGGACACGCTTAGTGGGGGCCAGCAAGTAGTTACGGAAAGTGTTGAGAACTAGCTTTAAACTATATTTTTTTACATACAAAACTAGTACTTTTAACACAACGAAAAAGCAATTGTAATATTGCGTTTAGAAATATACTAGTCAGAAACTAGTTCGCAAAGGACCAAAATAGTTACTAGTTAAAAAATGTAGACAAATTAGAAAAAAATTTTTAACACCGTATGGCATAGAAAAACGAAATTTCTCTAACTGACCCTATTCGGACTAGTGTGCAACTAGTAACTTTTAGACAAGTTTGAGTTTGGTATTTTATTATGTTTTATCTTGCATAACCGAATTTTAGTATATTCAAATAAAATACATACATATATATAAATATATATTGTACGCTATCAAGCAAATCTTGTATAGACGTAAGTATGTACGTGCAACACCCGAAAAGTGACCCTGACATTTTTCACTAAAGAAAGAAAGTGAGTTAATAAATGTGTAGCGAACCAGAATAGTAACATGATAATGAATTGCTAATACTCATATGTCAGGCGGAAGAATCCCTATGCTTAAACTTATCTCAAAGTTACATACATATAGATTTGTATACATGTGTATGAGACGCCACCAAAGCACAAAGCTTTTAAATGAAAACCGACCGCGAAAAGTCAACGAAGCATAGAATTTACATGTGAGTACGCAGTATGTACATATGCAGACCGCTACACTCTTCGCTGGGACCAACGGCGGGTGGTAGAAAGTACTATTTTGTGGTTGCCACTGGAAATTCGCTACTAAATCAAATAGTTAATAAATCACAGACTAGCAGAAGAAGGAGAAAGAAAAAGAAGGAGGAGGAAGAAGAAGGCGTAGAAGTAGAAGAAAAGTATCTATGATTATGGGGTATGAGAGATTGTCTAAGGAAGCAGTGAAGTTAAAGTGAATGAAAAGTTGGAAGTTACAAATTACTCGGGCACGAGCTACAGACCTTCGCATTATCAGCTTCTTGACAATAGTGTTCGAAATGAAGTAAGAAAAAAGTGGCAAATGGCATATGGAGAGTAAATTTGGTTATCTAAAGCAATACATACATAACTATTAATACAAAAAAGTAAGCCAGGTCGACCAGTTGATTATATTTCGAGGTTAGGTTAGTTTATATTGGCTGTCTTCAAGTGGGAGGTGCATGGTAGACACTTAAAGATTATGTTGATAAGTTGAGTAACATTTGAGTACTCTTCACAAACCGTATAAACCGCTTCAGTTCTTGGTGGATTGCTTACTGAAGGCGCTGAAATTTTACTCCTTCCAGCAAAGCTTATCATTGCCTGTTAAAAGCTTGCAAGCGATCTTTATAATCTAACAACAGTAAGATACTTCCTGATAGAATGAACTAACTGAAGGTTGCAAGCCTTCAACTACTCGTATTGTACTCTCTCAAGTCTTGCTCTTCTATCAGTTTACTTCCGTGATGGGATAGGTAAGTCAGTCTGGCTTAGTTCTCGAAGAAAACCCACTTTGTGTTGCATTCTCCTTGCCTAAAACGTCTGATTGTATCCGAGCACTTAGTAAAGCTTAACAGAAAAGGTACCAGCTCAACTTGGAACCATTTTAATGGAATCAGGAAGCAGCTTCGACGATCCCCGGTCAAAGGGAGACGGAAAGAAGTTGAGGCCGCTACTTTATCTAGACCTTAATTTTATTACTCGAATTTCGTGAGGTAGCTCAAGCTATTCATCTGCTATGTGTGGTGGTTGTACTCCGATTTAAAAGAATAGAGTTTAATGAAAGTGTTGAAAGACTGAATGGACTCAATTAGATTAAGTACTTCCTTACTGATATGACTGGGTGATGACTGAGCTTCTAGTGGATATCTGCAAGAATGATCCCTACGATAATATCCTTAGATATTTGCTTGCTTATCATAACATTATGTTCTTTACCAGTGGCATAGATATTTCAGGTTACATCTGGAGCTTTCCTGTTATTGATCTCTGGACGGTGTTAAGACAGGCTTTTAGCTTTTTCATCTGCATCTCGTCAGAACATCTTGCCCAATGAGTTTTCCCATAGTGTTGTCGTCTAGCGGTAGTGAAAGATTGTAGCCTGTCGAATGTAATTCCCGCCTGATGAAAAGGTTGGCTGAGAATATCCCTAGTTGTCGAGCAGTGAAGAAGTGGGAAAGGTTGGTGAGATAGCAGTTTACAGTTCAACATAGCTTATCAATATCTTGGTCACTCGCTAGTATCCAGCAGTCATCGGCAATGTCATCTGGTGACGGAGTGAGCTTCGAGACTATTAACGGGCAGAAAGGCATCCCAAGAGGGATTAATTTTTCTGAATTTTTAGCTTTGATTTCAAAGTTCTATCGATGAGTGACGACTACTCATATAATTTATGATCCAGTGTATCAGAACACTTAGCTTTGTTGATAGGCCCGGGGGCTGGAGTCATGCTGGTGTGCGGCGATCCAATATTTCTATGTCTTATAGCGTGGCGGTCACGATAGCTGAGTGGTTAACACTGCGAACTGCCTTTCGAAAGGCCAGGATTCAAGTCCTGCTTCGCCTCTCGGCAGGTAATGTCAGGCCCATGACATGACATGACATGAAATTAAAGCTCCTAATAAAAATCCATCTACCGTTCGGAGGTGGCTCAGAATAAACTGTTGGCGTGGTTTGTCTTCCCTCAGTGGTTTTCCGAATTCTTAACTCGGCGCAGCTTATTGTTCCACATTGCAATTTATTCTATAGTTTTTCGGGTATTTCATATGTAGAGCTCCATCTGTTCAGGTTTTGTGCTGATCTTCGAAAATCTAATCTTCCAATACTACTGTGCCCATATGTCCCGAATGCGAACTGAATTCAGAGCGGAAGCGCAGTTAAGCTTTCAGCTACCAGGTTCGACTGTGGTGAAGGGTGACATGGAAGCTGTCCAATGGAATTAAATTAAGACTTTTTGAGCTGAGGTCGCGGCGGTCACAGATTTGCAACATTTTTTTCAGATATCTCACTAACTCTCTAAGGGTGGTGATTTAAGAGTCGGTTTCCAAGTAGAAAGTAAGGCTTGGGAGATAGCAATATGTAGTAAAGAAAGACTGAAAGCGTGAAACAAAAGTAAGTGCCGAGTTGCTTATATAATCTCTAAGTCTAATCTATTTAAGGACAGAAGATGTGTTCTCTGGTTATCCTTAAAAAGCAAAAATTTAGTACTGAGTGTATTGAAGAGTACAATAGCAGAGTAAGCACTTTCAAGGTTGTTACAGAAAGCAACAGAGGACAAGTGAACAATCATTAAGCTGTCATAGTTTCCCATTGAAACTGCTTTGTTACCTCACAGTTACTTAACTGAATCATAGTTTCTTTGGGGAGCAAGTGAGCACCGAAACTCGTTGAGAGGGGACTGTTGGACTGGTTATATGACTATGTTTATAAGGAGTCAGAAAAGCCTAGCTTTCCATTGGTTGCTGCTTGACGACTTAGCAGGGTTTTATGTATAAGAATCTCGAAGAATTCATAAATAATCTATAACACGTATGTAAAAGTCTCATTCCCTTTGCAAAAAAATAAAGAAATGCATGCGAAACGAAAGCCTACGTACAATACTATCTTCTTATATGATCCACATGCCTATCGGAGTTGGTCTTTTGCCTGTGCAATCATAATAAAACTTTTCTGTGGCCAAAAGTTCGGCGGACAACAAATGAATGCCAAAACTTATACACCACACGCAATGCGGCCTGTAGACTACAAGACATCGGCTGGTCGGGGTACACATCCAAAGCATATGAGATAAATGAAGAATGAGTGTGTAGAAAAATGTGGAGGGTTGATAAATGTCCTGCAGCGCACAGTGTAAGACCCTGCGTAAATACAGCAAAGAAAGGCGCGCACAACGCGTTGGTGGCGGCCAAATGCAAAAGCAATGGCAAAAGCAGACCAAAGCAACTACGTTGGATGAAGTTATTATTGAGAATTAGTAAAAGTTTTCAAACAACACATATGCAACATAAATGTATTTTACACACATGTATATATGTGTATATGTATTTGAGCTTATAACTATGGGTGCATGTATGCGATCTAACGAGACCAACTAGTCCTTATAAAAGCCATTACAACTTAATATTGATATGTAAATAATTGTCTGAAAGTTTAGCAACTTTGGCGATTTGTTAAATAACAACGACCAAAAACAAAGCAACCACAACGGACTTACAAACGAAAGGGCAGACCCTTTTCGGAAGCTTATTGGGATTTAAAGTTTTAAACTTGCTAAATGTATATTTATAGCTACTGGTTTGGTGTAATGACTTTAAGGAAGCAGGCAAAAAAAATTAGGCAGGATAAAAACTCTAAAGGGTACTGAGACTTCAAAGTGTTTAGCCATTTTTCAAATATCTGTATATTGGTTAAAAATTATTCAAATGAAGTTTCGAAAAAAGGCAATTTGAAAGTCAGTGCTGAGACCCTTTGTATTTCAAAGCGCCACCTTTACATGAGAGACTTACCACTGAATGCAAATGCTACTCTAGACATCAAAATATCAAAAAGAGAGGGTCGTAAAGATTATTCAGCAATTTAAATAAATTTAATTCGTTTATTCTTAACTGTTAGATATCCCTTCCATGTGAGCTTTCAGTCCTTGTTTTGTACCATAAGACATTTAAGTCTTTAAGTCTGATGTATTGTATATAAAAGAGCAGTCAACCAACGTGAGAGGGCCCCTGAATATGTTGAGCCCACACCTGCGTACTGATTATTTTTATGAAAACTAAATCATACCATGAGCAACCAAAAACCAAAATAATTTTTGACACTTTGTAACCACTAAAGCGACTTTCGACCCAAAAACAAATAAGCTGCTTAAGTGTTAATAGTTCTAAATAAAGCAAATCGACAGCTGACAGCTCAAAAAATCTATTTTGGTTTGAATGCACTTATATTTGAGAATATTTTCCGAAAATCTGAAGTTGATCCGACAAACAGTCTCGGAGATATGATCGTATCATTAAGAACGTCTCGTGGCGTTCGAAAATAGGTGAAACACTAGGCGGAGTAGTTTAACTTGGTGTTAATTGGTCGGAAAAGATTAAATGCATTTTTCTCGCAACGCTGTTTTCAGAGTCGGTGAGGAAAATATCTCTGAAACTTTCCTGTTTAAATAGTTGCTTTAAGAACGATTCCAGTGATTCTTTTGATCACCAAACGTACCGTTGCATAGTTTAGGAGGGTGTAAATTACGCAGTAGAATAATCGGTGATCCAATTTTCCATCGAAGATTGTGTGATGGCATTGCTGATATGTCTTAAAAATTTAAAAATGCAATTGCCTCGTCTTCTTCTACATTAGCATCGATAAGCTTAAATGACTTTAAATCACCTGATAATAATTGTTTTATCTAGTAGTTAATCAACATCAACATTTTTCGCTGCCAAAATTGCACGATAACTAAGCCAGTCATGATTTAAATAGTTATTTATTATGTCTGGGAAGACACTTTCAGTCAGTTCATTTTTAGTTTGAACGGCAGTACAGAAATTAACTCGCAATCTAATATGTTGAGTATCTTGATGAAATTCTATTTCAACGATTCCAAGACCCAGTAATTGTTTAGAAAATTCTTGTGCTGTTGGATCATTTTGGCGTTGTATTCGCATTTTTTTTTGTCAGTCTGAAAGAAATTCGCTTAAGGCGCCATCCGTTCCAGACTTATGGAACCTACCATTAATAACAACAATCAACGTTGATGATTAGTTTTTTATTAATAATTAATTATTAATTAGGATGAGTCAGTTGCGATATGGGTTTTACAAGTTTTATCTGTTAACCAGTCAACAAGCTGCGGAATGGCATCTGCCAGCCGAATCGCAACCGAAGTAACCACGTCATAGAGAAAGTATGTTCAAAGCGATTTAACGAGTTGATGTTGAGGTGAAGAGAATTTTTTTGTGACCTGATATCCATAATCAGTCGATTGACTAGCAATTTTTTGAACATATTTTTTACTGTTCCGCTTTTGTCACCCACAAAGGACAAACATGTTGCTTCTCACACTTGTTTAATGACATTCTCATATGGACCGCTTGTATTTTACTGTTTTGTACCATTTTTATAGTTTTATGTACATGAAATTGTATATAAACTTTGGTCCGAAGTATAATATGTAAGTACCAGAAGGAGATGAGATAGACCCATCAAAATTTGTATTGAATGGGTCATAATGACAAGTTGAGTTTATTGAGCCATATCCATTTCAACCAAACTTGGTGCAAAGATCCACTGTTACATTTCAATTGTCTTGATCTATCGAAACTAGCTAGAGTTTAGTATATGCCATCGATTTTTCAGTATTGAGATTATGTATGGGTCGTAAATTCGATAAAGAGGCATTTAAGAATGAATTTCATATTAGTACTGGAAGTTATCAAAATCGGAGGACTATAACATGTAGCACCCATACCACCGACTTTTTCAGATATGAGGTTTTTGGTCAAAATTCCGTCAAATAATCAGCTAAGAGCATGAAATTTTGCAATGTATACACGTATATACAAATACACATTGTCACTGAAAATTATCGATATTGGTGGACAATGTCATATATCCCCCATATAACCGATTTGTTTAGAAATAAGTTTTTGAATCAAAAATTCGTCAAAAAAGCATTTATAAGGGGGAAATTTGGTATTTATTCACATGAGTATATAAATAAATTTTGTATCGAAAATCAACGAAATTGAAGTATGTAATAACATAGCCCCCAAACAAAAGATTTGTTCAGAAATAAGTTTTTGAGTTAAAAAAATCGATTAAACTTGCTAATGAACTCATATTTGTCATTTAACATGTTTCAATATACAAAAGTTCATCAAGTAACATCGAAAATCCATCGCAGGCCCCAGGTGGCTTTCCAAAACTAAAATATTTTAATCGTTTTTTGTGTTTAATTTGACCAAATCCCGACACTTTTCTCACACAAATATCTTAGTTAAAGGTGAATTTCAACCATTCACGACGAATATCGTTGTATTCTATAGTCTCTCTTAAAGTTTTTTGCTCGTCTTCTTCATTAAGCATATTCTGAATATGCACCTCATCCTTCTTCTGTATGTGTGTCTGTCTATGGAAAGGTGTGAAAATCTTTGTTTATTCGTAGGGAATTTAAAATGACGGAAGGCAGTTTAAAGGTAAAATAGAAATTTGTGCAGAAATTGGGTGTTCCAATTTTATATATTATATAATTTTATACATACTCATATATTAAATATATTCTAAGAGCCTTACAAAGCAAGCCCACTAAATTGCGTAATTTTTTTTTGATTTATTTTAATTTATTATAAAATATTTAATCCAAGCTCAGATTTTGCTGAGTTTTCTATTTTTCTAATGATAGATCGAAAGTATTTATTTAATATTTCATTTGTAATAAGCAATAAAAATATTGCCTACATTTCGGAGTTTTTAAGAAAAAACTCATACATAGGCTGCTATATATACCTATGTCTGGCCCAATAAAGAAAACACGAATATTTATCAACGAAAATGGTTTTATTGTTTTTCAAAATATTCTCCATCAAGATTTATACACTTTTGCATGCGCTCAAACCAATTTTCGAAGCACTTTTTCCCCTCCGATTGAGACACCTCCAAAACATGGTCTTTGAATGCTTCAACAGCATCTTTTGGCGACGAAGATCGTTGACCACGCATTATTTTCTTGATGTGTGGGAATAAAAAGAAGTCAATGGGTGCCAAGTCAGGGCTGTACGGCGGATGACCCATCAATTCGACGTTTTGGCCGTTCAAAAAGGCGCTGGTTTGAACCGATGTGTGAGAGCTCGCATTGTCATGGTGCACAATGATTCGTCTTCTCTTGTTCGTTTTTCGAATTTCTCCGAAGACTTCAGGCAAACAAATGGTGGTGTACCACTCAGAATTGACTGTCCTATGTTGCTCAAGCGGAACAGTCGCCACAGTTTTGCCGAAGAAACAGGCGACCATTTGCTTCGAAGTGCTTCTTCCACGAACAACTTTCGTTGGATTTGGTTCGACTTGGAAGACCCACACGGTCGATTGCTGTTTTGTTTCGGGCTCATACGTATAGATCCATGATTCGTCACCTGTGACGATCTTATAAACGTCTTTTGAAGCACCGCGAACATATTTTTTCAGCATTTCTTTACACCAATCCACACGAGCCTTTTTTTGAGCGATTGTCAAATTGTGCGGGATCCAACGAGAACAAACCTCTTTTACGGCCAGGTATTCATGCAATATCGAATGTATGCTGGTGGGAGAAATGCATAGGCATGCCTCTATCTGAAGGTATGTTACATGACGGTCTTGCATTATCAGTTCTCGTACGGCATCGATGTTTTCTGGTACAACGGCTGTTTTTGGACGACCTTCACGGAATTCGTCTTTGAGCGAGCGTCGGCCACGATTGAATTCGTTGTACCAGTTTTTCACAGTGCCATTTTAGTTCATCGATGCACTCTTGTCGTGATAATCCACGTCAAAAGTTGTGAAAAATGATCGCACGAAAATGTTCACGAGTTAATTCCATTTTTTGGCCGAGATGGATTTTTTAATTCCCTGTAAATAAAACAATTCACGATTAAATGACAAAACGTTCTGGGTGAAGTTATGCTAAAAAATGTCAAACTTTCCAATGGAAATGTCAGATTGCACCTGGCAACGCTTAGTGTTGCCTAGGCCAGACCTATATATAGCAGCCTACGTACCTAGAATGTTTGACTGTAGGGGATTGGTAACATATAAAAATAAGAATAAAGAGCTGTCTTTTCTCCTTTCCTGAAGGAAATTATGGTATTTCCTTTTAAGATTAATTCTCACATCGGAAATATTGGCGGCATGGAGCTATATGAAGGTATGAAGCTATTTTGGGTAATCCAACGGCTCATTTGCAATACGACTGAGGACCTTATTATCCTTCACTTGTTAGTCAATGCTAAAAGTGATAGCGTCCTAAAGTTTAAGGTTCTTCCCTTTCTTCTCAACTCCGGCAGAAGTCATTTGATGTGATGGTCATGGTTTAAGCTCTACCTGCCTAATCAATGTAGAGAGAATAAATTTTTTTTCGCGAAAAAAGCTCTCATGACCTATTTAGTATCATGTCGACCAAATTATGGAAAACTAAAAGCTCTCCATCTTAAGTTTTCACTTACTTTAGAGTAGATTTTCCACTCTATATGTAGTCTGCGAAATCCAAGATAAGTTCTTTGTTGATTCTGTTGGAAATAAATGGATTAGCCCTACTCTGAGTAAACATCGTGTTTGAATATAGTTCCCAACTAGTACAGAATGAAAAATTGTGTACAGAAACCTTGTATAAAAAAAGAGAGACGTTTTGAAATAGAATGTGAGAGGCAAGGGAGAAGATTTCAGTTGATTAATGAGAGCGGAATTTTCAACACTTCATGTTATAAGGCAAATAAATATAAATTTTGAATGAAAACACACTTATTTTCTTGAGCGGAAAATATTTGTGGTTAATTTTGAATTAACCTGTGCAGAGAACAGCAGGAAACCCACCAATACTTGTTTGGTAGGTCTGAAGAAAATATAAGATATTTAACTATTCGTTATCAGAAAATCCGCTTAACAAGGTCTTGAACGTGGAGTGTGAAGAGTAATATTAATAGTAAAATAATCTAGCTAAAAATTGAAATCGAGATTTTGATAACAGAAAAGAGCGAATACTATACAATATTTTTCTTGCTTCGTTAAACCTAATCAGTAACTTATGCTAAGTTCTACTTGAATTTGCATTCGAATATTTGTGCCCTCAAAAAATACTTCAAAAAAAAAAAAAAAAAACACATCTTAACAAGAAATATTCATGCATTCACAGTAAGATTACTTATAAATTCGCTTTAGCCAAAAATTACATTTTTAATTTAATATGCATAAATGAACTAGTATTTTACTAGTATGAAGCTGATGCATGCTTAAAGAACTAAAATTTTGCATAACAACACCGCTTTAAAAATAAAATTAGTTAAGTACATATGATGTAAGACGAAGCGTTTGTTACGTACTTTTATTCTTAACTCTACAACTTTGTAAAAACATGTACAAAAAATATGGAAACCACCTGGAGGCTTCATTAAAAAATATTTTCCGCCATTTCATTCGATTATCTGAGAGTTCAAATTGCAGTCAATGCCTGCATATTAATGTATATATATATGTACAAATACATACGTATATAAAATTATTAATTAATAACTGTAAGTAAAAGAATGTGAAAACAGAAGATAAGCAAAATACATATTTATATGCGGTGATATAAAAATGTTGCGTATACGCCGTGGAGCTGAGTGTCTTTTTTAAAAGCTACTATGTGGCATATAAAATTCCAGTTGCAAGCAGTCCATGCAAAGGCATTGTTCTTGTATTAAGTATAACTTGACATTGATATTGTAGTGTACGTGCAAACACAAACATATATATGTGTATTTAAAATATAAAAAAAACATAAAAATCATTGATTTCAACTGAAGATCAATTAATTTTCAATAAAAAGCAAGCAAACAAAAATATAATTTTCTTTTTTTTTTTTGCGCAACTACAATAAATTAACCAACACACCCACCTATATGGAAACACAAATACATATACATACATATATATTATATTAAATGAAAAGAACAATCAGCGAGTAAATACCATAGTGTGTATAAGGTGCAGGGTAGATCGAATATGTATATGCATATATTCGTGTGTATATCCTTAAACGACTATAACACGTGAGTAGCAGTTATGACTTTAACCCTTTCCACGCCTACCCAAGTGCCGTAGATGTTATTGTATTTTATTTGCCTTTCACTGGTGCTTCGCTGCACAGCAAATAAGGAGAGCGATGGAGAGTGGTATAGGTACTAAGTATGGTGTACGGCTGTGCAAAATTGTATGATAATTTTAATTATTATTATTACTATCGCGAACAGAAAGTACGAAACGAGGAGTAAAAGAAGAAGAAGCATGAAATAAAAGATTGTAAAAACTATAACCGGCAATCACGCACAAAAGCGGCGAAAATGTAATGAAACATAGCGTAAGTATTTGCTTAAGCGTATGTGCGTGTATATGTGTGTGTAAGCGAGTTGTATGCGCATTATGGTGCAACTGTTTTATTTTAATTATTAAAATTTTTTTTTTATTAAGTTTACTATTCTCCTAATATTTATTTTACGCTTAAAAATACTATTAAGTGAAAAAAAAATTAAATAGGGCAATAAATATGCTTAATAAATTTTTGTACATTTTTGTAATAAATATTTATACAAAATATTTAAACAAAATATTTAAATTATTTTTTAAATAAAAAAATACCATAAATGAAAAGTGTATATATATTTTTATGATAAATTTAAAATTATAAAAAATACATGTACAGTTTTTTTAATAAATCTATACTTAAAATAATGCTGAAAGTAAAATTACGTTCGTCACGTATACGCACCGTACGCCGTGTGTTATATTTTCTTCTCTATTATAATAATAATAACAGTTTTAGTACAATAGTGCGTAAGCGTAATGCACTTTTATACGTAATAACTCTGGGAATTTGGATATTATTGGAAAACTAGTCAACAACAGTGAATGTAAAATTTTTTATATTTTTACAATATATATTGATTTTTTTCTTTGTATTTTGAAATTTTCATATTTTGACTATATTTATTATTCTACTTTTTTTTTACCAATTTTTACAAATAGAATTATTTTTTTCGTTAATATATTTTTGTATTTTTGTGTTTTTTTATAGTATTTTTTTATGATAAAATTATTATTTTTTTATTTCATATATTTATACTTTATATTTTTATAGATTCATATTTCAATATTTTTCTACTTCTAATTTTTAATGTTTTTGTACTTTAAATATTTATTTTAATGTATTTTTTATACTTCTATTTATTTTATTTATTTATTTATATAAATTTATTAGTTTTTTTACTTTTTTATTATTGTAAATTTTAAAATTTTTTATATTTATATACTTATATAATTAACAAAACTATATTTTTTTATTTGTTTTATTTTTTATTTTTAAACCTTAATATAATAGTTTAATATTTAAATAGTATTTCACCATTTTTGTTTTTAAATATAATTTTTAATTTTCTTATTTTAAAATTTTTTACAATTGTATACTTTTGTACATCAATTTTTTATATTTCCAATTTTTCATAGTTTTTGCTTGATTCTTTAAAATTTTCATAATATCATATGTGTTTGGTTACGCCGCCACTGTCAACATAAAAGATAATGCAAGCAGCGCAGTCGACGCCGTTAGCTTAGACTCGTCAACTATTGCATACTCGCTGATATATGTATCTATACTCACCTAGATTATCTTATATTGTAACGTGCTCTGAGAAGCAACGATAAACATATTATCTATTATCTATTGTAATTCTATTTAAGTTATACATTTCATTCGCTGGTTCTCATATTTGCGAATTTGGAAATGGTCAGTTGTTGTTTAATCGCTCTTTTGAACGCACGGGCTAATTCGAGCCCGCCTGCTACTTTCAATAAAATTGTCAAAACTAACTCGTTCTTATTATTTACTTGATTTTGCTGAAGAATTAGCCACCGAAAAAGCTCGGTAGCTACACAATATGTGTACTATAAATTTTATTTTATGTTTAATTTCTGATATTTTATATTTTTATTTTTGCATTTTTAAATTATTTGAATTATATTTTAGTGTATATATAATTTATTTTTATTTTTAAAAATTTGTATTTTTATATTTTCATATTTGCTATTTCAAATTATATATTAAATATTTTATTGTTTCCATTTGCTAGAAAAAAAAATTATCTTCGTTTACCCTAATGTAAATCTTCCTCGTTCTCCGCGCATTTTCACGCAAAGAATGCGCAACAAATTTATTCATTTGCATAAGAAAATATAGTATACACATACATATCTACATATGTATGTATGTACATATATTATTATGGGTATGAATTTGTGTGCGCATTACATACATATAAGTAGCACAGCAAGTGGCGGCGCATAGTTGAGCACGTAAAGCAAAGAAATCACATAGCATAGCATTTTCATAATTAAAATTGCGCATACGCACTGTTGCACATATGCATTTGTAAAAGAATACAATTTCTTATAAAACACACACACACACGCACACGCACACATGAATATTTGCAGGGCAAGTGGAAATTGGCGATAGAGACTACACTCGTTTGTATTTGTTTCTTTTTTTTTTTCAAAAATAATTTTCTGCCTTAATTAAAATGCTTTTTTCTGTAAAGCAAATATTGAAAAATGAAAAAAGGAGTCCAAAGAATCATGGCACGTGTAGTTGTATGTACATATATTTGACTATAATGAACGTCAGCCACAAGTAGTAACTTCACTTTAAACGCTCTCGCGCAATGCACAATCATCAACACAAACGCACACAAACACATATATGTATGTAGTAACCTATGAATATGTGGATGTATTCACCTCTCGAAACGGCATATAAAGGCGCAAGCACTTGTGTTACATGCACATTCACACTCACGCACACACACACATTTGCATGTGCCATCACTCGTTCTCTATTCGCTGCTCTTTTCGAGCCAATTGAGTTTATTATGTTGCTACTGCTGTTGTTTTTATTGCTGTTATTGTTGTCGTTGTACAGTTTAATGATTGCACTTGGCTTGTCTGGCATTCTCACTGTTACAGGTTGGTGGCATAATTGTTGATTGCACATTTATATATGTATATTCGTATAAAACACGTGTTTTTTGTGTTTCTTATTCTACTTACGCTTCTCTCCAAAGCATAGAGTAGACCCAATCATGGTTGTTGTTGCATTTAAATGTCGTAAATTATGTGCACTGAATTTACTCCAATTTTGTTTTGCTATTTATTTATACACGTGTGAGTATGTGAGTGTGTATGAGTATGCCTGTGAATGCGGAAATAAAATTTGAAGAATGACATGACATGCATACAAACATATGTACATAGTGGAAGCTTCGCCGTTGAGTTGGTTTTCTAAAGTTGATTACTTCGCTGTTGTTGGAATAGTACAGTGTATCTTGTAGACGAAATGTTTAGTATAAAATTTAATATTAATATTAATAAATAAAAAAAAAAAAAAAAATAAAGCAGCGGGAGCTGCTTATAACTTCGTCAGCAATATGTAGCTTTTAGCCAAAAGAACGTTGCCTACATTTAGGCCTTTTTACAGCCTAGACACGTACCTAGTAAGAGATGAAATCATTATAAAGTGCAGAAATACCACAGATATATTTGGGTTTTCGTCGTATATCAGTAAGAGAATGCAACGTGTGATATTTGAAGATATTTTATATCAATTATTTAATATGTCGACCCGATTACGTTCTTTTTATTTATTTATAAAAGGTATATTATCCGTAAAAAAGTATTCAAATATCTTTTTAGATTCTTATGTATCATATACATACCTCGTTCAAAGAGAGATATTTATGACAAACAGATCAAGACATTTGAACTACTTGTTATGATAGCAACGACTTTTTTTTTTAAACCTTAAGAATGAAGAACCATGTGCTTTTCGCAAAGTGAATGCATGAATTCATAGTTCATGGGTTTTGTCTGAGGCAAACTTCGATGTTCCAACTATTGTAGTAGGACAGTTTAGGCCTTTATTATTAAAGCCATGTAAAAAAAATATGAACTGAATGAAAAACCCTTTGACGGATTGCGTTACAATTTCAATTTTCATTCCAGCACCTTGAGAGGTCGAAGACTCACTTTACTGCATCAAAATGAACTCTTTTTGCTGCATTTTTCATTACCTTTTCGAGCAACTCGGGCGGCTTAGTGATGATTCTACACCAGGGTCTGCCTTGGGCTTGTCAATTTATTGCATTGTTTGTGTACACTTCTACACTTTGAAAACTCTCTTTGCTAAAAAAGTCAGGCGGAGTTAAAGCTGGAGATCTGGCCAATTACTGTCACCTTTTTGACAGCAGACGTGCAGAATATGTTCGTTATAGAAACTGATTCCGTTTGCAGCGGAATAAGTCACGCAGTACTGTTGAAACCAATAATCATGGTCATCATCCAGTGATATCAGTTTGTATCAATTATATCTTATTGGTTGGAAGCCGAAAGTACAAAGACATTTTAAATAATAACGTACCTATCTTTTAGATATTGTTAAGCCACTTACAGTTGTTGTTGCGCTCAGTTAGGTGGCTCTAAAAGTAGTCAATGGGAATAAGCATAGAAATGTTGCCTATATTCAGGAGCTTTTTCAGCCCAGACGCACACCTTAAATGTATTATAATTCTTCTACATTAAAAAGTGAAATATTTTTAGTTAGTACTTTATATTTAATAATTTAATAATATTTATTTAGAACTAAAAATTTAATATCACCAAAAATAAATGCTAGAATAATTTAATGAAGCAGGTTTAAATTTCTAACCCAATTACACGTAAGTTATAATTTTAAAGTAAACGGAAATGACGAGGCCGGAGCTCTGATATAACATTAAAAAATCGCTATAACTGTTCTTGAGCATCAAAAGACATTAAAATTACACCACTGTCTCCTAACCACAGAGCGTATTGTATGTTTCATAGTTGCTTTGCGCCTAAATGCATGCCATATAAAAGAAATACATTTCCTTGAACATAAGCAATGTGTGATTCAATTGTTGGTATACCTTGCCATAGCTTTGCGTAAATTATTTCATCTTGATACAATTCATAAGCACGAAACTACAGACAATTAATACTCATACATACAAATGTAGCTGAATTTGCATATGCCTTGAAGTTGTCTGGGAAGCAACAATTATTTCGTAATCAAAACACTTAAAGCCAAGTGCCGAGCTAAGCCAAATCCATTGCAATTGGCGGAGCTAAAATTGGCCAGCCGCTTGACTGGGTTCAACGCGAACTGAGCTGGAGTGTTGCCGAAACTAGGTAATTGCCGGTTTGCATGCAATTTAGTGGCCACTTATACACCCCAAGAATACAGGACTATGAGTGTGAATATGCATGTACGTGTATGTGTAGGTGATTACTTGAACAAATTGCAATATAAATATATGCAACGGAGCAACGATAACTTGACTCATGGCGGCACGGATTGTTAAGTGGCTATTGAAGCCAGAGACAGCAAGAGCGGGAGAGAAAGTGAGATAACGCGCTAGTTTACACACACACCTTTCTACGCCATTCATACGTACTATTAAGACTTCTAACTTTTTCGTATTATGTATTTGAAAAATGCTAATATAACATTCTAATGCAATTTAAATTGCATGTATATGGTTGCATAGCAATCTATTATATTTATATTTGTATGCCAACAACATGATAAAAATGCCATATACATATACATGTGCACATATGCTATAATATGTATGAGTACTAGGGTGTAAAAAAAATAAAATAATCTATAATATAAAAATGAATCGCAAAATGTGTTGGTAAGCGCATAACTCAACAACGCCTGGACCAATTTGGCCAAATCTTTTTTTAAAATGTTCGTTGAAGTTCAGGGATGGTTCTTACGGCGAGAAAAATTAGAATTATTTGCTGGAAAACCCTAAAAATAGCCCTTTTCTTTTTCCCATACAAATGATTTGTAACTAAAACGTAGTCAATTTGAGCTTTATTGCTATGGTATAAAGTTCATATTAAATTACAAGCACTCACTGTTGTCTAAGCAATGTAGGTGTGTTCCTAACGTCAAAGATCATATCTATCAAAACAATGTGCGTGTGTGCGTTGGAGCATAGAATACATAGTTGGAGGAGTTTAATGTCGAGTTCCGAAACTCGCGTTTCTTTTGTATTAGTTTCGGCACGCGAGATAAAATGCATCAGTTTCCACGTCATTACATCAGTCAAACAAAAATTGCGTTACCAACAGTGTTTTATTATTTTTAATATCCAAATTTTAAGTACGGCTTAAAAGGATTTGACTTCAAGTCATATCAAATTTAAAAAAAAAAAATTGTCTGTTACCTAATCTACTGAGTTTGCTTTTGACAACTGATACACGAAACAAATTCGTATATCGTGTTTTGTGCAGAGTGTTTACTTAGTTAGTGTTTGTTTAGTTCGTGATTAGTGAAAAAATAATTTATATTTGATATGCCTCCTTCCAAAAAATCTCCAAAAGATACCGACCGAATGACTTGAAATTACAAGAAATAAAATTTCGTGAAGTGGACCGGGGACTGACCTATTCAAAAAAATCTTATTTAAGGTGCGATTTAAATTAATTATTGAAATTCGGTACATAGGTGGCTTTTTGCCAAGATTAACAGGAAGACTCTTCTTCTCTTCGGTAAGTGGATCAGGAGGGACTGATTTATTCAAACAAATTTTATTTATGGCTGGATTAACTTGAAATTTGGTACATACCTAGGTCGCTTCTTGCTTAGATTAACACGGAGACCATACTTCTCTCCCGGAAGTGGACCGGGGACTGACTTATTCAAAAAAAAAAATATATATTTATGGATCGCATTTCTCGAAACTCGGTACATAGGTGTCTTTTTGCTGAGATTAACAGGAAGACTACACTTCTCTCCGGGAAGGGGACCAAGATGGACTGATTTATTCAAACAAATTTTATTTACTTGAAATTCGGCGAACAGGTGGGTTCTTGCTTAGATGAGCAGGAAAACTTTTCTTCTCTTCGAGATATGGAACGCGATCTGTCATATTCAAATAGTCGGACTATTCCTCTCTCCAGCACCAAAGTTAATGGATAAACCAAAAATGTTGTATTCCCACAAGTATTGAGTTAATTAAGTTATGATAAAAACATATCCCACGATTCATTTTTCATACCATCAATGAGTATATGCGACAGCGATGCGTTGCAGGGTACAGCTAGTATAAAATAAAATCAAGTATATAAAATGAAATAATATAAAGTAACATAAAATAAAATAAAATTCAATAAAA
>JAWMAG010000046.1:9822500-9920000 GCA_037013455.1 Ceratitis rosa
TCGCGTGCTCTATTTGATTTTCTGTTTACTTTTATTGCACTTTGTTGCTTCAATTTATTTTCAGTTGATGATTGCAATGCAAATTGCACTGTTGAATTGTGTTGAAATGCCTCTTTCCGCAGATAGTTTTCGCAGGCGACTTTTATCGCTGTCAGTGGTAATATTTCTTTTGGCAGGTACTTGTCTGGGGAATTGACAGTGTGGTGGAAAAAATAGTAAAATAGTGGGTACTTTATTTTTCCTTATATCTTATACTTTGATCTGAAGAAGTCTTCTACTCTTTGTCTGGCGGGTAGTCTATTCGAACTTCACCGGCTGGAGAAGTGTTCCTTCCATGCATTCATTGTGCTCAGAACATCGGTCACAAGCATGCTTTTCTCGTTCTTTTATGAGTTTGTTCAGATCTTGAAACCTTTCGCAAGTCGCTTCCTTTTTCGTAGAGTCTGCAAGCAACACCCTTTCCGGCGAGGTTCTCTAAATACTCACACATTTCATCCTATCTCTTTCTCTGTCTGCTAATGCCTTTCGGTTTACCAGCGGCATCTTCCAAATTAAAGGGACAATATATCTGAAATGCTTATACTTAAGTGGAGGTGATCAAAAGTGGGGTTTCTCATATGAGCTTTTTTCTTGGATATGATTTCTACGCGTGTTTCAGCTTTTGAATCTTTTAAATCCACAACATATTTATATACAGAGTCACTTCTTTCAATACCGATTCCTGCTCGCAGTCGAAATTCTGGTGAACCGACTCTCCAGTCCAGTCCAGTTAACCTTTAAATCGAATATGGCGGAGTGGCGCCACTAAAGCTTCCTCTATTATAGGCTACAGTTACCATGGCTCGCACAAAGGTTGCTCACATTTGCAAGGTATGCAACAAGAATGCAGGAGTAGGTATTCAGTTTAGCTTTCTAGTAGTAACTACGTATACATACCCAAAAGCATGGCTAAAACGCCATTCCACTATTATTGTGAAAATCATGCGTATTTTTTACTGTTAATTTTGGTAAAAGACTCTAATTTATTGCTTATTTGAAAGTTAACCTACTTTCAATCAACCTTAGTGTAGACTATATTTTTATACAGACTGTTGGTTAATATAATATAATAAAGCGTATAACATTGCCTAAAATTAGGGGTACGTTAACAAATTGAGCAAAGACGCATACCTTCCGGACTTAATGTATTTAGTTTCAATTTAAATTCATTTTTTGACAAAATTTATTTTTTTTTTATTAAACAGGGACCTTATTTTGTAATAAAAATTATTAAAATAGATATTAAAATAAAAGTTATATACCTAAAAAATATTTATATTAGCGCTGTATTTATTTTGCACATCACTGCATTCTTGCAAGTAACTTTTTCGATGTTTACTTATGCACATCGTGGTAAAAATACTAAATACTTCAGGAAAAGCAAGGAGTTGAAATAAATAAAGTGAAATAAATAATAAATTTTTCTAAGTCGAATTGAGGTTGCTTATTTGCAAAAGTAGCTAAGTGGCTTTAGTTTTATTAAATTAGGTTAAACACATAATGTTGGTAATGGAGCAGATAATTGGTGACTCTGTAAGTGCTTTATTCGATTTTTAGTATTTACTTTAGTTATGATAGGTCTAGTAAAAAGTAACCCATTATTTTCGCAATGTATAGTTTTAGTGATCTGTATCTCGCAAGACAGGCAGTTGAAAATGGGAATAGTGCTGAAGGTCCTATCTGTATCCACTGTGTGGAAGGAATCATCCACAATGAGCCAAATAATCGCTCAGAAGCGCTCAGTTTTGGCCAACTGGAAAGGAATCCTATTTCAACAGGACAGTGCAGACAGAACTAACACATCGATAGTGACTCGCCAGAAGCTCTGAAAGCTTGGTTGATATTCCTATGCATCCATCTAATAGTCCAAGCCACGCCCTAAGCGATTATCATAAATTCCTGTCTATGGCAAATGATTTGGCTGGTGAAGAAGCCTGTGCAAATCGATTTACTCAATTTTTTGTCAATAATGAGACTTCTAAAGCACTATAAAGGACATTAGACAATTTAAATATTTTCCAAAAATTTCTATTAAAATTCCCAATTACTTTTAGCTATCTCTCTGGTGTACTGCGCGTGTGATTTCTTCTTTATTTTCACCGAACAAAAGCTCCTTTATTCACACAATTTCCATTTGCACAAAAATGCAGTTAATTCTGCAAACATTATTTATGATTTGCATTTTCATTCACCGTTATTTACTGCGTTCAACACAGACAAAGCGGGCACATTTGAAATGATTTTAAACATCACAGGAAAAAGGATTGAATAAATGCCAATCTGTGAAAGATAATGTACTCTTATGCCATATACATATAAAACATACTACACATACATATGTACATGGATAACGGTAAAGCATGATAACTAATTTTTTTTTCTTTTGTATATTAGTGATTGATGTATTGCCGGGCGTGACAAGTGAACAACAAAAGTGCGTTGTAATTGTATGAATGTGGGCCACAAAGGCTATAATTTAGGCAAAATTCAAAATCATTTTTAACTATACCTTTATACATATGTATACATACGTGTATGTATATGAATGTATGAACATAAATATCTAAACACATATGAATATATGTATGTGCATGTATGTGTATGTATGTATGTATGTACCATATATGCTATACAGGAGAGACTTGTGCGTTGCCTAATCTCTACGTGCATTTGCAAGTATTTGTCTATCTTTGTATGCATGTATGTATGTCTGTTTGTATGTATATATATTTGACAAAGCGTTTTTATGTAAAATGTTTACACTTGAGCATAGACCAGTCATCCGATGCAAATGAGCGGCAAATTGAATGAATTATGAGGGTTATAGTACGAGTTCGTTGGTTAAGCTAGTCGTTATACACAAAGGCAAGCATAAATACTGATAACTAAGCTTGTGTATGTGCTGTATATGCATATGCGGTTTACCAACTGGAATTTGCAGAAAACTGTTTTTTAAAGAAAAATTATAGCTTAATTTTATAGGAGAGTGAACGGTTCCATATTCATAAAAATTCTATTCGATTTAAAGGCCATAGGAGGAAGAGCTAAGTGAATGGGTCCCGGAAAGGTATCGGACTAACAATACAATTTTTCGATACTACAAGTTTAAATCTCAATTAATTAAGTTTTTGAAAAAACTGAAAATTTTCTCCACACATTCTTTCCGGGACTGTGCGAAGTAAATGGTCTATATTTTGAAAATGTTATCGACCACAATATTATAATCTTTTGGAGGAAATTGAGAGTTGTATCCACTCACGAGATTCTCCAAAATTTTCATTATTTAAATTATTATTTAAATTTGTATACATGTTAAAATTCTTAAACAATTTTGAAACACAAATTTTTTGAGTTCCGTATTCAGTTTTCTATAGAATTACGAGTATCAAAAATTTTTAATTTTTCGAAAAAACGTTTTTTTTTTGGATTAATATTTGTTAAAGTAGTTTGCTGGTTTTCGTTAAGCGTCAAATTTGGTTTTTTCATGGGTAAAATCAAAAAAGGAAATTGATTTTATGCAAACACTATTGGTTTTTAATTTTTTTCAATATGGCATACACTTTTTGAAAATTTTCGAATCAAATGAGTCTACAAAAAATTCTATGAAAGTTTTGGAATTTGCTTTAAATTGCATTAAAATCGTAGCAATCACTTTTTTGAAGAACCTTTTAACCATATAGCTTATAATTTCTTCTTCCTTTTAGCTAGTATAGTATTATTACTTACGAGTAGATCATATCTAGAATTTGGTTCAATCGCTAACAAGGTCCACATAAATAAGTTGTTTCTTGCTGTTGAGAAAATTTTATATTTTTTACAAAACTATCGAAATAGTTTAACCAACTTACCAACAGTTGCTGAAATGATGAGCCCGATACTATTCTGCGCTGAATCACTATGCTTTCCGTCGTTTTTATACTAATCTTTGTTATAAATGATTTAATTATTATTATTTTTTTCATTTAATATTTTTGTGCTCTTATAAAAATTTCAAAACTCTGTAAGAATATTAGCCCCAGAATTTTCAATATTTTCAATTGTTTATAAATTATTATTCAATGCTCTTAATCTCATATAAAGTTACGTATACGCCCTGTGACACGTGTTTTTTACGCTTATTTTATTTATTGAGACTTTATACACGTAGGTGAAAGAAAAAAAAAATTAAAAAGAACTTGAATGATAAACTTAAAATATATTTATTTAATTTTATTTTTGGAATTTTTAAATGTAAAAAAATTTCGAGTCCATTATTTTATGATTTAGTTTTATTTGTGTAGTTTTAAATATTAAAGAATACTAAAGAATATTAGTAAACCAAGGTGAAATAAAAAAAATAATAAAATGTAAATAAAAAAAGAAATAATAATAATAAAACAAAACATTAAAGAATAGTAGTGAACTAAATTTTATTGATTTTTAAGGCGTTTGCTACGATTTTTTATTCATTGATTTTTTTTTTCAAATATTTTCTCAGCAGTAATATAATGTTTTTGCATTATTATTTTTGTTTTATTGAATTTTTTTTAGGCCATTTTTTATTTTGTAATTTTAAAATATTTTTTTTTTAATATTGAATAGCTTTTACCATAATATGATTTTCAAATTTTTTTGTGTGAATATATTCGTAAAGAGCTTCCATAGAAAATTTAAATTATTATTTTTTAATTATATATTGTTTTTCTGCATTGCAATTTTAAGGCCTTAAAATTCTTCGAAAACTAATTTTGCTGGGAAGTAAAATTTTTAAAGCAGAGAAATCGTTTGTAAAATGCTAAGTTATAAATATATATTATTAATTAATATTTTTTTTAAATTATTAAATTATTTTAAAGCACAAATTATTAAAAAATAATCACTTTTAAATTGAAATTTTTTTTTCGAATTTGATTTATTAAATTTTTTAACCTGAAAATTATTATTATTATTTTTTTAATTATTCGAAAAAATTTCAAAAATTTTTCGAAATAAAACTTCAGTTGTTTATTGAACTTTTAAAGTGAAATAACATTTTTTGTATTTACTTAATGAATCTTTAAAAGTCGTTTGAAGAACTACTCATGAAATTTAGTTATTAATTCTTCATATAAAGAATTTCAAGGGCATTAATTTTTTTAGAGGTTAGGGTAAAATTTCCATGACCTACTTGAGAATTGCTGCAGTGAACATTTCTTAACTGTTCACACACAGCTGGGATATTTAGCGTAGCTTACGAACAACTATTGTAATGATAGACAAGGAGAAGTAAAAAATTGCCTAAAAGTATGCAGCGCTTCTTGATTGTCTGTGTGGGCTGGAACTACTATTGATTGAGTGGTAGCGAAATGCAGCATGTCTATTTTTTAAGCCTCAATATTTGTTGCATAGGTCATTCAAGACATTTTGAAGCAGATCACAAAGAATTTTGGGGTAATTTCCTGTCAAAGCCTCAGCAATGTCGTCAGTTTATTCGAACACAGCAGAACTCGTGCAATGCAGTTTCCAAATCAACAGACGCCGTTCGTTTAATCGAAGATAATTATCAGAAGAAACTCCCCAAGCGTCATTATAAGCTATTCGGTACTTTTCTTGAAGAGGTTCTTCAGGAAGAATGTTTCTAAAAGCTCACTCTGCTTCGCGGTAGATACCAGGCATATATTCCTTCACAGAAAATCCATACCCAGCTATATGGTGTAGTGTTGTATCGACTGACCTGCCTTAAGAGTAGGTGTGTTGCTTCCTCTGGTGGCTGATCGGCGATGAATTTTCATTGGTTAGAAGAAATGTTTTTGAAATATCTAGATTGATCCTTTGGGAAAGCCTTTTTCCTCAGTGGCATAATTTTCTTTGCGAAAAAAATACGCTTTTATGACAACTTTATGTTATGCGCTTTTCAATTTAATTTTTTTCCTGTTGGGTTGCCATCTACGAGGTTATCGATATTTATTGCTCTAATTTCCTCTCTCTTTCTCTCTGCCTCTCTCACTCACCACACTTCAACAGGCAATTCCTTTTGCTCAAACTGACAAGTAATTCAACTTAAATGACAATGTCATGCTCAGCATTGATAGCTTTTATCAAGTAGTAAGTTTGTCGAATGAAAGTAGATAACTTACATAGCCAACATGTCATCGTCATCATCAGTAGCAGCAGCAGCAGCAATGTCTCGTCTCCGCGTGAAAGCTTGTAGTAAAAGCATATATACTCGTACTTGTGTATGTGTGAGAGCACATTCTATTTTCCAGAAGAACCACAAACTACGCTCCTGTCTCAATGTCTCGTTCAATAGATTAAAATTAAAATTAATGAATTGATAGTCAACACGCTGGAGCACTCACTGAAGTTGCAGAGGTATGAGTAGTATCCACCAAGCCATTGCACCTTGGCTTCTTTGTGGTGGAAGCTTTGGTTTTAGCGGTTAACATTGTAAAAGGAGATAATAATGAGTGCAAGAGTATGTGAGTAAGAAGCGTTGTTGCTAGCAAATTTTTAAGGGAAAGATTTTAAAATCCAATAACTTCGTTTTTTCACACACCTCTCCCAGTTGATCCCAATCGCAGGCGACCAGGTTACCTTGCAACGCTCATTGAATACTCAAAGCGTTCAAAATTCATGTGAGACAAGCGCAAAGAGTGGTAATGCTGGTAAGCATGCAGATTATAACAACAATGTTTTTGTAATTCGAGTGAGCATACGCAGCAAAGAGGAAGCTTCCTGCAACCTGAGCTGGGTAACCTGTGTACGTACACTCAAATGAAGTCATAAAAGTAAGTGCTTGTACAATATACACGCCATATGCAGGTTTGTGTGCATTTATATGGTATGACAAATAGCAATAAAAGTGCGTTAATACGGGTGGCAGAGGGCGAAGGTGTACTCACTTATATACCTTCCTTTCTAACATCATGCCTCAACCCCGGCGGGAGCATATTGCTCAACGCCAACTGGGCTTGGGTTGCGTATCAAATACAAATGTCAGAGATTAAAATGACATACAAATTCATCTATTGATGTATACATGTGTGTATGTTTGTTATTGCGTATATATGTATATCTCTGTGTATGTGTGTGTCTAAAGGGACTAACTGCCGCATTCGTTTTATGGTATTCACGTACATTTTCGAATAAATTTCCATTTGAGTGTGGTGATTCGTTTGATAAATGAACTTACAGTCACCGGCACTGAATCCAATTCACAAAAACACATACATATATATATATATATATATATACTCGCATACAATTAAAGGCTAAAACAGTCCCAAGCGCATACCCAGCTCCGCCGCTATGTCACTTACACGCTCCATTTTCTGGCCACACAAGCACTGTGTAACCAATATTCCTACAAACAGTTGATATTATACATACATACATGCGCATATAAAGTCACATCGAGCAACATTGCCGGCGTCTTGGGTATTTGTTATGCGTTTAGTTGCTTGAATCCCTCATTCGTGCGAATCTTTTTCAAATCCAAGTGCTTACACGTCTATGCTCACATTCATATGTTTTGGCCTTAGGGTGTGCATAATAAAATGTGTTTTCATATTAAACAAATTAATTTTAATTTTAATTTAAATTTAAATATATATTTAATTAATTTTAGTTTTAATTTAAATTTAATTAATTTTAGCTTTAATTTTAATTTTAATTTTAATTTTAATTTTAATTTTAATTTTAATTTTAATTTTAATTTTAATTTTAATTTTAATTTTAATTTTAATTTTAATTTTAATTTTAATTTTAATTTTAATTTTAATTTTAATTTTAATTTTAATTTTAATTTTAATTTTAATTTTAATTTTAATTTTAATTTTAATTTTAATTTTAATTTTAATTTTAATTTTAATTTTAATTTTAATTTTAATTTTAATTTTAATTTTAATTTTAATTTTAATTTTAATTTTAATTTTAATTTTAATTTTAATTTTAATTTTAATTTTAATTTTAATTTTAATTTTAATTTTAATTTTAATTTTAATTTTAATTTTAATTTTAATTTTAATTTTAATTTTAATTTTAATTTTAATTTTAATTTTAATTTTAATTTTAATTTTAATTTTAATTTTAATTTTAATTTTAATTTTAATTTTAATTTTAATTTTAATTTTAATTTTAATTTTAATTTTAATTTTAATTTTAATTTTAATTTTAATTTTAATTTTAATTTTAATTTTAATTTTAATTTTAATTTTAATTTTAATTTTAATTTTAATTTTAATTTTAATTTTAATTTTAATTTTAATTTTAATTTTAATTTTAATTTTAATTTTAATTTTAATTTTAATTTTAATTTTAATTTTAATTTTAATTTTAATTTTAATTTTAATTTTAATTTTAATTTTAATTTTAATTTTAATTTTAATTTTAATTTTAATTTTAATTTTAATTTTAATTTTAATTTTAATTTTAATTTTAATTTTAATTTTAATTTTAATTTTAATTTTAATTTTAATTTTAATTTTAATTTTAATTTTAATTTTAATTTTAATTTTAATTTTAATTTTAATTTTAATTTTAATTTTAATTTTAATTTTAATTTTAATTTTAATTTTAATTTTAATTTTAATTTTAATTTTAATTTTAATTTTAATTTTAATTTTAATTTTAATTTTAATTTTAATTTTAATTTTAATTTTAATTTTAATTTTAATTTTAATTTTAATTTTAATTTTAATTTTAATTTTAATTTTAATTTTAATTTTAATTTTAATTTTAATTTTAATTTTAATTTTAATTTTAATTTTAATTTTAATTTTAATTTTAATTTTAATTTTAATTTTAATTTTAATTTTAATTTTAATTTTAATTTTAATTTTAATTTTAATTTTAATTTTAATTTTAATTTTAATTTTAATTTTAATTTTAATTTTAATTTTAATTTTAATTTTAATTTTAATTTTAATTTTAATTTTAATTTTAATTTTAATTTTAATTTTAATTTTAATTTTAATTTTAATTTTAATTTTAATTTTAATTTTAATTTTAATTTTAATTTTAATTTTAATTTTAATTTTAATTTTAATTTTAATTTTAATTTTAATTTTAATTTTAATTTTAATTTTAATTTTAATTTTAATTTTAATTTTAATTTTAATTTTAATTTTAATTTTAATTTTAATTTTAATTTTAATTTTAATTTTAATTTTAATTTTAATTTTAATTTTAATTTTAATTTTAATTTTAATTTTAATTTTAATTTTAATTTTAATTTTAATTTTAATTTTAATTTTAATTTTAATTTTAATTTTAATTTTAATTTTAATTTTAATTTTAATTTTAATTTTAATTTTAATTTTAATTTTAATTTTAATTTTAATTTTAATTTTAATTTTAATTTTAATTTTAATTTTAATTTTAATTTTAATTTTAATTTTAATTTTAATTTTAATTTTAATTTTAATTTTAATTTTAATTTTAATTTTAATTTTAATTCTAATTTTAATTTTAATTTTAATTTTAATTTTAATTTTAATTTTAATTTTAATTTTAATTTTAATTTTAATTTTAATTTTAATTTTAATTTTAATTTTAATTTTAATTCTAATTTTAATTTTAATTTTAATTTTAATTTTAATTTTAATTTTAATTTTAATTTTAATTTTAATTTTAATTTTAATTTTAATTTTAATTTTAATTTTAATTTTAATTTTAATTTTAATTTTAATTTTAATTTTAATTTTAATTTTAATTTTAATTTTAATTTTAATTTTAATTTTAATTTTAATTTTAATTTTAATTTTAATTTTAATTTTAATTTTAATTTTAATTTTAATTTTAATTTTAATTTTAATTTTAATTTTAATTTTAATTTTAATTTTAATTTTAATTTTAATTTTAATTTTAATTTTAATTTTAATTTTAATTTTAATTTTAATTTTAATTTTAATTTTAATTTTAATTTTAATTTTAATTTTAATTTTAATTTTAATTTTAATTTTAATTTTAATTTTAATTTTAATTTTAATTTTAATTTTAATTTTAATTTTAATTTTAATTTTAATTTTAATTTTAATTTTAATTTTAATTTTAATTTTAATTTTAATTTTAATTTTAATTTTAATTTTAATTTTAATTTTAATTTTAATTTTAATTTTAATTTTAATTTTAATTTTAATTTTAATTTTAATTTTAATTTTAATTTTAATTTTAATTTTAATTTTAATTTTAATTTTAATTTTAATTTTAATTTTAATTTTAATTTTAATTTTAATTTTAATTTTAATTTTAATTTTAATTTTAATTTTAATTTTAATTTTAATTTTAATTTTAATTTTAATTTTAATTTTAGTTTTAATTTTAATTTTAATTTTAATTTTAATTTTAATTTTAATTTTAATTTTAATTTTAATTTTAATTTTAATTTTAATTTTAATTTTAATTTTAATTTTAATTTTAATTTTAATTTTAATTTTAATTTTAATTTTAATTTTAATTTTAATTTTAATTTTAATTTTAATTTTAATTTTAATTTTAATTTTAATTTTAATTTTAATTTTAATTTTAATTTTAATTTTAATTTTAATTTTAATTTTAATTTTAATTTTAATTTTAATTTTAATTTTAATTTTAATTTTAATTTTAATTTTAATTTTAATTTTAATTTTAATTTTAATTTTAATTTTAATTTTAATTTTAATTTTAATTTTAATTTTAATTTTAATTTTAATTTTAATTTTAATTTTAATTTTAATTTTAATTTTAATTTTAATTTTAATTTTAATTTTAATTTTAATTTTAATTTTAATTTTAATTTTAATTTTAATTTTAATTTTAATTTTAATTTTAATTTTAATTTTAATTTTAATTTTAATTTTAATTTTAATTTTAATTTTAATTTTAATTTTAAATGGCGAATCACCCGAATGTATGCATCTATAAAAGTATGTGTTGTATTTGTAACGGTTTTAAAAATTCGTGTAGCGCACATTTTCAATTCATTTTGTCGGATTTTATGATTTCATTTGCAGGTGTTTTAACTTAATTGCAAATTATCGTAATCGTTACATGTAGTATTTTTTTACAATTTTTCTTCTCGTCTCATTCTGCGTTTACATACATATCTTTTGGAGTTTAAATATTTACATTAATTTTGTACTCATCTGAGCTTTACTAAATAATTTGCATTTATCTCCTATGTATTTCAGTCATGTTTAATTTTGTGTAGGCGGTGGTAGTACATTATTAAAAAAAAATTCAGATATTTATTCAAAGTGTTACTCGCCTGCATGTACACTGTCAATTAATCAACTCAATGGCTTTTTACACGCTTGAGTGTATTTTAGATAATTACGAATTATTGAAAAGCTATTCCACTCGTTTGTGTAATTTGGATGTAAGAAGTATAAAGTAAATATTTGAAATATTTATTTTTTTAATTTCAATTACTTTTGGCATTTTCGATTTCAATTAAAGCAAAGTCATAAATATTTTTTCATTCAAAATGTAACTTATTTGATTAAATTATATTGATAAATTGCTGAAAAAGGCGGATATCTACTTTTTCTGCTTTTTTTCATTATTTATTAACCTAAAAGTACAATATTTAGCATTTAAAGTATTTAATTTGATTTTACAAATTTTCTTTTCTTGTGTTCATTTTTATACCGCCCCTATAATTATGCAAAGTTAGTATTTTTATAATATTTTTCTGTTCATGTTGCCTACATTGTGGCGCATTTTCCAAAAACTGTGTTATTTTTCTGTTTGCTGGCGAAATATTGAAACTAGTTGAAGGGCAGCAAAAAAAGCTTTCCGATATGGGCTTTCCATCAGAATCATCACAGCGATAGTTGTCACAGTGTAATAAGAAGGGGTATAATTCTAAGCGAAAGCAGTCCCATCCCTCGAGGAACTGAAGTACCAGTACCTAAGGCCTCCGCTAATTTGAAAGTGATTTCCAGTTCGGATGGGTATGGATGCGAAGGCGAGGACATTTCAGGTTTTTAATTTTAAAATGATAGCAGTCATTTGTTTTCCTGGTTAGAAAATTCGTATTGTAAAAAAAGTAAAAAAATATAGAATATAATAAAAATAAGAAATTTATATTTACATAAAAAATGTGCCGTGAACGTTGCCTACATTTTGGCGTATGTTAGAAAATGTATTGCTTTTGATAGCCCATAAAATAGCCCATTTAAATTAATATAACTACCAATTATGTATTTTTAAGGCAAAAAAATATAATATTTTTTTTTTTTTAAATTTATTTTCTCTCTTTCAAAAGAATTTTATTTAAATTCAGTGAGGTGTTTAAAACTGCCAAGTTTTCATCTTTATAAATTACAAATAAATTAAAAGATATCTATCAGCTCAACTGCTCTTTATGAGAACACAATTTATAATCCTATATAAAAATCAATTTAATAACTAAAAACTTGTGAAATTTTAACTATATAAAATTTTCGCACAAAATACTACAAGGAAGTGAAGACAAAAACTCGCAAGTTAGCTTCTGTACGTCAAGTTAGTTCAACAAAGTTTATACGTATTATTGTATATATTTTGAAAAGAGAAAACTACAGAAAAATAAGAAAATATGAATTTTAAAGTGTATTTCTCGGAAATAAATACAAGAAATACAAAAACACATTGGCAAAAATAAAATCGAAGGATTAATTTTAAGTATATAAGTTTGCTTTATTTAAAGTTTGAGTTAAATACCAAAGATTGTAGACAATACTATAAAATATAAATACACATATTTGCTAAACTCCAGCCAAGCTAAAGAGACCCTGCAGGGAGAACCAGTATGCAAAAAATCTAGTTAAATTGGAATAAAATAGAGTCACGCTGTTGGCAATTTAATTTAATTTTTTTTGATGTAGAATTTCAACAGCCCTAAATGAACTGGTATTTAACTAGTTAAAAGTTGCTGTATGGTCCAGCATTTGATTGTTAGTACCACATTATCTTGTTAAAAATACTATTTGGAGTTCGAAAATCAAACAGTTAGTGCAAAAACACAAACAAGTTAGATACTAGTTAACAACTAGTATTTTTTCCTACAGGGTATAGACAAGTGTGTATGTCTACATGTTTTTCCTGCTTATTAGCTATACAGGTAACCCCTGGCAACTGTGAAGACTAATAAATTTTTTAGTAAAATATTTTAATTACGTTTGCACTTGAGCATAGACCATCATCAATCAATTGCCTTGAGGAGATATTGTGTTCCACTGGTGGGAGAGGGTGGCACAAAGAGGGTAGTGGGAAAGTGTAAAAAGTGTATGATATAAAAGGTGGAGTAAAGAAAACCAGCATGTAGTGTGCAGTAAGTAGAAGTTGAGGTGAAAAATTGTACAGAGCTTACAATAACTGTGACCGATCCAGTCTTTTCAACTTTTTTTTTTATAATTTAGCAAGTGCTTAAGTAGTTGCACGATAATGGGCACCATAACTACCTCCTAAGGTCTTAGTCTCCTTTAGAACACGAAAAAAAACAATTTTTTTGATATGGAAGGAGATCATTGCGGCAAACAAAATTTTAAGACAATAATTTATTGTATTTAAGCTTAAAAAAACCAATTTTTAGTATCAAAAAATATTGCAATTTTCCAATGTTGTGATGAGTTTGCTGAAGCGGCTGCAGTCTGATCGCTTGAAACGGTGCCAGTGATAGAGGTCTTGCGATGCATCTGAAACAGTCGAACAAATTTTTTTTTTTAATTTTATGAATGTATCTTTTATATGAATTAAAAAATACCGAAGAAGGTGAAAAATTCCAATTTTTTTCAAAAATTGAAAAAATTCATTTTTTTTTGGAATAAAAATTCACTTTTTTAAAAAAAAAAATTCATTTTAATTTGCAAAAAAAAGAAATAGTTCAAATAATACCTTTATCGAACTTTTTTAGTTCAAATAGAAAATAATTTTTTGCGATCACCTGCACCGTTTTCTAAGACTTGTATAAATGAAAACTCGAGAAATTCGAACCTGCTCCTCGCTCAGCTACTAAAATATCTCGAATTGGTCACTGAAATGTTGAAGACATATTCTTGGATATGCATTTTTTGAAGCCTCTAGTGCAGACTACTACCTTAAAGAACGAACCATGGCCACGTTTGAATAACTATTTTTGTAGTAGATTTTACTCTGTCACTCTGTACTTTTGAAACCACGAAATGTTTTACCCTTATATATATATTTATAAATATATATAATATTATATATGCATATATAATTGTGTATGTCTACTGTGGTTATAAATTTCATTTTGCAAAAGCAAACTTTCCATATAAAATACTGAGATGTACACTTGTGGCATGCAATACTTACTAGCAGATTTTGTTTATCTTCTGTTGTTATTGTCTTTTCTTGTGGTTTTTTGGTATATACATTTTAAATTTATGTGTTCGTGCAAACTGTTCTTCTAACTAAGTAATTCTGGTTGATATCTTCACATTTTCAATAGAAAATTCATACAAATAGTGATAAATGTACGAGTATGTTAAAGAGAGGCTTACGAAAATTTTTGAAAATGTTATTGAATATTAATTTATAAATATGTGTACTTTTGTATTAACTTTGTTGTGTGAAAACACATTTTGTATATTTATTTTTGTTTTTATTTTAATTTTATTTTATTTTTTTTACACAAATTTATATGCAAATATGCATATAAATATTATTGGAAGCATATTTCCTGCATGTTCTCTGTTTTTATTGTACTACACTCCCATTTTTGGAGTTATTTTTGCAATTTCTTTCAATAAAACTGTACATTTTTTTTCGAAAATAAATAAAATGTGAATTTTTCTCTAATAAAATACGTATAAAATGTGCAGAAAGTCATGTGTCGGAAGGAATCTCAACATCTCATATTGTTTTGTTTTTGAAAAAGTAATTTGTTTTAGATAAAATAGTCTGACATATTTTTATAATTACTGTTAAAATGAAATTTGTACGGAAGCTCAAAAAAAAATATATGTAAACAAAGATGTTATTCATTGCATATGTACGAGTATATGTAAATATAAAAATATGCATGCACTTATGTATTGTATGTAAGGGAGTAAGAAGGCAATTAAGTTTGCCAAGAAAAATATAAAACATTTAGTAAAATATTTCTGGGAGTGTGTTTTGTGATTTAAACTAACTTCTGAATATATATTTATAAATAATATATTAATAGGTGGAGCAAAAAATAATCCATTTTTTCCAATAGATGGCGTTATTTATCTGTATCTCGCGTGGTATACGTCCGTTCGGGCTTCGAAATAATGCATTTCTTCTTACCACACCTAATACCTATACAGCCTTGGCCAAAAGTATTAGGCACCCCACTAATTACTGACTTTTTTGTTTTAACAAGTGAAGTAATGAAGTTTTATTAGTAAAACAGTAAAAATACAATGAATTAGTGAAAATAACATTAATATTTAGTAGGTCCACCCTCCGATTTAAAAACAGCAGCAATTCTCTTAGGTATGCTGCGTACAAGCTGTGCACATTCGTCCGCGTACCAATCGATAATTAAGGCATTATTTAAGGCAGTTTTTGATGTTATACTGTGTTCCTTAATATTGCGTTTTAAAATAGCCCACATGTGCTCAATGGGATTAAGATCTGGAGACCGTAGTCGCTGATTTGTGACAATGAGCATTGTCTTGCTGAAATTGAACCCCATCTAAATTAGTACCACCGAAAATGCGCGTTAACGAAGGCAGAAGAACAGCTTCTAATACATTTATGTACTTTTGACTGTCCATGCGACCCTCTCAAACGAACATTTCGTCGACACCATCAGCAGCCATGCAGCCCCAAATCATAATGCTACCTCCTCCATGCTTAACAGTAGGTACCACGCAATTTGGATGATATTCTTCCCCCAACCCGTCGCCTCACGAACGTCACACCAGGTGTTCCAAATATCTGTAGAAAAGAAAAAATAATGTTTTCATAAGATTTGTATTATGTCTTCAAAATTGCTCTAGGGTAAGAAGCTATGGCTGTTAATACTTTAAGATGGTATTAGGTAAGCTTACCTCGAAGTTTGATTCATCAGACCACAGAACATTCGACCAATCTTCTTCCTTGAAATGTTGGTATCGGCGAGCTCATTCCAAATGATTTTTCTTACTCTTTTCTGAGAGCCACGGCTTCTTTCGTTCTTTAAATCCTTTTAAACCTGTTTCCAGAAGTCTTCTTCTAGCTATTCGAGCACTAACTGATTTACTTAATTCATCCGAAAGGGCAGCTGCAAGGGCAGAAGAAGATCTTTTGCGATCCTTGAGAGACTCGCGTATAAGTATTCGGTCTTCTCGTTTACTGGTTAGACGCTTTCTTCAACTTTTCGATTTATTATTGTGGGATTTCGTCTCCACAAATCGCACATTGGACCGCGTACCGGGAACATCCCACCAAATTGGCAATGTCAACCGGAGACTTACCTTCTTCACTTAGAACTTGAATTCTAACTCTATCATCGTAACTACAATAATTTCACTTTTTTTAGGCATTTCGGTGAATATGAACTGTTTTTATAAGATTGGTAACTTTTCACTAAATGTAATTTACACTGTCACTTTCAAATTTTAAATGCGAAAATATTTTGTGAATTTCTTAAAAATGACAATTTTTAGGTTTAGCTTACCCCGAATGCTATGACTTTTAATATTACACAATTTATTAGTTTAATCAACAGTTTAACACCCATGTAAGACATTTACAAAAAGAAGTGGTAACTTTGATAGCCACATTTGAGAATACTTGTATTTTAGTAAGGTGCCTAATGCTTTTGGCCAAGGCTGTATATCACTTACTTGCGTATATTATACTTTAGAAAGTCTGGCAAGATGCTTTCCAATTGCCCTCAAATCAGAGTCATTTTTGTTTATTTTTTTTTCAATGTCGGGCTCTTAATCGAAAGCCGAAGTTGGCCTCAGAGTCTTTTTCTTCGAGAGGCTTACTTGAACTGCTTTCTTACAGGCAGGCAGACATCCGGGGTAAGCCATGCCTTGATTAAAAAGTCTCTAAACTTCAAGTGTAAGTGTGAAGTTGGGTAGACAAGTTTCTAAGTTTTGGTTACCACATTTCTCAAAACAGCTTTTCACAGTTCTGAAGTCCCTTAAATCAAGTCCCAGAAATTAAGGCAGTTTTAGTAAGGTTCGAGCGCTCGGACAGAACTTTGCAGCGCGTTTTCTCGGATTTTCATTTTTACAAGTCTTAGCAAACGGTGACGGTGATAGCAAATAAGAATATATGTCCGATAGAGAAAAAAATCAAAGTTATCTAGCTGCAGTATTAGCATGCCTACACAAAAGGTAAATCTGTGGACATAGCTTTGCATAATGACGTGTGAAAGATAGTATCGGTTCTCGAAAATGTGGAATATGCTTTAAGTATATTGCTAGCCATATCTGGAGCATTCAACAACGTTTCTAAACATTCCTTAATGGATAGGGCTTACTCGACAGGAGTCGACCCTGTCCTTAGGGACTGGATACATGTCTTGCTAAGCTGCAGGAAGATCCAAACGCAGTGGGGGTTGGACGTCGTAACGAGGGATGTGTGTAGAAGAACACCACAAGGTGAAGCGCAATCACTTCAACTCTAGACCCTTGTGGTTAATGAATTTATCAAGAAGATGGAAGGTTGAGCTGTCATGCTTACAGCCTATGCGGATAATATCTCAGTCATAGTGGGCGATAAGTGTTCGACAACCCTCGGGTCGCCGCCGAATGAGGCACTTAGAACCATCAACAACTGGACTACTTCAGTAGGACTCAAGATTAATACGGATAAAACAGATATGGTCCTATTCACAAGGAAATACAAAATTTCAGCTTGGATCTAGTTAAACTGGGAGAGGACACTCTACAACTAAAGCCTAGCGTTAAATCACTGGGAATTGTGTTGGACAGCAAGTTGTCGTGGAGACTCAATGTAGAGTAGTGAGTGCAGAAGACATCAGCGGCCCTGTATATGTAAAATACATGCAAAACGATTTTGGGCTGCACTTGAGTTAAAGCTCTTCATATGTCATTACAGATGATTCTACCATAAAATAAACGAAGAAGTGGGGACTGCAGTTGACTCCGCCTAACTAGAGATAAGGAAGCCATAAAATTGGAAATTGTGCATTTACCGGGTGCATGGCTACGAGGGCAGTGAAGGTAATGAGAAAGCTGACGAACTTACCAAGAAGCGTGCCTACTTAGAATAGAATAGCCATTGGGAACGAGCTAAGAGCTGCAGAATTGTGAAAACTATACTATATAAAACATATAATACTAAACTGTTAGGGGACCGGACCCCAGGCTGCTGATATCAGTATTAGCAGGGTATTGCTTTTTGGCATCTCATGCTTTTAAGATACTTCTGACTGCGGACTTTTCATCTATGTGAGAGCCACTAGCTCAGCTAGCTTTACCAAACCTAACCTAGCTTCAGTATTAAATGATCTTCTTTTTGAACTAAATAAGATGGACAAAAGTAGTATTTAAACAATTTTTTTTTGCAATTTGAATTGGATTTTTTTTTTTTCAAAAAAGTGATATTTTTTTCAAGCTCGGAAAAAATTTGAAAATTTCCAATTTCTCCGATATTTTTTTACAATAAAATTAAAAAAAATTGTGTCGACTGCTTCGGATGCATCGCACGACCTCCATTAACGGCACCGTTTCACGAGTTCAGACTGCAGCCGCTTTAGAAAACTCATCACAACATTGGAAAATTCAAAAATTTTTTGATACTAAAAATCGTTTTTTTAAAACTTAAATACAGTATATTATTGTCTGAAAATTTCGTTTACCGCAATAATTTCCTTCCCTTTCAAAAAACTTGCTGAAAAAACTCTATTTCTTTGGGTTCTAAAGGACACTATTGCCTTAAGCTGGATAATTTCATTTCATTTATTGTTGACATAAAATAGTTGGGCTTAAAAAAAAATATTTGCTCAAAAATATTCATGTTCTACACTTTTTTTTAAGAAACTCTGCGGCCTCGGACTGTTGTTAGAAATTGAGAAACAAATTAAACAAACAAATTAAACAAAAAAATTAGAAAAAATTAAATAAAAAAATTTTTCAAAAAAATTAAACAAAAAAATTAAATAAAAAAAAAACAAAAAAATTAAGAAAAAATTAAACAAAAAAATAAAAAAAAATTAACAAAAAAATTAAACAAAAAAAATTAAGGAAAAATCAAACAAAAAAAATGAAGAAAAAATTAAACAAAAAAATTAAACAAAAAAAAAATTAAGAAAAAATTAAACAAAAAAACTAAATAAAAAAATTAAACAAAAAAAATAAGAAAAAATTGAACAAAAAAATTAAACAAAAAAACTAAGAAAAAATTTAACAAAAAAATTAAATAAAAAATTAAGAAAAAAATTAAACAAAAAAAAATAAGCAAAAAAATTAAACAAAAAAATTAAGAAAAAAATTAAACAAAAAAAATTAAATAAAACAATTAAACAAAAAAATTAAACGAAAAAATTAAATAAAACAATTAAACAAAAAAATTAAACAAAAAAATTAAACAAAAAAATTAAACAAAAACATTAAACAAAAAAATTAAACAAAAAAATTAAACAAAAAAGTTAAACAAAAAAATTAAACAAAAAAAAAATGAACAAAAAAAATTAAACAAAAAAATTGAACAAAAAAATTAAACAAAAAAGTTAAACAAAAAAATTAAACAAAAAAATTAAACGGAAAAAATTAAACAAAAAATTAAACAAAAAAATTAAGAAAAAATTAAACAAAAAATTAAATAAAAAAATTGAACAAAAAAATTAAACAAAAAAATTAAACAAAAAGATTAAACAAAAAAATTAAGAAAAAATTTAACAGAAAAATTAAATAAAATAAGATTAAAGAGAAGTAGTTGTTGTTTTTGCTATTGTAATTTTCTACAATTTCATTCTTGTAGTCCACAATTTCCATTGTTGCCATTGAATTTATTTAATAAATTTTTATTTCCCCAACCAAAAGCACAGTATTAAGCTCAATTCTTTTCTTGCGTGCGGTTTTACATTACTCTAGGGAATTCCTACAAAATCATATATCAAAAATCAGAAAAAAATATTAAAAATAATATGAAGTATTTATGTATGTATTTTGTTCATTAGATTTGGCAAAAAAAACAAAAAAAAATTCCAGCTGTCCAATAACAAACTTCGAAATTGTAAAATAATAAAATGTAAACGCATCAACAGACAGATAGGGAGAGAGAGAGAGAGGAAGTGAGAGAGGCGAGGAAATTTAACATTTTTGTCCTGCGGCTACTGTCCGAAGAGTTTGTAAACAATTCTTGCTGCTGCTGCTGCTGCTGCTGTTAGTCCGTTTGCTTGGTGAGTTTGCGTCATTGCTTTACCCGTAGCTCCCCAGAGATTTCCAACCGCGTTGCTGAGTTTGCTTCCTGCTGGCATTTGTTTGTACGGTTACTCTGCGGCTACTAAGCGTGTGAATTTAGATTGTAAACTTTTTTATCCGATCCGGTTGTGCGTTGGTCGGTTGGTTGTGGGTTGAATTCAACACACTGACATACTGAAATATTGACCCACAGACGCAGTAGCAGTCCTATCACTGTGTTGGTGTACATATAGTAAGTTATGGTATGTGTGTGGAGGTGCTTTTGTTTATATGTGTGACTGTGTTTGTGCGTTTGGGGATGGCAAATAAATTGCGTTAAGTGCAACACATTAGTTTGCATGGATTTTTGAAATGAAAATTATTTACTCTACTCGCCTTTTTTGCCAGCGCAAACGTTGTTGTCAGACGTAGCTTCTTCTTACCACATCCATCTTGTCTTACTTTGCACGCTTTAGGCTATTTTAGGCCTCTGATGAGCCATTTTTTGTTGTTATGTAACTGCAAATCTAACTGTGGCTTAATGTAGTTGGGTTCATAATTTTTTTTTGTTTTGCTTTTCACACCTCAAAGTTATTGTTTTTATAAATATTTGCATGAGTGTATGTGTATGTGTGTGTTTTCCTCTGAAATTCTTTGTGTGCATGTGGTGTGGGCCGGCCTCTCCTTTGTTTTTCATTTGGGTAAATACGGTAATTTTCGTGTAAATTAGTAGAAGGTAGTTCGACAAAAAAAAAAAAATAAAAAAAAAATAAAAAGAAAAAAAATATAAATAAATAAAAATAAATTTCTAGCGCAGAAAATTCTAAAATAAATCTTTACTTAAACAAAAGCAATGGAAAATAAAATAAAGTTTTTGGTATTGTTCTATGTAAATTTACGCAAATTAAAGTTTAAATTGATATTAATGAGTACAGTTTTTCGTTTACTCTCCGGTTGCTTGGGTTGGTCTATTTGTTGGGTCGCTTTGGAAATTAAGCGTGTGGATTTTGGGATAATGCCCCAATTTGTTTGGAATTCGTTTGACCATTTGTTTTTAGTTTTTGCTTAATTTATTTCTCCTGTGGCGTGGGAGTTAATTAATATTAATTTTAATAGTAAAATATTTGTATACCGAAAAAGTGCGAGAAATTAAATTTTTTTTAGTTATATGAAATTCTCTGACAAGAAAATGGAGAAAATGCAAAATTTTATTTTTTTTATTTAACATTTTTTGGTAAATCTTTGAGAAAAAGGAAAATATTTTCCTTATTTTTTTTTACCTAATATTATTTTTGTACTTTTCTAGTATAAATTAAAATGCCTGTCGCACGGGACATGCGTGCTCATTGAGGTAAATATGTTAAGAAAAATAGTTTTGAATTTACATTAAGGTGGTAGCAGATCGAGCTGAGGAATGAGAGTTGAGATATTGAAAGGAAAATTGTCAAGCTTATGAATAAATGCAGTCCAGTATTGTGTTTCATGTTTATCTTACCTAAAAAATATATTTGTATCCGCTGCCACGAAACATTCTTCGTTGACTTCGTTGGGCGGTTTTTGGAAGGCATAACCTAACCATACTTTTGCAAACATTGTGCTCAATTTGGTAAACTGGTTTAATTTCTTCCAACCATGTGTATCCACCTCTGCAAGGTTGGATCTGGGAGTACCGTGCGAGGTGAGCATTTCAATCAGCTGAAAGTAGAGATGATAATCCAGGCGTAGACGTCTCACACTGCCTCAAAATATATTGGTGGTATGCCTGATGTGGTAGCCGAGTGGTTAGCATTGCGTACTGACATTCGGAAGGCTCGAGTTCAAATCCCAGTGCCACCATCATCCAAAAGTTATGGAAAATTAATTTAAATAAAAAATTAAGTTCGGCAGGGAATGTCCGCCCCTCCGAGTGTATTTCGGACATGAAATAAAGGCTCCTCGTAAAAAATCCATCAGCCGTTCGGAGCCGGCTTAGTATAAACTGTAGGTTCCTCCATTTGTTGGAAAAACATCAAGACGCAGGAGGAGCTCGGCCGAAAAATCGCTTCAGCGGTTATAAAGCGCCAATTTTATATATATATATATGTGCCTTACGATCGAAGTGCTCCCTCATGTTTCAAAGCTTTAGACAACATTTTAGGGCGCTGAAAGATCTGAGTCAGTCGATGGTTTCAACATCGCCTGCAGTGTCAGCGTCAGCTAGCTCATCTGTCTTTCCGTTACCTTCTACATCTGTGCGATCCGGGACCCAAGTGATATTCACTGTGTTTTGTGGCGATAGGTTGTTAATTGCCTCTTTGCATGTTCTTGCACTTAGATTCCTTAATTGCCGTTTGACTGCCTACCAAAAACCACCTGATAGATCTTCCGGTTAAACCGGTTGCCCATAATCTCTGCTTGGTAGACAGAGTTATAGTCACTGAATTTGAAGCTACCTTCGGTGGTCACAGAAAAACCCTCCTCCAGTGCCTGCGTCGCTGTCAGACCATCAGCATAGATATAAACATTTTGACAGTTTTGTCTGTCTCTTTCCTGCTAAGGAAAAAATGGGTGGCATTTACGAGGCAGAAGATTTCCGTTTCTCGTTCGCAACTTATGTTTAACCCAAGCTCTGATATCTAATCACATAAAATAAAATGGCTTTCGGCTATCTATGCTCAGACTGAAAGCCTGAAGAAAGTTTTAAACGTTTTTGAAATTAGGTTAGATTAGTTTGTGGTTGTGGATACCAATGAATCAAATCGATTACAACCATTTTCATTCTGTGTTTGATCTCATCAGCTTAATGATTTTGACGTCGACTACCTTGAACCTTTTAACAAAATGGCTTGGACATTTCGAAATCTCGCCCAAAGCAGATCAGTTGTACAAAAGATAGGAGATAGTTTCCTCTTCATTATCTTCATAGTAGCTCTTGCAGCTTCTATAAGGAATCCCTGTCTGAAAGGGTACGTTTCTTTTGTATCAATTTCATATTGGACAGGTTTGCCTAAATTTAAGGTGGGTTGCTCATGGGTATATTCTGTGAGTAGCAGCTTCCACGTCCAAAAAAACCCACACCAATGCGTTCTCTATCGGAAGGAATCTGTTTACGTGGCAAGTTCAGTCATTTTACAGTTCACTATATGATCAGAGACCTATATATTTGGTCATCTTCTGTAGAGAATGGTTGAAAAAAAAAAGATTTCCTATCTTTAAAACCGGTCATGACGTGACTTGCCATGATAGCAGAGATCTATGCCTGAAAGACATCGCAAAAAGTTCAGTAGCCAAGAACGACGACGGGGAGGTTTCAGTGAGTAATCCACTGCCTGTCTCCTATCTCAAATTTTAAACCAACTGTATTTATTTCCATACTTTCCTTAAGGGTGTGATGAATATTATTGCACTCCTCACAGCTGGCTTGTTGTATCTCATACTAAATGTGAGCAAATGAAATTGTATCATTTTAAAATATTTAACCAAAATTTAATAATTAAAAAATAAAGAATTAATGCAGAAATCCTGACGAAATAGAAGAGATTCCTAAAAAATATCAAAAACTTTCAGAAGACTAAAAAACAAAAAATATGCAAACGATGTCTCAGACCTCATAAAGTACCCTTCTTGATCTCTTAATAAAACTTTTTATAATTAAGTGAAAATAAGTAGATCCTCCGTAATATGAAATGTTGCTTGCTTATAAACCAACCCACGACACATTTACCATATAATGTACAACTCCACGACACCTAAAAGAGTCATAAATTTTAACCACCTCGCATACGCACGCAGACAAACAAATGGTTATAATCGTAAAAATTGAAGGATATTTCACTACGCCATCGATATATGTATGTATATAAAACTATACGTTGTTATTGTATGAATAGCCAAGTCATTAAGTCAAGGTAACGCCATCAACTTAAGTATGCTCATAAAACACAAGCCAAAATGGGAAAGCAACCAGATATTACTGTTCGAAAATAAGTAATATTTAAGCGATTTGTATCTAAATGAGGTGTTTATGGTGTGCCGAAAAGCTAAATTACAGTACAATATACAATCACATACACTTTTGTACTCCTATCATCGGACAAGGCAAAGCCTTCGCTTTCAAGGACTATCTGTCCTTTTTGGTTAGTTTAATGAAAAGTTCAATTTTAATTGCAATCTGAAAATACCCATAACGATAAAAACGGGGTTCGGTGAAACCGTTACTAAGATGTTCGCCCTAAATTGGCAAACAGACATACGAAAGTTTTCAAATAATTGTGATTGTGCAGGTGACAATGGAAAGTAACTACATAAACGGGCAGACGGCTAAGCATTTATTCTAAACAAAAAGGGTTTATAACACAAAAGACAGAAAACATATTTTGGGTTCACATTATAAATAAATGGCTGCTATGAGTACACACGCATCAAATCTATATACGTGTACGAGTATATGCTTTTTGACCTTTTTGTTATCTGTTTTGAATGAGTATTTTCCAAATGTTTTTTCAAGAACCAATATATTAAATAAACAACATAATTTAAAACAATAAAAAGCAAAAAGAAAATAAAAGAATTTAAGATAAAATAAAATAAAACAAAATTAAATAAAATAAAATAAAATAAAATAAAATAAAATAAAATAAAATAAAATAAAATAAAATAAAATAAAATAAAATAAAATAAAATAAAATAAAATAAAATAAAATAAAATAAAATAAAATAAAATAAAATAAAATAAAATAAAATAAAATAAAATAAAATAAAATAAAATAAAATAAAATAAAATAAAATAAAATAAAATAAAATAAAATAAAATAAAATAAAATAAAATAAAATAAAATAAAATAAAATGAAAAGAAAAATGAAAAAAAAAATAAAAAAAAAAATAAAATAAAAAAATAATTTAAAGTAAAGTAAGATAAAATAAAATAAAATATACCAAACAAAATAAAAAAAAATAAAATAAAATAAAATAAAATAAAATAAAATAAAGTAAAAGATGATAAGATAAAATAAAATAAAATAAAATAAAATAAAATAAAATAAAATAAAATAAAATGAAATGAAATAAAATAAAATAAAATAAAATAAAATAAAATAAAATAAAATAAAATAAAATAAAATAAAATAAAATAAAATAAAATAAAATAAAATAAAATAAAATAAAATAAAATAAAATAAAATAAAATAAAATAAAATGAAATAAAATAAAATAAATAAAGAATTAAATACATTAAAATAAAATAAAATAAAATAAAATAAAATAAAATAAAATAAAGTAAAATAAAATAAAATAAAATAAAATAAAATAAAATAAAATAAAATAAAATAAAATAAAATAAAATAAAATAATATAAAATAAAATAAAATAAAATAAATTAAAATAAAATAAATTAAATTAAATAAACTGAAGATAAATAAAATAAAATAAATTAAAATAAAATAAAATAATATAAAATAAAATAAAATAAAATAAAATAAAATAAAATAAATAATTAGATAAAACAAAATAGTAAGCGCAATAAATTTTAAATAAATTATAAAAATAATGATTAATAAACTTGACTTTATTATTATTTCTAATGTAAATTATTTAAAAATATTTGTGCGTGGTTACATAGAGTTTAAAGTACATATTTATGCACATTTATAGCCTTAATACTGTCGTTATTGTTAGGCAGGTAGATATTTTTAATTTTAATAAAATTAAAATAAAGTGTTATATAAATTGTGATCAACTGCTGGTTCAAGCAACTTTTAATTAAGCCCAATCCTTTTCTAATTCAATTTAAACACGTTCCTTATAGTTTTTGCCATAAAATAACTAATATATGTATGTAGGTATGTATGGATATCACATATCTTTATATTAACTTATCTTAATAAAATTAATTTTTACTTTTATTTTTACGTAGTATGTCTATATATATGTATATATATATACCTATATTGAAGTTTCCCAGCACTTGTTTGTTTTTGCTTTAGTAATTGTAGCTTAATTAATTAATTCACATAATTTCCTTATGTCTTTGCAGGTAAGTTATCCGTATGACAGCCAGAAGCAATTAGAAGCGCAAGCAGCTGTCGTCAATGCAACGGCAACTCTACACAAGTGCATATACATACATATTTATGTACATTCATACTCGTATGTGTATGTGTGAGTAACCAGTTGGCAATAAGAGTTGAGTTTCTAAGCTTCACATGTTCACGCGTATGTATGTATATATATATCCATATATATATATTTGTATGTATGTAAGTATGTGCACATAACCACTGTACGGTGACGACGACACTTTTCGTGCAGTGCACAGCAACAACAACAATACTAACAATTAAATAATTACAACAATTAAAAGGAGTATACCAAGTGAGTGCTCGCTCCTTCATGTGAGTCTAAGGAAAGTTACTTGAGGCCATGGAACTAAATAAGATCGTCGTGTGGTAACCTCTGCATGCACATACTCTGTGTAGAGTTGAGTATATGCGCATGTGTGTATACGCATCTGTAAACTTATAAGTGCATCTACTTGCTTTAGAAAGGTATTCGTAGATGGTAAGACATTGTAGTAACGGTATGCCTGCCAGACAGACATTATAGTTTGTATGCTTGTTTGTTGCCAAGACTTCCACCTATGCTACAAACTTACTTACAAATTCACAGTGTCATAGTACACTTAAGGTGACAAGCAACCGTTACAGGCAACTACAACATTTACACTTAAGTACTTCATTTCGGCAAGTGCCTTTGAATATAACACGCGCAGATAGTTATACATACATATACACGACGAAAAGGCGAGGTGAGCCAGGCGTAGTAGAAATTCAAACTGGTGATAACAAGTACTAGTTCGGTACTAGTAATGGAACTGGTTAAAAAAGAACTGAAATTTTATTTATTTACAGAAAATATTTGAAGTTATGTTCAGTTTTCTGTAGTTAATTATTCTTTATGTTTGTATGTATTTTTTTTAAATTTTTCTTTAAATAATTTGAATCAGCAGTTAAATAGCATGATTATAAATTTAAATATTAGATAACACTGGCCACACAACAAACATCATTGTATTTGTATTTCATTTAATTATTTAAAACAAAAAAAAAAAAAAAAAATTGTTAGAAATTACACTAGTACTTTTTTGGTCCAATCAGAACTAGTATAGGACCAGTATATTTATGGTTGAAATATGTCAATTGCCGTCTTATCTGATATTTTCGTGTTAAAATATTAGTTAAACTTCTTTTACTTACTAGTTTCAAAGTAGTTTTTAACACCTTCATTTCCCCGCAAGGATAAAGTCCTTCTTAATGGTGTTGATGTGTTGGCGTATAGTTATTTCAATGCTATGAATAGCAAACTAAATGCATTTATGTATGTGCGTATGTGTATGTTTCTTTGCCAATACATTAGTTGGATTGTTAGTTACTTTGGAAGGCATAACACTACATTTGTTTATTTGCTAAGGATGCCAACACTTGTAAGGCAGTTTGAAGCAGATTCCTTGGTGTTGAAGTTGAAGTGAATAGCAAGATAATTTAAAGTTGGAGAGAAGATGTTAAAAATATTAAGGGAAATTTGCATTGCAATAATATATTTTGTAACAAGAATAATAAATGTAAAAGATATGGAACACTTTTGACCTGCTGACTATCATTAGTCTCCTGCATCTCGAGTAGAATATCGAGTCTGATTCTACAAACAATTACTGTGCTAGCTAGGCGATACCATGCAGAGCAAGGTCCCTCTTTACTGGGGCTTTTCAATGGAGCCGAGGTCTTCCTCTTCCTCTGCTTCCACCGGCGGGTACTGCATCGAAAACTTTCAGGGCTGGAGTATTCTTATCCATCCGGACCAAATGACCTAGCCAGCGGAGCCGCTGCTTTTTGATTGCCGTGTAGTTCGTACAGCTCATCGTTCCATCGTCTGCGGTATTAGCCGTTGTCAATACGGAAAGGACCATTAAATCGTTCGCAAAACTTTTCTCTCGAAGACTCCTGGAGCCGACTCATCAGATGTTGTCATCGTTCATGCTTCCGCACCATATAGCAGGACGGGAACGTTGAGCGACTTGTGGAGTTTGGTCTTCGTTCGTCGGGAGAGGACTTTACTTTTCAATATCTTGCTCAGTCCAAAGTAGCGTCTGTTGGTAATAGTGATTCTGCGTTGGATTTCCAGGCTGACATTGTTGTTGGTGTTAATGCTGGTCCCTAGATAGACGAAGTTATCTGCGATTTCCAAGTTATGATTGTCAACAGTGACGTGGGAAACGAGTCGCGAATGCGATTCTTGTCTTGCCCTCATTCACTACCAAACCCATTCGCTTCGCTCCTTTACCAAGTCTGGGAAAGCAGAACTCACGGCGCGGTTGTTGAGGCCAATGCCAATATCATCGGCGTACGCCAGCAGGTCTAAAGTCTTATAAAAGATTGTACCTTCTCTATTCAGCTCTGCGGCTCTTATTATTTTCTCCAGAAATGAATTAAAAAAGTCATGCGATAAGGAATCACCTTGTCTGAAACCTCGTTTGGTATCGAACGGCTCGGGGAGGACCTTTCCGATCCTGACGTAGCTTTTAGCACTGCTTAAGAGCAGTTTACACAGTATAAGTTTAGCAAGGTGCAACTGTTATTCGTACTGTCGAAGGCGGCTTTATGATCGACGAAGAGGTGATGGATGTCGATCTTCTTCTCACGTATTTTCCAAGATTTGGCCTGTGGTGAATATCTGGAGGAGGAGCTCGACCAATAATCGCTTCAGCGGTTACAAAATATATTTAAGTATATATAATGCGCAAAGGCTTACGGATCTTTTGAAAAACATTTCTTTCGAAAACTGACGGGTGCTGAGAGAATGACTTGTCGAACTTCATTTTTGTTCATTGGGAGAGAACTCTGTAATCAGCCACGCTTATTGAGTAGACTATCGTATTTCGTTGCTTTGTAATACTCACAGAGAGAGCAGTCACTATTCGGGCGAACGTCTTTTCCATTGTTCTTGATTGGTTTTCGATTTTGTTAATAGACAATAGTTTCCGTGGAGATTGCAGGGAGTTCTCCTATGGGAAGTCATTGATAAGCCCCGAAAAACGGTTTTGCTGTCTGATAGGATAGACAATTTATGACGTCCAGAAGCAACAACGTGTCTTGAATGCGGCAGATAGTGTTCCGAATCGATAATAGGACCTGAAGTGGAGTGCGTGCGCATCTAGAACACTGGCAAAATGTCTTCCGTCCACCACAGTATGTTCAATCTGGTTGCTAGTTTACCGATCAGAATCCAGTAACGAAGCTTAGTACCATAATACAGCTTTAGGTTAGGTTAGGTTACAGTCGCTGCCGATCTAGACCCATGGTGGTACCACAGAAACCATTAAACCATCAGGTTTCATCCTCCATCAATTTTTATCTAATGAACCTCATCAGATCCATGGCTTTGCTGTCATAGGACAGTCGCATAAGAGATGGGTGATCTTCTCCTCCTGTTCATACTCCTTACAGGTTCTGCTGCATCTTCTATAGGGAGCACCTAGTTTTTCCACGTGGCGCCCTATCAGCAAGTGTCCCATTAGGACTGCTATAACTTTGGACATGTCACATTACACGATTAACTTCTGGCGATTCTCAGCCTATGTGGAGAGATTTCGTAATGGACATCGAATTTACCGATTGATCTGGTGTATGCCAGGACTAGGCACCGAAAGCTCTCTCCCACCATTAATCCAACACCAATTTTTTGTTCCTTTGTATGGCTGCTTGGAAACATGTCGCAAGAATATACTCCTTTCCCTCCATCGCAATTCGTGAATGGCATTTACCGCCAGTCTCTCGTCTTCCGAGGATATCATTCAGCCGGGCAATGGCATCTTCCCAATTAAAGGACCGAGCATTTTATCGTGGGCGACGATTGCAGTAGTCAACCATCAAAAGCTTCTGCGAGGCGGCTCTCAAACTTACCGAGTTCCACTCGTACTTCCTTTCTTTTAGCGGTAACTCAAGGCTCTGCACGGGTTGGTTACCACGTGTGGCAGAAGGGCAGCTCACGTTTTCAGCGGCGTACATCGCATGTTCACCCTTTGCTTAGCAAAGAGTCTGCCGGTATGTAATAAAATCATTTAATATTTACACTTTGGCATTCATTGGATTGCCACACGACTATGCGGCTTTGGTGTCTTCCATTTTAGGCTGCCACAAGTGACACTTTAGACGATATTTATAACCGCTATGGCATTACATACATACATCTATACCTTTAAATGAATTTTCTAGCTTTCTGTTGCAACAGTGCAATTCACTTGTTACTTGCCACTTGTCGCACGTTCATACACATACACACACACACACACACACACACGCAGGCAGTGCAGGCAAGTGCCTTCACCTGCCAGCTGTCACTCAAGTAATATATACTACTACTTTTATGTGTATATGTGGTTGTTGTTGTTGTTGTGTTGGCTACCCATATACATATGTACGTACTCGTATATGTATGCCTTGGCAAGGCCTGCCGGCACTTTGTATAAGAGAGCACTTCATTTCCTTAGGAAAACTACTTGCCACAGAGCCAAGGTTTTTTGTCCTTCGTTCAGTTCGTTTGTCTACGCCCCTTTATCCGTTCATTTGTTACCTTTTTCCAAACCATTGAACTGTGCTTACTTTTAGTAGTTTTCCACTTTTCATCTTCTCAGTTTCTTTACCTACCTTTTCCTGTGGCAAACACTAGTGCCACGGGGTGTGCGGTGTGTGGCATGTGGTTTGGTGTGTGTGTGTGTGTGCGTGCGGTAAGGAAGTGAATACAAATGCAGAGAAATTTTCAAGTATTTCACTGCATCTACATATGTGTTTGTGTGCCTGTGTGTCTGTGTGTATGTGTTTAGTGGCGTTATGCGTTTAACAGTAAGTGAGTATTTCCCACTTTCATTATCCAGTCAAGTACTCGAACTCTGCTCGGTATATGGTAGTTGCCACATGCTTGCATACATATATACAATACATACATAGGCACACCTACACAAACTCACACACAAACATACACTTGTAAACACACAAGTAGTGGCAAGTTGTTAAAAGTATTCTTGGCTACAAATTTACTTCTTAACAAACGTATGTGTATATGTGTGAGTGTATGTGTTTGACTGCTTTCCTTTGTATATGTGTGTGCGTGTGTGCATATGTGGCTTCATGCCACTAAACAAGCTAGAAAATATAATATTTTGCTTTTACCCACTCAACTTGACTGTTCGAAAGGTGTGATTGTGGTTGAGTGTTGTGTGGTGTAGTGTGTGTTGGGGGTCGTATGTATAGTTGTTGTTACTGCTTGTTTTCGTTGTAAGATTTTTATTAAGATGTTGGCGGTACTTTTTTTTTTGTTTTGAATGCCATTCAGTTACCAAACCTGAATCTGATTAAAATGAGTGCGTTAACTATGAAATAAATATTTATTATTATTGTTTTTTTTTTGAAATCCTGCGATCAGCCATTCCTACCGTAAGCTAACCTAGCCGTGTAAGCTACTTTCTTCATATTGTTGCGTACTGGCCGCAAAAAAAACTTCTTTGGTGTTTCTTTGTCTATTTCCTTTCACTCCAAGCGTTGGCAGTGACATCTGTCGGCAAATAGTTTTATAAATTATATACGGTGTGTGCCTACTCAGTGGTATAAGTCTCCAAAAGGAGGTGTTCATACAAAACGATTCCTCCACTAAGAAATATTAGGTGCGAGTAATTTTTGAAGAAAAAAATAAAAAATTATTGGGTGTATGCATTAATTCGTGCGGTTTTTTTCCTCGAAAACTAAGACTTTATTGTGAAAATTTTTTTATACATTTAATGTTAAAAGTATTGCCCATCGGAAGCTACGATGTTTGCCCATCTTTCTGGCAGTTTGTGGATCCCATCCCAAAAGAACTTGATATCCTGTTCTGAAGTGAAGCGTACTCCGGTGAGGGCATTCTACATTGATCTGAACAAGTGGTAATCGGAAGGTGCTATGTCTGGGCTATAAGGCGGGTGAGGTAGAACATCCCATCCACAGTTTTCCAAATAGTTTTTAACTGGCCTTGCAACATGTGGCCGAACGTTGTCATGATGAAAAATTATTGATTCGTGTCTGGTCGCATATTCTGGTCGTTTTTCCGCGATGACCTTTTTCTAACGAATAAATTGTTTTCGGTGGAGGTCCCCATTGATCGTCTGACCCGATTTCAATAGCTCATAATAGAGCATACCCTTGTGGTCAAACCAAATACATAGCATAACCTTGGCAACATAGATATTCGGCTTTGTCGTGTATGTAGATGGTTGGCCGGGCTTCACATACGATCTCATGCACTTTGGGTTATCATAATGAATCCATTTTTCATCGCCAGTGACAAGCCGATGCAAAAATGACTTCTCTTGGTGGCGTTGAATCAACATTTTCGACATGCGGAATCGACGTTCGACGTTCGACGTCTCTTGGCTTTAATTCATAAGGCACCCAATTTCCAAGCTTCTGGATGAATTCTGGATGCTTGATCCACTCCTAAAACTTTTGCAAGTTCTTCTTGCGTCTGGCATGCATCTGCGTCGAGCAACGTCTCCAATTCTTCGTCTTGAAATTTTTTTGGCTGTCCGGGCCGTTCCCCGTCGTCTAAGTCGAAATTGCCACTTTTAAACCGTGCAAACCACTTTTGGCACGGTTTTGTCATGTCGGCAGTGTGGTTCCCTCCGTTTTCCCCTACCCATCTCTATAGCATCCCGCACCCAGAGCCCAGTGACATAGGCGGGTTTAAGTTATACCCGACAGCACGGGAGTAGTTCGAGTGGGATCGTAACCATGCTGGTTGACCATACCTCGGGTGTACCACAAAAGCATACGAGGTGTGACAGTTAAGTAATGAGACTGATTGCATAGATACCGTATGTTTCAGAATTATTCTACAATTCTGCCATCCTCTTCAAAGTAGTCACCTTGGGCAGCTATACAACTATTCCAGCGCGCTTTCCATGCTTCGTAACAGTTCTGGAACGCTTCGACTGGGATGTCTGGCGAGTACCCTCGTCACGGCCGCCTGGATGTCCTCAAGTGACTCAAAATGGGTTTCTTTGACCACCGATTTTGTTCTAGGGAACAAAAACAAGTCACAGGGTGACATATCGGGCGAATAAGGCGGTTGTTGCCACACGGCGGTCCCTTTAGAGGCCAAATATTGGGACACGCTGAGGGCAGTGGGGCACAGCGCGTTGTTGTGATGAAGGATCCAGTCCAAAGCTGTAGATTTAACTTTATTGTTGTCAACTTGTCATGTTTTTGCAATTTGTCCTTAATGGACTTCTTCAGATTTTCTGAAGTGTCTTAAACCTTTCAATTTACTGGCATAGACATGTCTTCTTTTCGCTATTTGGCACTAATTGGAAATACCAAGTAGAGCCAGGCCCCTCTCTACCTGGCCTTTCCAACGGAGTGGAGGTCTTCCTCTTCCTCTGATTCCACCGGCGGGTACTGCATCGAAAACTTACAATGCTGGAGTATTCTTTTCCAACCGAAGCAGATTACCTAGCCAGCGTTGCCACTATCTCTTGATGCGCTTAACTATGCCAATGACGTCGTATAACTCGCACAGGTCTTCATTCCATCATCTGCGATAGTCGCCGTTCTCAAATGTTACGCAAAACTTTTCTCTCGAAAGCTCCTAACGCCGACTCATCAGATGTTGTCATCGGTATTGAAAGGATCGGTTCAAATATAGACATAGCGGCATGGAGGTAGCTCCCTTTCGTGCTCTGGAAGTTTGCTTTTAAATCGACGAAGTGGTGGTGTGTGTCGATCCCCTTTTTATGGATTTTTTCTAAAAGCCTTTATATGGCGACTGTAGTAAATGTCACAAGGACAAGGTCAAGGAGGTGCATTTCTTCAATTTACTGTCCTCGGGATATGCCATCCGAGGCGTTGTTACGATTTTCAATAGAGCTACTTCCTACTTGGCGTATATAATCCCAGCACACAACCTCGCTGGCTGAGTAGGTTTAAATTTTTTATCCATTTATATAATTCTTTAAAGCCTCTTGCAATTGCACCTCTGGTAAACGGGTTGGACACTCCATCTTGTACGTCTCCATTGTGCCCCCAGTGGGTACAAGAGTAGAAATTAAGTTGTTATTTTTATGGTTCCCTAACTCAGCTTTTGAGCAAATGAGACTAGTCTAAGTCAACGAGTAAATCGAACGACAAGTTCAGGAAACGAACTGTTTTGACGGGTTCGGACCAGAGGAAAAGGGGGGGGGGGACGTGTTCGTTTTAGGAGTAAGCAAAGAGGTGGCTAGTGTCATGAGAAACCTCATTGCCTGTCGGGACCAGTCCTTGCTAAATATTATATTATTGACGCTTCGTAACCGCTGATTTTTAGCTGATCTCCCCTCCAATTTGTGGTTTTGCGTCTGATCAGGTTCCGCTAGATGCCATTAAAAAGATGACATTTTGTATAAAAAAAGATTTTCTGACAGTTTTGTGATTGGTTTATTCAGTTTGGTTTGAGCGTGCGTCAAAGAGGGACACTAGGAAGGATAAAATACGCTATATTTGATAGTTTTCCTTCGATAAGAGCGAAAATGCTACCCAGGCGGCTGAAGATGTCATCATGCATCATTGCGGTTTCATTTTGGTAATTTTGATGTAAAAGATGCTTCACGGAGTGGAAGGCCAATTGTCGAAAATGTCGATAAAATCATGGACGTTGTCAAGTCCGACCGGCTTGGAAGCACTTTTTCGATTGTTTAAGAGCTAAAGATTGCATGAAAAACCGTTTGTAACCATTTGAATAAGTTTGGATATGAAAAGTAAATATTAAAGTCTTCAATTTCATGCAAAAATAATGGATTTCTTTTTACTACACCTAATATATACTCAAGATGGCAGTTATGACGAACATTTTTGTTCCGTAAGTGTGAAGACTGATGAAATTAAAAAAAAATAAATGTTCAAGGAACTTATTTAGGAGATTTTATGCACTAAAATAAAATTAGTTTCAAAATATTTAAAAAGGTAATTTAAAAACTATAAATGTATAAACTCAAAAGAAAATTTCTTTTAATTTTATTTATTATCCACTTATTATAGCTTAACATTTATATGAACTTTGAATGCATCAAGTTGAAATGCTGCCAAAAATTGTTCATTTCGATAGCGAAAAACTACTAATTAGCTTTTTTAATGAGCCCAATGGTGTTGTAAATCTATAAGATAGCATAATAATGCATTTACCTAAGATAAATTTATATGTGTTTATGTATACGAGTATGTGATTGCAAAATGGCACAGCTCTGAAAATTTAATTAGGCTTTTAATGAGAAACCTCAGTGTCCATCCAAAAACTATAATGTGGTGAGAAAAATTTATGTGAGAATGGTTTGCCAAATTGGAGGCGGTTGGAGCGGACACTTAAAGCTCTGGAGCATAAATGAATAAATTTTTAAAAAATATATTCTGGTATGTGAGAGATGTGAGACAATATTATATGTATTAAATATTTTATTTATATTGAATTTTTTAATCATATAAAATAAAATAATATAAAGTAAAATAAAATAAAATAAAATAAAATAAAATAAAATAAAATAAAATAAAATAAAATAAAATAAAATAAAATAAAATAAAATAAAATAAAATAAAATAAAATAAAATAAAATAAAATAAAATAAAATAAAATAAAATAAAATAAAATAAATAAAATAAAATAAAATAAAATAAAGAAATAAAATAAAATAAAATAAAATAAAATAAAATAAAATAAAATAAAATAAAATAAAATAAAATAAAATAAAATAAAATAAAATAAAATAAAATAAAATAAAATAAAATAAAATAAAATAAAATAAAATAAAATAAAATAAAATAAAATAAAATAAAATAAAATAAAATCAAATAAAATAAAATAAAATTAAATAAAATTAAATAAAATTAAATAAAATTAAATTAAATTAAATAAAATAAAATAAAATAAAATAAAATAAAATAAAATAAAATAAAATAAAATAAAATAAAATAAAATAAAATAAAATAATATAAAATAAAATAAAATAAAATAAAATAAAATAAAATAAAATAAATTAAAATAAAATAAATTAAACTTAAATAAAATAAAATAAAATAAAATGAAATAAAATAAATAAAATAAAATAAAATAAAATAAAATAAAATAAATTAAAATAAAATAAAATAAAATAAAATAAAATAAAATAAAATAAAATAAAATAAAATAAAATAAAATAAAATAAAATAAAATAAAATAAAATAAAATAAAATAAAATAAAATAAAATAAAATAAAATAAAATAAAATAAAATAAAATAAAATAAAATAAAATAAAATAAAATAAAATAAAATAAAATAAAATAAAATAAAATAAAATAAAATAAAATAAAATAAAATAAAATAAAAAAAAAATAAAATAAAGTAAAATAAAATAAAATAAAATAAAATAAAATAAATTAAAAAAAAAATAAAATAAAATAAAATAAGATAAAATAAAATAAAATAAAATAAAATAAAATAAAATAAAATAAATTAAAATAAAATAAAATAAAATAAAATAAAATAAAATAAAATAAAATAAAATAAAATAAAATAAAATAAAATAAAATAAAATAAAATAAAATAAAATAAAATAAAATAAAATAAAATAAAATAAAATAAAATAAAATAAAATAAAATAAAATAAAATAAAATAAAATAAAATAAAATAAAATAAAATAAAATAAAATAAAATAAAATAAAATAAAATAAAATAAAATAAAATAAAATAAAATAAAATAAAATAAAATAAAATAAAATAAAATAAAATAAAAAAAAAATAAAATAAAGTAAAATAAAATAAAATAAAATAAAATAAAATAAATTAAAAAAAAATAAAATAAAATAAAATAAGATAAAATAAAATAAAATAAAATAAAATAAAATAAAATAAAATAAATTAAAATAAAATAAAATAAAATAAAATAAAATAAAATAAAATAAAATAAAATAAAATAAAATAAAATAAAATAAAATAAAATAAAATAAAATAAAATAAAATAAAATAAAATAAAATAAAATAAAATAAAATAAAATAAAATAAAATAAAATAAAATAAAATAAAATAAAATAAAATAAAATAAAATAAAATAAAATAAAATAAAATAAAATAAAATAAAATAAAATAAAATAAAATAAAATAAAATAAAATAAAATAAAATAAAATAAAATAAAATAAAATAAAATAAAATAAAATAAAATAAAATAAAATAAAATAAAATAAAATAAAATAAAATAAAATAAAATAAAATAAAATAAAATAAAATAAAATAAAGCAATAAAGCTTTTAATTTTGGAAAAAAAACGGCGGAAGCAAAGTTGTACACCTGATATGTTTAGTTTAATAAATAGGAATCTTTTACACTTCACGGTCCCTTCAATTCCATACATTAAATTTTCCTCGATTTCTCAGGCTTTCTCGGCAACTAGACTACTAATTGGCTACAAATTTTTCTTTAATACAAATGTTTGTAAAAATACTTATATAAATATATATTTTAGTTGCTATGTAACCGTTGAAGCGATTTTCGGCCAAGCTCCTCCTCCAATTTGTAGTAACTATGCGTGTTGATGTCCTTCTAATAAATGTAAGAACCTACAGTTTATTCTAAGCTGTCTCCGAATGACTGATGGATGGAACTTTTATTTCATGTCAGAAATACACTTGGAAAGCTTGGCATTCCCTGTGGAGGGGCGACCCCGTTTCGAAAAATCAAATTAAGTTTTTATTTAAATTAAATTTTTATAATTTTTCGGATGTGAGTCAGATCAGAATGCAAACTCTGGCCTTCCGAGTGATAGTACACAGTGATAAAATTAAAAAAAAAAAAAAAAACAATGAGCTCAAAAAAATTTGGTTGTTTTTCTCTTATTATTTTACCCTCCCAAAAGTGAAGAAAAAAATTTCCTCAAACACTACCTGCACACTCGTACTTCACAAAATGTTAACTGACATCCGTCCAACGTCAACCAAGCTACCAGCAGCCAGCTAACCAAGCCAGCCAGTCAACGGCACTCAGCCGGACGGACGGACGGACTGACGGCAGGCACTAATGTGAGTGACATCAGCAACGCTAATATTGGATTAGTTCCGCGTTCAGGCGAAAATTTCCACGCTAAATTATCCACGCGGCATGCAGCGTTGCGTGTGTGTATGGGTGTATATACATATCTTTGTCTGGCTAAAATGAGGAGATGCAACAACAACGAAAGCTGCAGCAGGCAAACTAATATATAAAAGTACTTGAAATGGCGTTTAACTTAAAAGAGAAGTTGAAAGGACTTGCTGGTGGTTTGGTGGTGTGAATAGATATTGTAGATAGTAGAATGCCACTGCATGGGTGTGTATGTGTGTGTGTGTATGTGAATGAGTTTGTAGGTAAGCATGTAGTTTTAGTGGTTCAAATATGTTTGGCTGAAGAATGCTAGAAGCTATCTGGAATTGGTTTATGTTATATGTATGTATATGCATCGCTAACATCTACTTAATTGCAAGTGCACACACACACACAGGCCAAGGCATAAATGCGCAGATAACCTCAAATGCGCCCAACGCTATGGTTGAACGCCGAAAAGCAGACAATGAATTCGCGTTAACGTGCAAATACTTGGCACTTACATGTAGATAAGTGTAGATATGAAAATTTTGTATGTTAATAAGGTTGTGCGTTATATGCGTTAGACATGGTTGTAGATTTAAAATTTGTGGTGACGCCTTAAAAAACTCCATTTTGGCTAAAAATAATAAAAAAATATTTAAGCTCATTTATATTGTTTAGTACATAAGTCAAGTATTTGCTTGAATTTGTTTTTTGCTTAATAAACTTTTTGAGACATTTTTTGACACGATTTTTCTTATTGCTGTCAGTGCGTATGAGTAACTTCTTTGCTTTTACTGTAATTTTTGATAGAAAATTCAAGCTAACTTTATTTCTCGAATATTTCTTTTGAAAAATGCTTGTGATTTGCGGAAATATTTTTTCGCCCGATTTTAAATAAATACTTATTTTTTTTTAAATTACCACGCTTTTTATATGGAAATATTGAACAGTTACACATTTATATTTATTATTATTGAATATTTTTAGCTAAAAATAATATCTGTACTGTGTTTTACAGAAGCTTTACTTCTATCGAAATCAAAGGGGTAAAAACTGTGATATGCATTTGCAAGTCACTTTTAAAGTTAAGTATACGCAAAGCCAGCAAAATGATTAGGTTTTATTTAAACTCCTTCAAATGTTTGCTTCACTGTTTTTAAACCTTTAGCTAAGATGATAAGACATTTTGCTACATTCTTAAAGTTATTTTATTATTTTTATTTTTATATATTTAATTTCAACCGAACTCTTTTTCCCTTGTATACGTTTAGGTAAATGTAATTAAAATTACTCCATTTTTTCCCTTTGTTTTGTTCCATTTCTACTTTAATATAATTTTCAGTTTTAGTTTATTCAACTCACTTCTTTTTTCTTTATTTTATTTTAAATCATTTTAATTATTTTATACATTTAATCTAACCCTATAATATTATTTTATTTAATTCCATATAATTTAATTTCTATCTCATTTTTTTATTTGGATTATTTTACCTTTTGTATTTTTATTTTACACTAATTTATATCATATTAAATTTAAAGTAATCTTATGTTATTTTAGTTTAATTTACTTTAGTTAATTAAACTTTCTTTTCCTTTATTAATTTAGTCAATTTTGTTTTATTTTACATTACTTAACTTAATTTGCTTTAATTATTTATTTTTTGTATATTTTTTTTGTTTTATTATTATTTATTTCAAATTATTTTAATTTATTTAAATTATTTTATTTTACTTTGTTTCATATAATTCAATTTGATTAAATTTATTTTAGCTTTAATTATTTGTTTTTGATTTAGATTTATTTTATATACATTTAATAATTTTTTCTCATTCGTTGTATTGTATTTTTACAACATTAATTTATTTTATTTTAATTTGTGTTACGTTATTTTATTTTTTTTATTTTATTTTAACTTATCCTTATTTTGTTTTATTTTTTTGTTTCATTGTATTTTATTTTTTTAAATTTGAATTTATGTATTTTAGCCGTCTTTAATATACTTTAATTTGTTTAATTTAGTTTAATTTAATTTAATTTTGTTTTACTCTATTCTACTTTATTTTATTTTATTATGTTCAATCCGGTCTTCTTTAACATATTTTAAATTTTTTTAAATTTAAGTTAGTTTAATTTTATTTTAGTTATTTTACTTTATTTATGTTATGTTATTTTAATTAGTATTTAATTTAATTGTATTTTATATAATTTTATTTTATTTTATTTAATCTTGTCTTTTTCAATATATTTTAATATAATTTAAATTAAATTTTATTCAGATTTTTTACCTTATTTTACTTTTTTTATATTATATTATTTTATTTAACTCTATTTAATTTTATTTTATTCTATTTTATTTAATTAAGTCTTTTTAATATATTTTAATTTAGTTAAATTAATTTAATTAAATTTAATTGTATTTCACTTTATTTGACTTCATTTTTTATTATAAAATTTTATTTTACTCTATTTTGATTTATTTTGTTTTATTTTTTTAATTTATTTTAATTTAGTTTAATATAATTTTATTTTAATTTACCTTATTTTATTTTATTTTAAGTTAATTTAATTTATTTTATTTTATTTTGTTTTATTTTTTTAATATATTTTAATTTAGTTTAGTATAATTTTATTTTACATTAGTTTATTTTATTTTATTTCATTTTATTTTATATTATTTTATTTTATTTTATCTTATTTTATTTTATTTTATTTTATTTTATTTTATTTTATTTTATTTTATTTTAATTTATTTTGTTTTATTTTATTTTATTTTATTTTATTTTATTTTATTTTATTTTATTTTATTTTATTTTATTTTATTTTATTTTATTTTATTTTATTTTATTTTATTTTATTTTTTTTATTTTATTTTATTTTATTTTATTTTATTTTATTTTATTTTATTTTATTTTATTTTATTTTATTTTATTTTATTTTATTTTATTTTATTTTATTTTATTTTATTTCATTTTATTTTATTTCATTTTATTTTATTTTATTTTATCTTTTTCATATATTTTATTTTAGTTTGATTTAATTTATTTTCTTTTATTTTATTTTATTTAATCTCGTCTTTTTCAATATATTTTAATATAATTTAATTTAAATTTTATTCAGATTTTTTACCTTATTTTACTTTTTTTATATTATATTATTTTATTTAACTCTATTTAATTTTATTTTATTCTATTTTATTTGATTAAGTCTTTTTAATATATTTTAATTTAGTTAAATTAATTTAATTTAATTTAATTGTATTTCACTTTATTTGACTTCATTTTTTATTATAATATTTTATTTTACTCTATTTTGATTTATTTTGTTTTATTTTTTTAATTTATTTTAGTTTAGTTTAATATAATTTTATTTTAATTTACCTTATTTTATTTTATTTTGAGTTAATTTAATTTATTTTATTTTATTTTGTTTTATTTTATTTTATTTTATTTTGTTTTATTTTTTTAATATATTTTAATTTAGTTTAGTATAATTTTATTTTACATTAGTTTATTTTATTTTATTTTATTTTATTTTATTTTATTTTATTTTATTTTATTTTATTTTGTTTTATTTTATTTTATTTTATTTTATTTTATTTTATTTTATTTTATTTTTTTTTAATTTATTCTATTTTATTTTATTATATTTTATTTTTTTATTTTATTTTATTTTATTTTATCTTTTTTATTTATTTTATTTTAATTTGATTTATTTTATTTTCTTTTATTTTATTTTATTTTATTTTATTTTATGTAATTTTATTTTAATTAATTTTTTTTGACTTTATTTTTTATTATAATTTTTTATTTTACTCAATTTAATTAATTTGGTTTAAATTTTTATTTTTTTTAATTTAGGTTAATATAATTTTATTTTATTTTATATTATATATTTAATATTTATTTTATTTCGTTTAATTTTAATTTTTGTTTTATATATTTTAGTTCAATTTAGTTTGAATAATAGATTTTATATTATTTAGTTCTGGTTTTTGAATTTCTTAAATTTGTTTTAAATTAAATTTATATTTAATTTTTTATATTTTACTTAACTTCTTTTTACTTAGTGTTTATACATTTTAATTTATAAATTTTTATTTTATTTGATTTAATCTAATAATTTTCTAGTATTTTAAAATTTAATTTACTGTAAGTTATTTATTTTTTTAAATTAGTTTAATTTATTGTAATAAGATTTTATTACGAAAGTTTTCGAATGTACTTTTATGTATGTATGTATGTTTGTATGTTAACATATGCTTGAATACGCTAAGCTCAAAAATATTGTGTGGTATTACAAATGTTAGCTGCTTGAAGCTTCGGTTTAGTAGAATTAACAAATGACGGCGTTGCAGAAGCAGAAGAAGTGTAAAAAACCAGCAAAAAATCTCTAAATTTGGTATGTGTGTGAGCATATGAATATGAGTTCGCGAGATTTTCGGGCTCATCTTCTGAAAGACTTTTTATTTTAAATTTTTTTTAACACTTTTTTCACTCACTTTTAACGAAATCCACTTGCATTTCATACAGATTTCATTTTTGGTTTTGCTATGCAGCCCATTTCGTGTCGCTGCCATTGCACTTCTCAGTCTGGTTGGCTTTTGTGTTTTCCTCACCACAATTTCACACTATTCTTTTTGCAAGAAATTCGCCAAATCTTTTCTACTCTTAGCCAACCGCAAAGCGACCAGAAAATTTTTGCATTTAACTTGTTAATGAGCCTTTCGTTATGCAATTTGCATTTGCATTTTAGGCTGAAGAGGGGCGCATACGCTATGTGTATTTTTTTTTCAAACCGCCGGTCGACTCATTTCCTTTCACTAAGTTAAATGCTGGGTTTTGTGGTTGCAATTTGCTGCACCCCATTTTTCTGCTTAACTAAATGCCATGCGTGTGAATTTGTGGTCTTTGTTTTATGTTTATCTCTTACCTAAATTTTTAATTTCTTCTCCCCTTTTTCATATAAGATTCGCCCTTTTTTACTTTCATGGCTTGTCGTCAACGCTTTACGAACCCTTTTGTATATTTTTTCGCCCGATTGAGGTCACTTGTGTGACTTTTTTCTTATGCTCGCTTTGTTTTGTAAATTTTAATTTTAACGTTTATTTGTTGGTTAAGTTTACACATATTAGTGTGACCTGATAAGCATATTAGCGAGAAAGTTAACACTTGCGGTTTTGAGACAAAACAAAGGGGCCGAGGGATTTGCTTTCAGGAATACACAAAAAGTACACATACATATATATATCTATACTTACAAATTTCATATAATTATATGTAACTTATGACTAATAACTTTGAAATGACTAGTTACTAATAATTATTAACTTATGATTAAATGGTTAATGACTGGTGACTAATAATTGATAACTAGTATCTAATGAATAATGATTTATGAACAGTGACAATTGAATAAAAAATATTTATTAAGATTAAATAACTAATGACAAGTAACATATGGAAAATTACTAACGTTTCATGTCTAATGACAATTCACTAAAAACTAATTAAGTATTAACAATGACTAATCACGTGATTAATCACTATTGACTATTAACTAATAATTCTACTAATGACTTATACTTATTTTCAATGATTAATAACCAACGATTAATGACTAATGACTTGTTACTAATGTCGAATAATTAATGACTAATGGTAATTGATTGACTAGTGATTAATTTTTAATGACTGATGATTGAAGACTATTAACTAATGGTAAATAGCTTTTAACTAATCACTTATTACTAAAGATTAAATACTAGTGAATTATGACTAATTATTAATAGCTGACGACTAATGACTTATAACTAATGACCATTAATTAATGACTAATGATAAATGATTATTGACTACTAAATAATGATTATTGACTAATGATTAATGTTTAATGACTGACGACAAAGATTACCAAGTTGTAATTAGTGACCGATGGTTTGTTTTTAAAATATTATAACTAGTGACTAATGACTAAAAAATAAGTAATGACTCATAACTAATGACTAACGACTAATAAACACTGACAAATGACAAATGACAAGTGACAAGTGACAAAATTCATCAATATTTCTCTGAGCACAAGTTTCCCAAACTTCATTTTCTTCCTCATTTACTTACTAAAATTATTCATTTACAATATTTTCACTTACAAATTATGCGCTTCTCTACATCGCAGCATTCAACTGTTACCATAAGTTATAAGTTGACAATTAATCCTCTTTAATCACAAGCATTTGAAACCACAAAAAGCCCAATTTGAATATCAATAAAGCTTATGCATATTTAATTTACACCAATGACTCTTCAAGGCGACCACAGAGGATTTTCAATTCAATTTTGGACGTATTTACCAAAATTCTATTTACTTATTTACAAGCCGTACTAATTTGCCATCAACTGACGCTAATTAGAAGGGTACTTAAATGTATTTTAGTAGAAAATTCAAATTTCAAAGTCAAGCGTAAAATTCAACAAAGAAATGGTTAGAGAAGAGTAGCGTAGAAAATATGATAACAAATATAAATAAGACTTATAAATATTTTATTATTATTTATCAAAGTGGTAGCAAAAAGGCAGAGTAAAACTAAAGGCGAGTGAGAGAGAGAGCAAGAGCTATAGGAAACAAAGAATGAGCAAAAATGCTAATTAGAAACAATATTAATGCCAAACATTTCAAAGAAATTCAAAGAATTCAAACTTGAAACTCTACAGACGTTGGCATTTAAAAGTTGGCGTGTAGAAATGTTTGCTAAAATGTATTATTATTATTTATTTATGTATTTATTTTAGTGTTTTCACTTTGTACAAATAATTCATAATAAAATGGTGTGAACATTTGTGGTGCTTTCAAGTATTTGCAGCAAGTGCATTACGTATACGCACTGGTGTCCTCTGTAGTAGTGTGATGCCATTTCCAACGCGGCAAAAATACAACAATAAATGTAAATTTCGCAACTTAAAGTAAAAACCACAACAAATGTTGCCCACTAATAGTAGATAGTAGAATATTGTAGTTGATTTGCTTTTATATATGTATGTATGTGTTTATGTACATTTCTGGGTTGCAGTCAACAACTCATTTCTTGTCTTACTTTTATTGTCTAAAACTATGCATAAAACTAGACAATTTGCCAAAAAAAAAAAAAAAAAAAATTAAAGAAAAATTGCTTCAAATAGAAAGCAGCAACAAAAAATCTTTTATTTATTTGTATATTTTTGTTTATGTGGTAGAGAAATGCACCTCAGCATTCAGCATTAAGTGGTTGCCACTGCTAATTGAAAATTTTAATAAGACAACAACCAAAAAATGGACAACCAAAGACAACAGAAAACAGCATTACAGCTTAAAATAACAACAACGAATAAAATAATACAAAAACCTGCAAATTAATTTCTTGTATTTATATATTTATATATGTATGTATATAGTACATAAATATAACTCATATAACTATTAGCAACTGTTGCAAACATTCAACAAAAAACAAAAAAAAATGTTGAATAATATGGCAACTATGAGTACTATAAATCAAAGGCAAAAGTCACATAGCAGTCTACTGGTATTGCTGTTGTTAGTGGTTTGAGTTGCTGAGTTGCGTGGTCTATTTATTCGTTGTGGTTTGCGTAAACTGCGGGTGCCCGCCTTCATTTCTTTATGGCATAGCCAGTTGTTTTGCGTCAAGTAACTTTTGCCAATTAGTGTCCACAAAGCGAAAGTGGTGAATGTAGTAGGGGGAAAGTAGTAATGCAATAAATAGTGATATTGAAGAGTTAATGAAAGTCCTGGATTTTAATAGAAATTAATTATTTAAATTAAATATATTAAATATTAGGGAAAATCGGTTGGTAGTTACAATGGCTAATCAAGAATAGTAAGTTTTCTATCTGATAGCTGAAAATATTTGTTTTCAAACTATAAAACTTAAAAAAAAAATATATGTAAAAACAAAACCTGAAATATTCATACAAAAATTGATATTCCTAGACTAAAAAAAATTAAAAACAACAAATTAAAAAAAAACATATTTTTTTTTAATTTCCTTCTCTATTTCTTAATTTCAACTGGAAACCCTGGCCATCCACCATAGACACGGTGTGTCCCAAAAATATCCGAACTTTTTGGATATAAAATAGTAAAATACACATTATATTATCTTTGAAAGTTATTATTTATTCAAAATAGGTTCCATTTGACTCAACACAACGTTTGGAACGATCAACCAGCGCATGCATAGATTTTTTTATGTTATTTATAGAAATGTTCTTCAGTACCTCGGTTACGGCTACTTAATTTTTTTAAATTTTTTTTTAATTTTTTACACTTTAATTTCAATTTTTTAAATTTTTTTCAAGTTTGACACAAAATTTTATATTTGCTCTTTGTTCCATTTTTTTTGGAACCATTAGCGCACTTTTGGTTTTATTGAAATGGCTGTCACTTTTACATCTGTCATCCGACTTACGTGAAGTCAGGTGCGTTTGAAAGAGGATGAATGTATCTTTTTAATGTTGCAAATTTTCAATAGATGGCGCTGTATGTTGTATGATTTAAATATAAAGTTCGGTTATTTTTGGGACACACCGTGTATATATGTATAAAAGGCTTTAACCTAAATGACTGCAGGATCAACCCACAACCTAAACTACTGATCGTAGACACCTGTAATTTGGGGTGTGTTCTACGAATGATGTATGCACCTGATAAGAAATGATCTTCCGGGAAGTGGATCTGCGACCGATCTATTTAAAAAAATTGAAGTTTAATTCAAACCGTTTGATTTACATTAAATTTGGTACAAAAATTTCTCATTCGGGACGCGCGCCTGGAACCAGATCGTGTTCAGCACATAGGAAACTTGTTCCTCAAATTACCATTAGGAACACACTTTCTTCCTAGAAGTGGAATCGATCTATTTATAAGCCAATTTGCTTGTGATTTGGATCTTTGAAATAATCAGTTGAATTATAACCCTAATGTGCCAATTAATATAAAAACAGTACCAAATGCACATATAAATATATTGTTGTTACAAATTATAAAAAGAATCTGGCGTTCACAATTCAAAGTTATATACAAAGTTCAAGGTCAAACTTTAAAGTTAACAGGAGTAGACCTGACGGAAAGCAGCTGCTTCCATGGGAAGTCGTATGAAGCATGCTCCAGACTAAACTCACATAGCACCCACCCACGGAAATAGAAAAATATTGCCCACAAGAAAATACAGCGATTGGTGTGGGGCTTCGTTTACATAAAAATACTTATGTTTATCAGAATTTTATTTTATTTTCACGTTTACTTAAGCTTTAGTTTTATAATAAATATTGTTATATTTTTTAAGTATTCAAAAAATTTCATAAAATAATTAATGTAATACATAAGAAAAAATTTATATATATAAAATATTAGGTAAAAAGTTCTTTCGTTTTTTTTTATTGATTTTTCAAAATATGATAACTTTTTGTACATTTGTCCGATTTAAGTCAAATATGCACCGTTTTGTTGCCAACGAGATGCCAACTTCACAATACCCCTCTCTTAGAAGATTGCGTCCCTATTGGCAAAAAACTCGGAGAGCCAATTTTCACAGGCCTCTTTTGAGGCCAACTTCTCACCATTAAGCGCCTTCGCCATGGACAGGAAAAGATGGTAATCACTTGGCGCCAGGTCCAACCTATAAGGTGGGTGCATTAGGACCTCCCATCCGAGCTCCTGCATCTTTTGGCGCGTCACCAAAGACGTGTGTGGCCTGGCGTTGTCCTGATGGAACACAATTCGGCCTCTGTTGATCAAAGATGCCCTCTTCTGGATGGGTACTGCCTTCAAGCGGTACAGTTACAGTTACAGTTTGGCCGTAGTGGAGCAGCTCGTAGTAGATGATTCCTTGCCAATCCCACCAAGCACACAGCAAAACCTTCCTGGTCACCGTTTCCGCCGGCTCACCGCGTTTCGACCACTGCCGATTTCGCTTGATGTTGTCTTAAATGATCCACTTTTCATCGCCAGTCACCTAACAGAAATGGGTCGATTTTGTTGCGATTCAGCAGCGATTTGCAGATGGAAATTTGGTCCATCATGTCTGTTTGCGTTCGTTCGTGTGGCACTCAAACATCGAGCTTCTTTTTGAATCCAAGGTTATACAAATGGTTCCAGACGGCTTTCTGACTTATCTTTAGTTCCTCAGCAATTAAATATGTGCTCACGTGACGGTCTGTTTCCACTATTTCCACGATTTTATCGCAATTTTCGACGGCAGGCCTCCCGACGCGTGATGCATCTTTGGCATTGAAATTACCGGAACGGAACCTAGCAAACCACTTTTGTGCTACACGTTCGTTTACAGTATCGCTCCCATAAACTAAATTAGTTTTTTCAGCCACTTTGACAGCTTTTTCGCCTTGATCGAAGAAAAATTGTAAAATTTAGCGAATTTTCTCTTTGCTGGTGTCCATCTTTGAGGAGCGCTCACAACGTACTGAGTCAATCAATCGAAAAACTGTCAAAGACAAAGTTTTAGAGCGAATAAACACGTTTTCAGCGCCTTATAGTATGACATGATGCGACACGTAACACTAATACTATGGACAATAACGCCATCTCTTAGATAAAAACCGAACGAAGTTTTTACTTGACCTAATATAAATTTTCGTATCTGTAAGATATAAGCCTCCAATTTTGATGATTTTCTGTAAAAATGTATTTGTATCTATATATATATGTTCATAGCGTACAAAATTTCATGACCTTAGATGCTTTTTTTTTTACTAATTATTGGCCTAAAACCTGAAATCTGAATAAATCGGTCTAGTTTTCCAATTTCGATGAATTTCGGTGATAATATTTACGTGTGTTGCATACAAAATCTCATACTCTTAGATGCTTTTTTTTATTCAAAACTTTAAATCTGAATATATCGGTGTATGTGAGCTGTACATTATAGTACTCCGATGATTTTCAGTGGCAACATTAATTTGTAAATACAAATGATAATACCAAACTTCAGACCTTTAGCTGCTGTTTTAATCTGAAAAAAAAAGTCGTGTTGTGCAGACCCGGGTCGGCAACATAGTGATGCCAAATATCTAGTCAATGATACATTTACCACGTCTTAAACCACACTCGCAAGGTGCGTACAGTATGTTGATAATGTGTTTATGTTTGTTGTACAATATGCTCAATAAGTCCTTGCATGCTTTACTGAGGAGGCTTAGTTCACGGTTATTAGTGCGAAATTTGGGATCCTTTTTTTTGCCGTGTATAGTGCACACTTTAGTCCCAATAGTCAGGCATGTACATTCGGCCAAATTTTGCAAAAACCCTGAAGACTTCAGTTCGTCAGTATCCATCGCTATATATGAATATCTCTGTTGGCAAGCTATGGGCATGGAATTGCTATTCAAACTTCCTTCAACATCATTAGGTACTGACAAATATGTTCCATCCTAGTCGATTTGAAATTCAGATTTGTCATCTCATGGTATTCCGTTTGCAACCCAATTTAACAGGCTGAAGAATTTTTACCTCCGTTAACTTACTAGAGAGACTTTGGTCATCAGTTTACCCGATCTATAAGTGACAATTCCGACCATGGAACCTTTTGTGGACCGCGGATTTTTGTGGAATTTCCTATCATCATTCCTATTTAATAGCTTCTAACTCCTCTAAGTCACGCCACTTTTGCCCTCTCCCTTCTTATCTGCATGCGCGCCTCGCGTCACCTTTGAACTCTCGGTACCTCGCCCACACAACGCGATCGATCACTGCTGTACTTACATTTTCTAAGACCACATAATAGTACGGGTCGATGTTAGGTCGTTAGAATGTGGCTCACCTAGAACAACTGAACAACTGAACAAGAACTGATAACAGGTAAATAGCTTGCTGACTCTTTTGCACTAGATTCTAATATTACAGATAACTATATTTGCCCACGACACCAGGAACTTTTCATGACGGAGGCTTAACTTTCCAACTTTTGCACAAATTGCCATTAAAGCTGTCTTCACATAGTGGTTTATGATAGATAATGCTACGTTCTAGGCGCTCACAAAGCATGTTGGTCCTTCTCATCCGTCAGCGCGTGCACTTAAATGAGCTGGAAGAGCTGTTGTGGATTGTGGCTACACGTTCAGCGAGATGAATGACAGAGCTCGGTGGCAGTGTATTTTTCTCCCCACGAATCTGACATTGAATTTACGCAATTTCATATGACTGCAGTAGTACATGTCAGCAGGGTCTATTCGTTTACGTCTTTTTCTCGTCCATCGCTATTCTCCGACGGCCTTCTTTGCCTTACCAAGGCATAAACTGGCTAGATAGTGGTAATTAACGCGCCGTATATACCAGTTACATGCCTTAAATCATGACGAGATCAATTGATGAATTTTTATTGGAGATGATTTCACAACCACAAGACCGGTGCTCACTTCCAGCCGCACATTTGATGAACAGTCGCTACTAAAAGAGTCTAGTTGACTCTTAAGCCGAATACGTTGGAGTGCCTTATCGAGCTTTACTTTTGACTTGCAGCCACCCCGCTGGTGAACAATTGCTGTTGAAAGAATCAAGTGATCCCTTAAGCCGAATATATTTGAGAAGCTCTACAAAAACTCGCTCTCTTTTAGTTGTAACTGCATCTTGAAGAACTATTGCTCTCTTCTCAACGATGTGCGACGAATATGCAATAGTTCTGCATACCCAAAAAAGTATGACTGTACACCTCATTACAACTCACCTCATGAGCTAGTCTGTGTAAAATTACAATAGATTAAAAAAATAATAATATATATAAAAAGTATGATGTGATAATCACAATTAAGATTTCACTCTGAAAATAGGCAACGTTGTAAAGATATCTTTCTGTGATTCAAGATTATTTACTACTGTGCTACTTTCTTTCTCTCTAGAGTATGTTTCAAATGCCGATGATTGGACGGCAGTTCACTTTAATGCTCGAATTTGATATAATTTTTATTTCTTGTAGTTGCCTTTAGATGACAATTTCTAGGCAAACCGCTAGTAATTTATCACATTTTATAATCAAAAAAAAAAAAGTACAAAAAAGAATTGGATAACCATTGTAAAAAAAATCCCTTCTTACACAAAGCTTCCTTTCCACGCTTCCTCATTTCATATTTTTCGTTTTACTTATGCATGAGCTCAGTTGGTTTTTCCAGTGCAACTAGTTTTCATTTACTTAATTTTGCTTCTCCTATTATTTGAGGTTATTCTACTTTTCTCTCTTCCCTCTTCACTCCAACTACTTGACCGCTGTGCGACTGCAATTATTTGCGTTGAAACTATTGAAAGTCAACAAAGAAGCATTAAAATAATTGCCATTATTGTGATGACGCATTTGTGTGATTGAAAATGAATGAATGAATATACACGTATATTAACAAATTTATATCTATATAAATATGTATGTATATAAAAATCCATTCGTTCTCATTAACTCAAGTACGATTTGTGGCTTCTCGACTGCTCCTCCTTGTGGTGGCACAAAATTAAGAATTTTCTTCATTTATATTTTCATACCAATGACCAGCAACAAGGATTTACAGAGATATGTATGTATGAGCGTGTATATACAAAGCTACTTAGTTATCAGCTTGACTTTCGAATAGAATTTTTTCCTTTTGTTTATTAAGAAATGTGCACAGTCTTGCTTTTTCTCCAATAAAATTTATTAAGTTATTCACTTGTGTAAAGGTTTCTACTTCTCTCTCTCCCAATCTCTTTGACCACATTCTCTAATGTTTTAACGCTTTGTGCTCTCCTTTTGCGTGGTAAAGTGTGTCTTAACGAACTTCCTTGAACTTTTTCAATTTCCCTGAATCAACTGCTGCATGCAAAGTAATAATTGGTAGTCAATTAATTGAATAGTTAGTTATTTGCTTCAATTGACTATTTGATCCTTTTTTACTTTGATCGCTTAAGCCAAACATTGTGTGTGGTATGTTTGTATGTGGAATGTAAATAGTTCAGTGTGCCTTGCTGAGATTAGATTAAAGTTTTATTGAATTGTGGCGAAGCAAACCAATGGTAACTTGTGTTTGAGTTCACAATTGTAAGTTTTTGGATTTCTAGAGGTAAAAATTTAAAAAATAACTGCAGCATTCTTTGTTATCATTTTATTAAGTAAAATATTGTACTCATTAATTCTGAAAATTATTTAATTGTTTTAAGCTTACTAATTAAGACAACACCTTAAGAGATTCACGTTCCCCTGAAGAATCACAAATATAAATTATGTGATAAAAGGAAAATTGGCAACGTCGCTTTAAAATAATTTTTAAAATTATATATACATAATTGGCGCTTTGCAACCGCTGAAGTGATTTTTGGCCGAACTGCTCCTCCAATTTGTGGTTTTGCGTTTTGATATTTTTCCAATAAATTTAGGGACCTATACTTTATACTAAGCCGCCTCCGAACTGATGGTTTTTCTATGAGAAGCTTTTGATCTTCATATCCGAAATACACTCGGAGGGGTTGACATTTCCTGCTGAGGGGCGACCGCATTTAAAAATTTTAGCTTAATTTTTTATTTAAATTAATTTTCTATAACTTGACACCAGGATTTGAACCCGAGCCTTCCGAATGGCTACACGCAATGCTAACCACTTGGCTACTGAGACCGCTAATTAATACTATTATTAAGTATTTTTTCCTTCACGAGTACACATTAGGGGTTTACGAGTAAGCGATACGAACCAAAGAATTTAAGGAAAATTGGCAACATCGCTTTAAACAAAAAAATTAATAATAATTTATAATGTGGCAAAAAGTGGTTTAAATATCAAAAAAAAGTTAATATTAATATTAAATATTATTTATTCACGGTACTTATAAGTGGCATCGATAGAATATGAGGAAAATTGACAACGTCGCTTTAAAAAAATTATTAAGGTTTTAATGGAGTTACAAAATGTAGTTTGAATGTCAAGAAATAATTAATACTACCTATGAAGGTTTTGTGAGTATGTCATACAACCAATATTAGGAAAATTGACAACATCGCTTTAAAAAAAATTTAATATCTTATTATAGAGTACTAAAAAAACAATTAATAAAATTGTATAGAGTTGTATAATGTGGTTTGAATATTAAGAAATAATTAATACCACTAATTATGACAAATATTTTTTCCCGTTCGAGTATGCAACGAATATGAGGAAAATTGGCAACATCGCTTTAAAAAAAATTTAATAAATTATTATAGAGTGCTAAAATGTGGTTTGAATATCAGAAATGGTTTTAAAATTGTTTCATAAAATCTTATTTTTTCAGGTTTATATGTATGTATATCAAAAGTTTATACTCATTAATAAAAAAATATTTCTTTTCTCTTTCAGGTAAGTGTTCGCTTTGGAAGAGTCACTTTCAAGCAAGGCTTTAGATTTTTTGTAAGTAATTATTTACAGATATACTGGTTTTCCCAAGCAAAACATTCAATCCTTTTTATTAGGTTAAGTTTAAATGGTTGACGTCACGAGTCACATCTAAATGATACCACGTCTACGATCAAAACTCATTGCTACACTTCTTGTTGAGGCTTTAGCTTCAAGAACATTGCTGTTATTTTCACAAACAGAAGTCGTTATTTTGGTTCTTCAGCGATTGCGAATTGAGAGTCCAGCGAACTTCGCACTTAATGGCAGCTTGGCTGTCTACATAGAAATACTTTCCCTTTCCCTTAAGACCAACTCCTTGCAGTAGCTCTGGGGCAACAAATTTAATTTCTAAAAATAGGCAGAGCTTCCTCTGTAAAGCATACCTTTTATATAAGAAGATATTATTGAAATATGTAAAATATGTTGTGAATCTATCACAGAGTTAACATCAAAGAGAACAGAAAAGTATAAGGTACTCACTATGAGGAATTCCGAAACGTAACTGAGGTTAGCACGTTGGATTTTGGGGGGGCCTTCCACAAGCAAAATAAGAATATAGGTTCTCCTGGCTGCATACCTTCGTCTTCTTGTGGATATGGTAGAGGACTAGGTTCTTGGTAACACCCTTCTAGAGGGGAGTAGGACTTCGCCCCCTCTAAGTATTTCGGTGTTGGTAAAGATGTTGATTAGTTCCTTTACATGGCCTACCCGCAGGGGGTAGATCCTCGCTGCCTAGTGGAGTCTTTATAGAAGTTGTAGTTCCAGTTTTAGTTTTAGTTTGAGTCGTTGTTGTATTTATAGTTGTAATTTTAGCATTAGTTTCAGTTGTAGTTGCAATTGTAATTATAGTTGTAGTTGCAAATGTAATGGTAGTTGCAGCTGTTGTAGCTGTTGCAATTGTAATTGTAGTTGTAGCTTTAGTTGTCCTTGTAAATATAGTTATAGTTGTAGCTGGAATTGTATCTGTAGTTGTAGTTGGATTTGTAGTTACAACTAAATTGTCCTTTTAGTTATAGCTGTATAAGCAATTGTAATTGTAGTTGTTGCTCTAGTTATCATTTTAAATGTAGCAATGGTTGTCATTATAAATGCAGCTATAGTTGTAATTGTAGTTGTAGTTTTGGTTGTAATTGTCGTTTAAGTTTTAGCTGTATAAGCAATTGTAATTGTAGTTGTTGCTTTAGTTATCATTTTAAATGTAGCTATAGTTGTAATTGTAGTTGTAGTTTTGGTTGTATTTGTCGTTTTAGTTAAAGTTGTATTAGCAATTGTAGTTGTAGTTGTAGCTTTAGTTGTAATTTTAAATGTAGCTATAGTTGTAATTGTAATTGTAGTTGTAGTTGTAGTTTAGTTGTATTTTTAGTTGAAGTTGCCATTGTAATTGTACTTGTAGCTTTTATTGTTATTTAAAATATCGATATAGTTGTAATTGTAATTTTAGTTGTAGTCGTAATGGTAGTTGTAGCTTCAGTTGCCATTTTAAATATAGCTAAAGTTGGAATTGTAATTGTAGCTGTAAATGTAGTTGTAATTATAGTTGTAATATTAGTTATAGTTACAGTTGTTTTCATTATATTTGTAGTTGTAGTAGAAATTTTAATTAGAGTTGTTATTGTGGTAAAAAATTTTAAGTAATGTTGTAGTTGTCGTTGTAATAGCAATTGCAATCTTAGTTGTAGTTGTAATTATAATTGTTGTTGTTATAATCTAAGCTGTAACTGTAGTTTCAGTTGTAGTTTTGCTCTCTCCGCTCTAAATGATACGCTAATCAGGATCAGAGTTGACAACTTCTGTTGTAATTAATACTGATTAATTTTCCTATCAGAAATTTTCCTACGAAATGTCATATTTCTTACGCCATGTATCGGAACCCGATCGAACTTATACAACGCGAAATAAAAATAAATAACGCCATCTACCATATTGTAAAAATAATGGATTTCTTTATACTACACCTTATATATTAATTTAGTTTTCAAATTTGATAACTTATTGTGAGGCTACTAATATTGAAGCAGATACAGTACATGAAAAAAAATGTTAAAAAATATTACCTTTCAATTTTTGTTTGCATTTTACATGAAAAAGTTACACAATTACTTAGCGCTTTTGTTAGCTTGATGAGCTTAAAAGCGTATCAGGTGATCAAAAGCTGAAAGCTTTCCTTGTATAGCAAATTACAATACACAACATGCTGCTCCACTTACTCTCTCCGCTCTACATATTTGCTCCGCTTACACTCTACGATTTTAATTAAAAAATATGTGAATGAGAAAAATTTAATATCAAAGCTTTACCATTCCCCAGCCATTGCAAGAAATTGTGTTAATGAAGGGCTTTATTAGAGCGCAGTTAGTTACTTACACATTCAAGTACATCATACGCTGTATTACTGTTTGCAACAGCTAATTTCCGTTAGCTATGGAAATTACAGCAATCTCCGCTACGCCCCCACCAATGAGGCGCTTGCATACTGCTGCGTTTGCTTGCTGCGTCTTAAATGACAGGCGACGAGAAGTTATCACTCAGTGAAGAGTGAAGGCACACACACACATACTCTTATGTTGTATAAATGCCTTTGTGTGTTGGTTCGTTGTACTCGGTAGTTGTTGTTATTGTAATTTGTTGCAACATATGCTGATAACAACAATTGTTGCTGCCCCGTTTTGCTGTCAGTGGAAAAGTTTCCCGCCACAAAAAACGTCGAGTGCGCACATTTCATTTGAGTGCAACTCAAAATTGCAACAACAACAACAACAACAACAACATGCTGACACTCTTCGCTGTAACAATCACCGTTATGAACATCTTGCACACTCCGTCCCTTTCTCTCTCATACCTTTGCCACACTAACAATCTACTTGCAACAACAATAACCGTTATATTTCTCATATTGTTTTTCATATTAAGTGGCAAGTTCCTTTTGTGCACCAACAATTGACATTCGCTGACAGTTGCCACCGCGTGTTGCTGTTGGTGCTGTATGACATCAATGATTTTTTACATTTGCCCAACAGAAACAACAACGACTGCTGTTATACGTTTCAGCTCCACTTCGCCGTTGCCGATCTGACTCAAGCCAAAAAAGCAATGATTCCTTCGTCCTTCATTCTTCAATGCACAAGTGTTGCACGTTCCTCTGCGTTTCTGTGTTTTTTTTTCTGTTTAGTCTCTGCCTTTCATGCTTTTGTTATGCGCTGTTGCAATTGTAACCGTTAAATGTGTCGGTTTATAAAAAAAATAAAAACAAAAAAAATGAAGAAATCTGCTGCTGTTGCCATTTATATCGGCCACTATTTTAATTCCCTATGCATATCCGTGTATATGTGTGTGTATGTGTTCATGTAGGTGTTTTGTGTTTGCCTATGCAAAAAGGACACTCAACATTCTCACTACGCGCTCCGTTTGCTGCAATCAAAAAATGACAGTCTCGCTGGCAATGGGAACATTTCCGTGACGTGGCGAGTGTTATCGGCCCACGAAGTGTTTGCGTATTTGTGAGGGGAATTGTGTACTGTGGGCTGAGAGTGGGAGAGCTCAGTTAAAAAAAAAAATAAACGAATGTCTCAAGTATGCAAATCCCCAAACCTATAAATCTGCAAATCTCAAAATCTCCAAATCTCAAAATTACCAAAAATTTTAAAATTACTATGTCTCAAATATATAAATCTGCTAATTTCAAAATCTCCAAAATGTAAATTCTACATATCTCAAAATCTCCAAATCTCAAAATTACAAAAAATTTTAAAATCGTTCGTCTCGAGTAGCCAAATCCTCAAATCTATAAATCTGCAAATCTTAAAACCTCCAAAATCCAAAACTCTACATATCTCAAATTCTCCAAATATCAAAATTACAAAAAATTTTAAAGTCCTTTTGTCTCGAATATCCAAATCTTCATATCTTAAATCAGCAAGTCTCCAAATCTACAAAATTTGAAACTCTACATAGCTCAAAATCTCCAAATCTCAAAATCACAAAAAATTTTAAAATCCCTTTGTCTCAAATATCCAAATCCTCAAGTCTATAAATCTGCAAATCTCAAAATTTAAAACTTTACATTTTTCAAAATTTTCAAATCTCAGATATCAAAATCGCTAAGTCTACAGATTTAAAAATTTTAAAATCTTTATGTCGTTAAAATTGCTAATCTCGAAACCTCAAAATATTTCCAAATCTCAAAAATCACAAATATTAAAATCTCCAAATCTCTAAATTTGAGAATCTCAAAATATGCATGTCTCCAAATCTCAAAAAATCTCCAAACACCTTAATACCAAATATTCCCAAATCAAAAAATCTCAAAACCTCCAAAATTGCGAACATCCAAACAACGAAAAATCAAGAAAAAATACTACACATCTCTCTTTTTTCTTGTACGAAGCAGCAATATGGTGGCCGACACTCCTTAATGCTATTTGTAGAGGTAAACTGGATTTTGTTCAACGGTCCTCCTCCATTGTCACTACGTCTGCTTTCAATTCTAAGAAAATCATGGGCTCTCCTAAATTTAGTTAGGCCTTTATCGTAAATCTGATGCGAGCTCAAGCTCAGTCCTTGAAAACTCGCAGTACAGCACACGTCCAAATACTAAACTCTACACCACTTTCGAAAGAGGTGGACCACTTCAGCTTTCTGTTATCTTTCTGCTATCTAATGGGAAAATATTTAAACAGTTTTAGATCAAAGTTCAATAGACATTTTTGTCGACGACTCAAAACTCGATAGTTCATCGATATGAATGTAGTCTGAATGTGAGTAGGCTCTGCAGTCTACTCTGCTATAAACAATGGTGGCATTAGGATACAGAAAACTTCTTAACAAACCCTGGAGTGTAAGCGAAATGTCTGTCGTTTGGGTTCTCGGACAGATAAACATTTGAGGCCGACAAGTTGGTTGGAGCTGGGAGCAAACTTGATTATGTCGGCAGACAATGTGTGCATACAGACGATAGTAGGGAACTGTATGCAATGTATGAATTAGCCATTGGTCGAAGTGCAGAGAACAACGAACAATATCTTGGCTCCTTGCGAGCTTAAAAAATACTAACATAGATCCGCAATCTGGCTACCAAACAACTAACTAACTAACGGCTTTGCTAACTTCTTCAAACCTCTTTCAGAAGCGTAAGCAGCTTGTAAAAAAGCTCTCTTTTTGTACCAATCCACATGCAAAGGCGTAAAGCACTGGCTACAATGCTTTCGGGGTTTTCTGGAGATTTAAGACCAATATAATATATCTTGCATAGTACCCTCGTTATAAACGAGTCTCATATTAGATCTTTTATCCCACCAAAATTCTCTTTGAAAGCTCCTCGGATTGCTGTACATGAACAATGGAGGGTTCTTAGAAAGACTCGCCAATTACTAAGCCGTTTTGAGTAGGTTCGTCGTCAGAGAATGCGACTATCTCCAGGTGTGTTTTTTCCTTGAAATAAAATATAAATGTTCTTATTTATCGAAGGCATTCGATAAATGATTATAGCCGTGTCAAAAAAGTTGTTTGGCGTAGATTGGACACACGTGAAGTCTTCTTCGTGAAAAAACCAAAAGCTGAAGCATTTTGATCCAACCGGGAGACAAACGCTAGCTAGCATAACTATTTTTTCTCTCTCTCTCTCCTCTCTAATTTTGCTGGAGTGCATTAATTTCGCCATATAGCTCGTGGTCCCAGCGTGTGTGGTATTCGCTATCGACAATAGGCAAAGAATAATAAATTTACGGCAAAATCTATTTTATGAGAACTTTAAGTGCCGACCTCATATTTTGTGCTCTTATTTGGCTGAAGCTATTTTAGAAAATCTTAATATATATTAGGTAAAGTTAAAAGTTCGTTTTTTGACGACAGGCCTCCCGACGCGTGGTGCATTTTTGACATCGAAATTACCGAACGAAACCTAGCAAACCACTTTTGTACTACACGTTCGTTTACAGTATCGGGCTCTTAAACTAAATTAATTTTTTCAGCCGCTTTGGCTGCTTTTTCGCCTTGATCGAAGACAAATTGTAAAATATAGCGAATTTTCTCTTTGCTGATGTCCATCTTTGACGAGCGCTCACAACGTACTGAGTCAATCAATCGAAAAATTGTCAAAGACAAACTTTTAGCGCGAATAAACACGTTTTCAGCGTCGTATAGTATGTATGTCATGATGCGACACGTAATCCTAGTACTATGGACAATAACGCCATCCCTTAGATAAAAACCGAACGAAATTTTTACTTTACCAAATATAATGAATGTTTGTTTGTTGGTGAGGCTAAGACTCGAGAATCGCTGCACCACTCTTGATGAAATTTTCAGATATTTTTCGTTGTGGATCTGGGAAGGTTTAAAAATAAAAAAAAATTATATTTTTGCTGAGGAAATGTCGGAAAATTGGAAGATTCCAAAAAGTTACTTTTCTCCATAATTTTTTTTTCCAATTTTTTTTATTGGGTTTTTCTTTCTGATTTGTTTATTTAAACAGTTTTCGTTTATTGGGGAATATACCTAACCTCATTTTTATTGGAATTTATTTGTGTTACTTTTTCAGTTGATTTGTAAATTATTCAAATCGTTCAATTCCTGTCCTTTGGTTTCTTTATTTCGGGTATTCAAGAGGTAGGTAAATTATTGAAAATTATTCAGTGAAAACTTTATGTGTGTTTCCCACAAAGTGATCAATTACAGATTGAAATTTATTGCGTGTGCCACGAAGACGTCGCGTTGATATCGACCAGAAGAACTTATTGCCAAATTGTAAGTCAGTCTAGATTTCTCACATTTTCATCGCTATTGACCGCATTTCGCAAGTGAATATACTCTTCAGAACGAAGCTTGACCTGAAGCGATTATTTGAGTTGAGTTGATGTGCCTGCTGGTTACCCCAACACACTTAGGCCAACAGACCCATTATGATACCGCTGAGACTCCTGCCTTCACCTTGTCAAATGATCGAACCATTTCGTGTGTTTTATAAAGGCAACGAGATTTCCAATGTTCGCTGAGGCCAACTCAGCGAGACAGTCGAAGAAGTGTTTCCCAATAAACTTGTGTCGCGCGTATGTCAAGCTTGGACAGTGGCAGAGGTAGTGCTCGATGGCTTCTTCCTCTTCTTCGTCCCTACAGCCGCGGCAGAAATCGTTAGAGTATTATCCCATTCTATTCCCGTGGAGCCCCATTAAACAGTGTCCAGTTATTATACCAGTCGTTACGCTAATGGAGAACCGGTCCAGTAGGATAAGATGTTTAGATTTTTTCGCGTTCAACTTCGGCCATAGCTGTGTGTTCAACCAACTTGAGTCAGCTTCCCTGGTTAAGGCCAGTTTAAGCATGCACTTGGGCGTGGATAGAGGTAAACCAGCATCATGTGCGTGTTTTATCGTGGATAGAAGGGTTCCTTCCCTTGCTAGTTCGTCTGCCATGCAGTTGCCTGGGATGTCCCTGTGTCCATACCACGGCAGTAATATACTTTGTTGAGAGTATGTTAAGAGTGTAAAGGCGTCGTTCCATTTTGTCAATTGGATTGTAGTCTGTAGTACTCGGCATTAACAGCAACCTTAGTAGGGCACTGACTATGCTCTCCTCTTCTGTGAGGGAGATTCATATTGATGGATAGCAAAGTAGTAAGTCGAAAATACTTCTTCCCACTGTGCCAAACCAGCATCAATTGAAATGGAGCGTCAGCTCATCTTTATGCAACGCAACGATGTTGTTGCACACAAAAGACGTTAAAAATGTGTGAACAAGTAGCAGCTGTTGCTACGTTCAAGTGATCTACAAACAGAGCATACATACATATATGCACCTACACACACACACACACACGTACTTCGAAAGGCATACACTTTATGATGGTGTGACAGCACAATGGTATAACCTGCATACCATATTCCCTTCCCGCTGCTTCAAGTGCATATAAGTGTGTGTGTATTTGTGTGTATGTAAATGTGTGTGCGCATATATGTATGGTATATGCACTACAAATCATGCTTTGATTAGATCGAAAAGTGCTACTTTTCAATTTTCTTGTTAAAACGCGGAAAATGAACAAAGACGTTGGAGGTGCCGTTGGAGGTGGCGGTGGCGGTGACGCGAGTGGTGGGCGCGAAGAATTGCGGAGAGACTCGGGACAAAAGAAAGAACACGCCGCAAATTGAGGACAACGCATACAAAGTAGTTGATAGCAAAGTGAGCAATAAACAGTGCGAGGGATACGTTTTATTGCTTTATATATACATATGTGTGTGTGTGTATGAGTTTGTAGAAAGAGAAGACAGTCTTAGTGTTGAGGAATTTAATTTTGTTTTTCTGCTATGCAAGTGTAGAAGTTAAAACTTAAAATTAACTATTTTTGTAAATGTAAATGTTTCTTTCTCCTTATTTGTTAAATATCTACTTCTGCGCCTAAATGTAGGCAATGGATATCGCTTGATTCAGTAAAAATGTTGTTTTATGAATAAATTGCATTTTGTATCATACATATGAGGTGTAGTAAAAAGTAATCCATTATTTTTCCAATAGATGGCGTTATTTATCTGTATCTCGCGTTACATAATTCCGATCGTGTTCCGCTAGATGGCGCTAGAAAGATGACATTTCGTTCTCTGACAGTTTTGTGATTGATTGATTGAGTTTTGTTTGAGCGTGCGCCAAATCCAATGATAAGTGGATCACTTACGACAACATCAAGCGAAAACGGTCGTGGTCGAAAGGCGGTGTGTCAGCGGAAACGGTCAAGCCAGGATTGACGGCCAGGAAGGTGTGTTTGGTAATATTGGCGGGGTTATTATATAAAGGGTGGTTAAATTTTCAAGGGCCGATGTTGATTTTGAATAAAACACAAACTATTTAGGAAATTATTGAAATTTTATTTTATTATGATATATTGGTATTACTCAATTATGTATGTAACAAAATATCGGCCAAATGAGCGCCGCGACCTCGGCGGCACACCTCCGTACGATGGTCCAAATTTTCGATGACGCTGAGGCATAATGGAGTTTCTATGCCGTTAATGTGCCGAATTATCTCATCCTTTAGCTCTTGAATTGTTGCTGGCTTATCGACGTACACCTTTTCTTTCAAATAACCTCAGAGAAAAAAGTCCAACGGTGTCAAATCACATGATCTTGGGGGCCAATTGACATCGCCATTACGTGAGATAACACGGCCATTGAATTTGTTGCGCAAAAGAGCCATTGTTTCGTTAGCTGTGTGGCAAGTGGCACCGTCCTGCTGAAACCACATATCGTCCACATCCATATCTTCCAATTGTGGCCATAAAAAATTCGTTATCATCTCACGATAGCGAACACCATTCACAGTAACTACCTGACCGGCCTCATTTTGGAAAAAATACGGCCCGATGATGCCGCCAGCCCATAAACCGCACTAAACAGTCACTCTTTGTGGGTGCATTGGTTTTTCGACAATCACTCTTAGATTCTCATTCGCCCAAATGCGGCAATTCTGTTTATTGACGAATCCACTGAGGTGAAAATGTGCCTCATCACTGAAGATGATTTTCTTCGAAAATTTTTATAATAAGTCTGGATAACTTTAACACGTTGTTGGATTGTGTATCTCTCCATGGTTCAAATTGAGTAAGTCTGAAATAGAGAAATGTCAAATTAAATTCGGAAAAAAACTTGGCGTTTAGGTGTGGTTCACATTCAATATCGGCCCTTACAATTTAACCACCCTTTACTATGAACTGCTCCCATACGGTAAAACTCTTAACTCGGAACTGTACTGTCAACAATTGAACCGTCTGAAGGAAGCACTCGCCCAAAAGCACACAGATTTGTGTACCATCAGGACAACTTTAGGCTCCACATATCGATAGTGACTCACCAGAAGCTCCGAGAGCTTGGTTGGGAGGTTCTTATGCACCTATCTAATAGCCCAGACCTTGCACCAAGTGATTACCATCTGTTCCTGTCCGTAGCGATCAATTTTGCTGGGGAAAAATTCGCTTTAATAGAGCCTTGTGAAAATCGGCTGTTTTAATAAGAGCTTCTTTAAGAGAGGCAGAAGGAAATTACCTTTAAAATGGCAACAAGTTATCGAACAAAATGGCGCATATTTGACCAAAATCGGTTCATTCTTATTATGGTAATTACAGCCTTCAAATTCATGCAAAAATAATGAGTTACTTTTTACTACGCCTAATGTTTCATACTCATACATACATATATGTATTTCTGTATATATGCTTTTACGTATGCATGTGTGTTTGTGGGTATACAAATTTGTGTTAGACGATCCATTAAATTCAGTCCATATCTTTGTGTGGATGACGTCAAATCATGTAGAAGTCATTCGGAAATTCTTCGTGTGTGTGTGTGTGTTATACTAGAACAGTAACATTTAGGTAAACAGTGGCGGAGTAAGTCGTTGAAGTCTCTAAAGGAGGGATTCCATTAATTATAATTTATTTTGGAGTGGCTTAAGAGATTTACCACAATTTAATCCCCTTATGACTGGTTAGTTAATATAGAGAAATTACAGTATTTTTCGAAAGCTCCGCTGGTCTTTGGTCTAGCTACGAAGTTGGCGTATATATAGTTGACAGTTAAGTGGGATCATTCAGTGGACCTGTTTTCGATGGTGCCAGATTCTTGAGCTAAGACCATAACTAATTTACATTTGCATAACCAGTGAAGCAGATTTATGTATGTCATGCTGTTCTGATAATAGTTAACATGCGTAATAAGCCAGATTTTCCTTTGGGGGCTCAGGAGTCTCTCCTCTTGGGTAGAAGTTATCCCATTAGCTGCCTTAGCCCTTTCAGATATTGTTGCGTATCGTTATCGTCGTAGCTTTCTGACAAACTTGGTACGGATGGAGTACATCTGCCTATATACATATTTTGCAGTGGCGGTGCCACTTTAGTCGGCACCTACAAACAAGATAAGAAAAAGTGAACCCTCCTCCTCCTGCTCAATACCCCAACTATGACCTGCTCTTCCGAAGTGATATATATTCCACATATACGTAATCAGCATATCGTTAAGATTGACTCCTTTGAGATAAAGGCCACCCTACCATTGATAAAGACAAGGAGTCGTTAGAAGATTGTAGACATTCTCATCACGTGCAAGCCGTGCTGCTGCCCCACAGAGCTGGAAGACCATTGAGGAATGACTGGAACGTCCTAGACATCTAAATACTCCCTTTTGAAGAGAAAAAAACCACAATTTTTTGTGATACTGTTCACAGCCTCTGTGCATTTTTCAGAGTTTGATGAGCGTGTCCCGTCATCCTCCTAATTCAAGAGACACTTATAGGAATCCAATAAGGTGACTTGTCCAACCCTCTTTCTTTCCCAACATTAGCTTGACACCGGCTATGGTGGAGTTCAATTAGTGCATTTTTAATGAATTACCATGGTATTCTGCGTACTTTAGTAGTTCGCATTGCTCACTCGTCAACCCTGGCTGTACTCACTTATTCGATATTCCAATCGTCTTAATCGTACTCGTATTGTATTCGCATTCGTATTCGTATTCGTATTCGTATTCGTATTCGTATTCGTATTCGTATTCGTATTCGTATTCGTATTCGTATTCGTATTCGTATTCGTATTCGTATTCGTATTCATATTCGTATTCGTATTCGTATTCCTATTCGTATTCGTATTCGTATTCATATTCGTATTCGTATTCGTATTCGTATTCGTATTCGTATTCGTATTCGTATTCGTATTCATATTCGTATTCGTATTCGTATTCGTATTCGAATTCGTATTTGTATTCGTATTCGTATTCGTATTCGTATTCCTATTCGTATTCGTATTCGTATTCGTATTTGTATTCGTATTCGCAGTCTTTTTTACAGAATAGATGTTCAAATGGATTTGCGAAAAATGGAATAGTTTTGGGGAAAAAATATGTTTCAAAACCGTGAATATGCAAGCCACATAAGAATGCTATTGTTTAGTGGCATAGGTGCTCAGTGTAAGAGGTCGTCGTCTCAGTCACCTACTTGTTTTCGGTTAAAAATTTTGTGGATCTTACGTTTACCCTATCGAGATCTTACACGTGCTAGCTCAGCTTAAAAAGAGTGAATATTCATTGCGCCCCTTAAGTCTCCTTTCAAAAACTACTCCACTTTTGAAAATACCAAACCAGTGATGTGCATGTGTTTGTGTGCGTAGTCATTTAGATTGTTCCAAAGTGTCATGTTGCATGGCTGTCACACGCTTCAAGTGTCACATAGCAGTACTAGGCATAGGCATAGGCTCTACACTCATACAAAAAATACAGTGAAGGGCCATTATCAAAAGTACGCACGGACAATAATTTGTTGACACACACACACACTCATATATACAAACATTATATGCATTCACATATAAGAGTATACCTCAATATTTCGCGTGTTGCCCACCGTAGACATACATACATACCTATGTACGTACGAGTAACTCTCATTTGTTTATTGCTTCTGCTCACTCATCTATGTCGAGCCGTTTCGCTATTTGAGTGGAATACTATTTAGTAGAGTGACAGCTGAGCACGCGATTTTTCATTTTCAAGCCATTCACTATTTTCCATTATGCAGCGTTATTGTTGAAAACAAAAGAAAAAAATTTAAAAATATAAATATAAAAAAGGCACTAAAATTCCATAAAAATATTTGTTATTTTGGTATAAAAAGTAAAGTTTAGTGTCCTTCAATTATTGTTATTGTTTCTATAAATTTTGTGATTTTTGTTGATTTTACAGAACAATTTTGTTTTTTTTTGGATCACCCAATATATATAGTGTTTGTGTATTTTAAATTCTGTGTAAATTTTTATTTGATTTTTTCCTAACTTTTGTTATTCGATAAATTTGATTTGGTGCAAATTTTTTTGATTTTTTTTTCACCTTCAACAATGCTCAGTCGCTATGAAATTATTTATTGCAAGAACTTTTTTGCTTTGTCACATGACACATGACGCGCGTTGAATGTTAGTGTCGGCTGAGAGAGTCCTTGTATTCTGACTATTAAAATTTTTGTTTTCATTGAATTTTTTTTTAACAATAAAGGTTAAATGCTTTGATGCGTTTAGTAGGAGCTGTTAAATGTATGTGGAAAGAAGATTAAAAAATAGAAAAAGGAATGAAATAAAAAATAAAAATTAAATTAAATTTAATTTTAATGAAATTTTTGTTTCAGTAGAAATATTGCTATATTAGTTTATGTTTATATTTTGAAAATATCAAAATATATATTTTTAATATGAAATATTAATTATTTTATGTGGAAACAATTTAAGGTTAGTGAATTATTTTAATTTTATTTTGTAGTAGGGCTATAAACTTAAGATATGTGCAAGAAAATGTCTTCAAAAAAATTGCATTTAAATATATATTCATTTAAAAATTATGGATACAAAAATATTTTAATTAGCAGACTTCTCCTGGATGTAGATACAGGAAATATATATTTTTTTTAAGTTGTTTCTGCATTGCGTTTTTCTTATACTCAAAGCAAATAAACAAATTTTAGCACTTCAAATACATATCTTTATCATAATTCATAACTTCTCAAGACTTCTTTGTACATACAGGTATCTGACTCTAATCCTTTCAAACTCTTTCCTTTCATTTTGTACTAAACTCAAAATTCGCTTACGTCTACATTATGCATATGGTATGTAGGCATGTCTACATGCTCATGCTTCAAATCTGTAAGTTAACAGTACGTGCACATCACAATGTTGTCAATATTATTGAAATAAATCAACAAAGATGTGAAAATTGACTATTTTGACAGTGGCAAAGTCAACAATCGTCATATTAAATATAGGGCAGAAAGATGAAAATCAAATATAGGTGGCTATGTATTGGCATATGTGCATATGTACTTGTCAAAAATCTGTTTGAACTTTATTTTGAATGACAGTAATCGTGAAGGGATTCATTTGTATTCATAAAAGGCATTTAATTATGAATTTTCGAGTTTATTTTATACTTTAATTGTAGCAATAAATGCTTAAAAATTATTGAAAATTCTGTGTATGCATTTGTTGTGTTAATTTGACGATTTAATTTCTTCACTCTATTAGATATTGTTTGAATTTTTTCTTTTTTAATTCTCTTACATTATCTTATTTGTTTATTTTTATTTGAATAAACTTAACATAATTTAATATTTACTTAATATTCTTGTTTTTTTATGGAATTATATATATTTATATTTCAAATTACTTTTCCTTTTCCTTGCATGTGACGCGATTTTATTTTATTTATTTTTATTCTAAATAATTATTTGACATTACTTTACCTTCTATTGTTATCAAAATTTATTAGATTTTTTGAAATTATTCAATTTTGATCTTTACTTCGATTACTTTTTTTTTGGACTGTACCATATTTTGTCTAATTTTTTAATAAATTAATTTTTTACATTTGACATATGTATGTATATTATTTTTATTTATATTGTTGTTTCTTATTTTGTGTTTTTTTTATTAATTAATTTTAAATATAATTTATATTAATTTTATTTTATAACATATCATTTTGTTTTGTTTTATTATATTTCATTTTGTTTTAATTTATTTTATTTTATTTTATTTTAATTTTTTTTACTTTGTTTTATTTTATTTTATTTTATTTTAATTTTATTTCATTTTGTTTTATTTTATTTTATTTTATTTTATTTTATTTCATTTTACTTTATTTTATTTTTTTATTTTATTCTCTTTATTTAATTTTATTTTATTTATTTTATTTTATTTTATTTTGTTTTATTTTGTTTTATTTTATTTTATTTTATTTTATTTTATTTATTTTATTTTATTTTATTTTATTTTATTTTATTTTATTTTATTTTATTTTATTTTATTTTATTTTATTTTATTTTATTTTATTTTATTTTATTTCATTTTATTTTATTTTATTTTATTTTATTTTATTTCATTTTATTTTATTTTATTTTATATTATTTTATTTTATTTTATTTTATATTATTTTATTTTATTTTATTTTATTTTATTTTATTTTATTTTATTTTATTTTATTTTATTTTATTTTTCTCTATTTTATTTTATTTTATTCTATTTTATTTTATTTTATATCATTTTATTTCATTTTTTTATTTTATTTTATTTTAATTTATTTTATTTTTTTTCATTTTATTTTATTGTATTTGATTTTATTTTATTTTATATTATTTCATTTTATTTTATTTTATTTATTTTATTTTATTTTATTTCATTTTATTTTATTATATTTTAATTTATTTTATTTCTTTTATTTTATTTTATTTTATTTTATATTATTTTATTTTATTTTATTTTATTTTATTTTATTTTATTTTATTTTATTTTATTTTTCTCTATTTTATTTTATTTTATTCTATTTTATTTTATTTTATATCATTTTATTTCATTTTTTTATTTTATTTTATTTTAGTTTATTTTATTTTATTTCATTTTATTTTATTGTATTTGATTTTATTTTATTTTATATTATTTCATTTTATTTTATTTTATTTATTTTATTTTATTTTATTTCATTTTATTTTATTATATTTTAATTTATTTTATTTTCTTTTAATTATATTATATTATTTTATTTTATTTTATTTTATTTTATTTTATTTTGGTTTATTTTGTTTTATTTTATTTTATTTTAGTTTATTTTATTTCTTTTTATTTTGCTCCATTATAGTATATTTTATTTTATTTTGTTTTATCTTAATTTAAATTATTTTGTTTTATTTTATTTTATTTTATGGCATTTTATTTTATATATTTTATTTTATAAGTTAAGTACACTTGTTTTAAATTTTCATTATTCATATTATATTTTGTTGTTTATATTGTATACTACTTCGAATGTATATTAAATAATATTTTTTTAATTTGTTTCACTTAATTTATTCAATTTAACTTTTTGTGTTATTTTATTTCATTTTATTTCTTTATTTTTCTTCATCTAATTATATTTTGTTTTATTTAATTTAATTTTAATTAATAAAATTTAATTTTTTTATTTTCCTTTATCTGACAACATTTTGTTTTATTGAATTGAATTTGAATTAATTTAATTTAATTTAATATAAAATAATTAATTTTTTTTATTTTAATTTAATTTTATTTCATTTTATTTTTATATCTTATATTTTCTTTATTTAATTTAATGTGATTGAATTTTTTTTTATTTAATTAATTTATTTTTATTTTATATATTTTGTCCCTTTTTACTTTTTTATTTTTTATATATATATTTAATTTATTTTAATTTATTATATTTTATCAATGTATAAAAATTAATCTAATATTTTATTTTTAAGTTTTATTTTAACTTTTATTACTTAAGTACAAAATGTGTTGTTGTTAACGTTTACATATTCTTGCATCTTCTTACTTAGATTTCAATTCAAGCACGCTTTCTTAAGTGTCAATAATGACAGTTGTGCCGCATTCACTTCCGACGTATCTTCTAGCTGTGATTGTGGAATGCTCACGTATGCTTTGCATACTTTTGTGCGCGTCAATATTTCACATTATCAACAATACAAAATACTCTTAGATACTAATGTGTGAAAATACATGGTTTACGTGAAATCTAAATTTTTGGTTGTCAACCAAAAATGTCAACGATTTATTCATTGCTTCTCAATATGTTTAGTTGTGTACTGTGTTTGCGTGTATGTGTGTAAAATATGCATATTATTTGGCGCCTAGTTGCCAGGCAATAATTTTATTTACATGCCATTGTCACGCTTTTGGCAGGTGCTGCATTATCAATACATATTTATATATATATTTACATATTCATATCTACAAGTACAACCCTTGTCTAATAAAATTCAATGGGAAATTCTTGAGTGGCTTTATTTGTTTGTCACTCAATGGCTTGTAAATTGTTGAAATAATTCGAGTGCATATTGAATTTGACTTTCACTGGCAAGATTACAACGTTGTTAGATAAATAAGACAAATTTTATTTATTTTTCAATTGAAGTGTGTGAAAATATTTATGAAATTTGATTTTGAATTTAAGACACAATAGATTTTCATTCAGTTTTGCTGAATAGAGAAGGGTCACGTTGGAGAAACGAAAATTAAAAAAATTCAAGGAAATTCCTAAAAAAGAGGAATCGTGAAATATGCCCAAAATTTCGGAGTTTAAAGTATAAGCACAGCATCCTTTCGGAAAACAAAGCATCCTTTCCGGATTTTATTGTATCAAAGCATAAGAGTTTGTCCAAAGCTTGACCTTTAACCTGATTTTAATCTGAGGATTTGCCTCTTTTTCGGGTTTCTTCGCAGTTTGATGTGAGCTTACGTTGGTTTTGGCTTTTTTTTTTTTGAGTCTCGAACTCATTGTCCCTCGGTCTTCATCTTGTTAATCGGGATGGTTTCAATCATCCATCACATATTAATTTTGGTATTACCACGAGTCTCGATGCGTTGTGTGTATTCGTATGCAGATTTATAACCCCATCAGGGCTAAAGTAGCTTCGTTGACATTTCTTCTCGTTAGCATATGAATTTCCACAGATGATTATGTATAAACATACAACCCGTATATATCAACTAATGCAAATAGGTGGCCACATACACCCTTGCTTTCTCTCTCTCCTTCTCATTATTTCTCTCTCGGCTGCGTGTAAATGCGTGCAAATATTTGCTGAAAAATATGTTAATGATGCTTGAAATTGTTTGCACGCGACTAACAACAGCAATTTCGCGGCATAAGCGCCACCAACAACATCAACAACAACGAAAATAGCAAAAATACCCATATTTAATGGTGAACATCATGGAAATGCAAACAATTGCGAATATTTTCGCATATAACAATAACAACAATAACAAAAATATTTTTGTAAAATATATATGTATAAACAGCAAAGTAAAGAGTCATTTGTGCCCTTTTCCGACTTTCAGACGAACATGTAGCCTGTGAGTACTTATATTTGAGTGGTGCACACTATGTGCGTGTGCTTTACAGCATAAATGCCGTTCTTTTAATACTTTTAAAAAATTCATGAATTCTTATTGAATTTTCTCACTGTTGACTAAAACACTTAACAGAAACTGATTGCGGAGAGTTTTAGGAGAATAAATAAATTAAATTAAATAAAATGAAATAAAATAAAATAAAAAACAATAAGATAAAATAAATTAAAATTTTTCAAAATAAAATAAAATAAAATAAAATAAAATAAAATAAAACAAAATAAAATAAAGTAAAATAAAATAAAATAAAATAAAATAAAATAAAATAAAATAAAATAAAATAAAATAAAATAGAATAAAATATAATAATATAAAATAAAATAAAATAAAATAAAATAAAATAAAATAAAATAAAATAAAATAAAATAAAATAAAATAAAATAAAATAAAATAAAATAAAATAAAATAAAATAAAATAAAATAAAATAAAATAAAATAAAATAAAATAAAATAAAATAAAATAAAATAAAATAAAATAAAATAAAATAAAATTAAATAAAATAAAATAAAATAAAATAAAATAAAATAAAATAAAATAAAATAAAATAAAATAAAATAAAATAAAATAAAATAAAATAAAATAAAATAAAATAAAATAAAATAAAATAAAATAAAATAAAATAAAATACAATTATATAAAATGAAAAACTAAAATAAAATCAAATCAAAACCAAAAAAAAATCAAAATAAAATAAAATAAATAAAATAATAAAAAAAAATGAAATAAAATAAAAAAATTAAATGTATAAAATAAAAAAGCTGCAGTAAAATAAAAGATAAAACCAAATTATAGTAAAATAAAATAAAATAAAATAAATAAAATATAATAAAATGCAATAACTAAAATAAAACAAATAAAATAAATAAAAAATTAAAAAAATTTAAAATAAAATAAATTAACATAATTTAAATAAAATATTATAAAACAAAATAAAATAAAATAAAGCAAAATGATGTAAAATAAAATAAAATTAAATAAAACAAAAAAAAAAATAAAAAAAAAAAAATTAAAATAAAATAAAACAAAAAAAATTAAAAAGAAATAAATTAAAATAAAATAAAATAAAATAAAATAAAATAAAATAAAATAAAATAAAATAAAATAAAATAAAATAAAATAAATCAAAAATGGAAGAGCACTCGCCTGTAAAGTCAGAGTGCGTTGGTTCGATCCCTGCCTTAAGAAGTCTGATGAGGAGATGTAGTGCTCTTCGAAACAGCGGTCACTTCTACCATTTTTCTTTGTTGTATAACCAAAAATGTTCAATTCATATAAACAAATCAGGCCTTTAGCTTACTAAAAACTTATAATAAAAAATTAATGGTATGACCAGGAAAAACAATTTGAAATTAAATTAAATTAAGTGAAATAAAATAAAATCTTCTGCTTCCTCATCCATTCTTCCTCTGTTTCCCCCGCCGGGCACTATGTTAATGTCTGCGTATATCTCATACAGCTCATCATTCCATCGGCCATGCGGTATTCGCCGTTCCCAACTTCCAGAGGACCGTAAATCTTACGCAAAACTTTTCTCCCAAAAACTCCTAAAGCCGACTCATCTGATGTTGTCATCATTCAAGCTTCCGCACCATATAGCAGGAAGGGAACAACGAGCGGCTTGTAGAGTTTGCTTTTCGTTCGCCGGGAGAGGAGAAAGTAGCAAGAGGGATTCTGCGCTGGATTTCAGGGCTGCCATTATTATTGGTATTGATGCTGGTCCCTAGATAGACGGTTTTACCTACGACCTCGCAGTTATAACCATCAACAGTGAAGTGAGAGCCAAGTCACGAATGCGATGTCTGGTTTTTTGATGACAGGAGATAATTCCTCTTGTTCTCGTTGCTTCATTGCAATTATGTGTTTTTCTACACTTGAAATCAATTGCTATACATCTTTGCAACTGCAATTAATCAAATTCAAAGTGGGTAGACATAGTAGAGAATTTTTTCCAGATAAACATTAATCGTTTTATGACTGACTATGAAATCACATGGCAATCATGCACATCTTCTTAATGCCCTTTCACTGTAAATGTTTAAATAATAAAGGAAACTAAGTAAATGATAAAAATTCAAGGTCGCATGCAATAGAAATGCAATAGTAATATTAGTATACCATATGCAATAAATAATAGCAATCACATAAATGCTTTGTTTACAAAGATTGCAATGAAAGCAAATAATGAAATCCATAGCTACTTAGTCAAAGCACAAACAGAGATAAAGACAACAACAGCAAAACCAACTTGAAAGTAGCAATTGGCTTTCACTAAAATTTTCTACAGAATATTACAAGCTTCCAATCAAACTCTTAACATTTCGAATGTTGTAAGTAAAAACGCTGCAATTTTATTATATTTTATATTGATTTATTGATACTAGCACACATATGTATGTGCATAAGAGTAGTTATGTACTACTTTATGTTAGAAACTGCATTGAGTATGTGAAGTAAACGAAGAGCATGAGTGTGTTTACCTACACGTATATAGAGGAAATTGTCTGCTGTTGCTGCTGCTGAGGAAATCAAGTGACCATAAGTGGTAGTAGCCAAATGAAGGAAAATAAAGCTGAAGGCGAAAACTATATCGACCGATTGAGTTGATATTTAAACAGCAAGTACTGTAAGTGATAAGGTAGACGAGTGAGTAGGTGATTGTCTGAGAACCTGAACGAGTGAGTAGGTGAGTAGGAGCGTAACTACTTGAAGCACCAAATAGAAGATGTGTAGACATACGATCGGCGTACTCAACTTTCCTCCTAAGGGTGATGAACTCGTTATCTATCTATTAAAAAAACGTAGACATGATTTAGAAGATAGAACTAAGAAAAATAAAAATTAAAAAATAAAAATAAAATTAAAAAAGAATATTAAATACAAAAACTTAAAATAAATTTACATTATACATTTAAAAAATATAAAAGTTAAAAGACAAACAATATTAAACAAATAAAAAAATTGAAAAACAACGAAAAATTGTTTAAAAACAGCAACAAAAGATATAAAGAGTTGTATATAAAAAAATTTGCATGGAAAAGGCGTAGCAAAATACCATTATTCACACAGCTATTAATTGATATTAAAAAAATTAAAATAAATATAAGGTTGAAAAAAAATTAAAAGCCAAAAAGAAACTAATAAAGCAAATAAAAAGAATATAAAAATAAATACAAAAATTGAAAATAAATTTATATTTTAAAATTAAACAATTTTTAAACTAAAAAAAATTATAAAAAAATAAAAAGGATATAAAACTAAAAACAAAAATTGGAAATAAATTTATATTTTAAAATTAAAAACTTAAAAAAAGAAAAAAAAATTGTTTACAAACAACTTAAAATATATATGGAAAACTATGTATTGAAAAAAAATCCACATTAAGTATATACTGCCTTGTTAATATTAAAAAAAAAAAAATTAAATAAAAAAACATAATTTAAAAAAGGTAAAAATTATAATCACAAATAATAAGAGTGCTAAGGAAGGAAGAATTGGAAATTAAAAATATGGCGAAGAAAACTATAAACTAAGAATTAAAATCTAAAAATTAAATAAGAGGTAAAAAATGAAAATAAAGAAAAGACTTTAAGAAACTAACAATATTTATATAAAAAGTGAAAAGTTGTTTTATTTTTGAAACTGTAATCAAATGTTTTAAGAAAACTTTTGGCTTAAAATTTTGCATAATTAATTAAAAAAAAAAATACGAAATATAAATAATAATTTAAAATAATGAAAAATTAAAGGGAAAAAATTATAGTTTTATATATAAAATAAAATAAATTGCAATTTTAAGAAAATTTAAAAATAATTAAGTTAGAAATACACTTAAAGAATAAAATTTTATACACGATGGGAGCAAATTAATTAAAGCAAGAAACACAAATATATATATATATATTAAATATAATCGATGAGATGTTGTATTTGAAAAAAGTGAAAAAATCTATTATTAACATAGTACTTAATTGTTGTTTAAATTAAATAAGAAAAAATTAGAAAAATTATTACGAAATTATAAATAAAAATTAAACTAATGAAATTGAAATAAAAAGGGACGAAAAAGCCAAATTAATTTAAATGAAAACAAAAAATTTAAAAAAATTGAAATTAAAAAAGAAATTCAATAATCAAAAAAAAAAAAAAATGAAATAAATAAAATAAAAATATGACAGTGAAATCTAAAGAAAAAAATTGAAATAAAAATAGAAATTCCATAATAAAAAAAATTAAATAAAATTTAATTAAAAAATTACAGTTCTGTTAATCTTAAAACAGTTCTCAATTGTTGTAAAAAATAGTATAAATTGAAAATTAAAAAAAATATGAAAAGCTTAAAAATATAATACAAAAAAAAAAAATTAAGAATAAAATAACTAAAAACGAAAAATTTAAAAATAAAAAAAGTTAAATAAAAAACTGAAGATCTGTTGTTTCAGAACAGCACTCAATTTTGGTAAAAAAATGTTTAACTTAAAAAATGAAAAAGAAAAAATATAAAAAAACTTATTTATAATAAAAATAGAACTTAAAAATTACGAAAAATTTACGAAATATAAAATATAAGAAAAATTAAAATTAATTTTTGTAATAAAATTGTGAAAAAAGAAAGAAATTAAATAAAACAATAAAATATAAGCGGGGAAGATATAAAAAATAATAACTTAAAAATTGTGTTTGGAAGAAGTGTGTAATTAACTTTTATTGTTATCATTAAAATGGTGTTGAAGTTTAAATTAAAACAAAGTAAAAAGATTTTGCAGAAGTTAAAAAAAAAATATAATTAAAAGTAAAATGGAATAAAAAATTTAAAAACAAAAATAAATGAAAAAGATTATTAAAATATAAAAATAAAAAAATAAAAAAATATGAAAATAAACAAAAAAGATAAATGTAAAAGCAACTAAAAATATTTAAACATGGAAAATAAAAATAAAAAAAGTAAAAAAAAATAAATAAAACTAACAAATAAGTAACTATAATACTTGCTTAAAAACGTGAAATAAAAATCCATTATTAAAATAATATTCCCATTGCTGTTCAGCGCCTAAGTCCCATCTCTTGCCGCCTTTTTGTCATCCGGCCTGTTCTCCTGAGTAGTTGTTGTTAAGCCGCGTAAGCTATAAGCCAACTCTGAAGCTTTGGCTTGGCATTGGCAGTGAAGTTAGACACGATTATTGGCTGCAGAAATACACAAACACATACACACAATTTTTCTTACATAAAAAAATAACAAAGAAAGTAAGTGCACTGAGTGGCTTTCAATATCCTGACTGAAATATGTATGTTTTCCATGCGTTGCTTCGCCTTTCGTCGCATGAATGTGCGAATTGGTTTTGTGCAAATCTCTGATATTTTCCCTCCACTTCCGCGCCCTCTACAACATCACCTTAATGGCGAGTAGTGGTCACAAACGGATTTCTTATGTTATCGCATACGTGTGTATACTTGGAAATAAGTATATTTTTGCCTTGCAGCTACTACAATACTACTGCGAGAGTTGTAAACTTCCGCTGCACAAAAGTCGCTTGCACAAATTTAATGCTAACATTCATTTCACTAAAGAAATATTTTTTTTCTTCTTTTTTACTTTTACATTTACTTCGCAGTAAGTGCTGATGTTTTTTTATTTTTAATTTTTTTTTTCGTTTTTTAGTGAGCGTATAAATTTGTAAAGACAGCTGAAGTTAAGTAAAAAAAAAAATAAAATAAAAAAAAAATTGCGCGGCTGCAAAGCTCGTTTCAGCAGCATAAAATTGTCACAGCAACGCAACAATGGTAGCACCAGCAGCTCAGCAGTGGCTGTGGCAGTGACAATAAAGTAGTAAAGTTAATCTTAAAAAGCTCATACAACACGAATGTTGCATTAAAAATTATGTGTGTTGCTGTGGGCTAAAAGAATATATGAGAACAAAAAAAAAAACATGAAAATAAAAATTATAAAAGTCTTGTATAAAAAAAAATTAAATAAAAAACAAACAGCAGTATGTGGGCAAAAAATTGTGTCTCTCTATGTATAGTATGTGCATGTCTAGGCCCCCAATTATTTTCTTAAATTCTTCTGAAAATAAAATAATGTAAAAATTTCACCTTTTATAAGCAAATATTTTTTAAAAATGAAATGTTCATGGGATTTTATCTAAAACGATAATTAAAACAAAAACTAAAAAAAAATTAATTATGCATTTTTTTTTTAATTTAAAAAAAAGCCTAGAAGTTAATTCGCCATTAAATTTGTAAAAATTGAAAAATAAAAATAAAAACATAACCTAACCTCAAATTTCTCGGTTTCTCGTAGTTCTACGACAGTTTCTTAAACTCTTTTTTTTAAATAATATTTTAAAGAGGCTGGTTTAAGGAAACTATTGGAAAACTTTACCAATATGAGTTTTTGATAACTTATTTTTAGAAATTTGGTCCATATGTATGTATGTACCATAAGTATTTCATATCTTTAAAATACTATTTTTCGACTTTTAAAACTTTTAGGCATAGACAAGAAGCAAATAAAAAGTTGAAGAAATAAAATATTATTTTTGGTGTTTTACTAATTTTTTTTTAAATTTCTTGATTTTCATAGTTTTAAAAATTTTTTTAAAGCTTAGAATTTTGGATTAAACTAATAAAAAATATATAACATAACCTCGAAAACTAAAAAATAAAATATATTTGTATTTTCGAAGAGATAAAATTTATTAAATAATTAATATCTCTAAATCGGAATAAAGAAAATTGAAAAAATTAATTTATTTCATATGACCACTTTTCTCAGGTGTAGCAAATCTTAAAGTTATTCTCCTCAAAAAAAAAAAAAAAAAAAAACACATTTATATACGTAACGTTAAAGAGAGATTTTCATTTGATTTTTATTCAATTGTTTTTTAATAAGTTTTATGGTAATTTTTTTGGGTGACAGAATTTTTATGTTCGACTTAATTATTTTCATAATAAAAATAAATAAATATTATTTATACGAAAAAATAATTTAATTTTTATTTATAATTTTTTATTTTACTTTTTTTACCAATTTTTCTGTTTTCCTCGAATTTTTGTTTGAAATAAAATTTTAAATGTTATTTCATTTAAGCTTCGCAGAAATAACGTACCTCAGAGTTATAATCTTCTCTTGCTTGTCTATTGGTTTTGTGGTGCGATCCATTTCGAGGTTCCCTACTTTTTTAAGAAAAAAAAAATTACACAAAATTCAAATTAAATGGTGAATGTTTATTATCATTCGAAAGAACATTCTTTGGCATTTTATTTTAGAAATTTATCTTTTTTAAATGTTAGCCGCAGCTACGTCTCTGATGGTCCAACCGTTGAGTCCAATTTTCGATCACTCGTTCGAGCATTTCGACTGGTAATTCCCGAATGATACCCGTAATGGTTCGTTCCAAAGCCTGAATCGAAGCGGGATTATCCGTATTCCCATAGGAAAAATCTAACGGTGTAATATCACACGATCTTGGTGTCCAAACGATCAGCCCAAAATGTGAAATTATCTTCCTACTGGTGTTCTCTCAATAAATCTATTGATTAATACGCTTTGTGGGAAGTGACGGAAGACGGCGCTTTTCTTGTTGTTGTAAAAAAGTTTAACAATTTATAAACGTTTTTCAAGCGATTAAAGTGATTTCGATAATCGTATTGTAAGGAGGCGATTAAGGGACCAAAGTTACCTATTTAAGGAAAATTTATGTTTGTATACTTTCTTCCACGTTTTGATATCCTTAAATGACGGGCTAAGAATGAGAATGAGCTTCCGTTTTAATTCCTACCATAAATTATTAGCAGTTGCCTTGACCTTTGTGCAGTTTGACAAAATGTTTTTTTTTTTTTACTAAATTTTTATGTGACCGCATAAATTCAGTGATGAACTCCTTTTATGATTCGGTTTCTTCTCATAACAAAGCATTTATTTTTATTCCAAATATTGTTGAAAATCTTCTAAGTGTGTGGTTCGAAACATATCTCAATAGATAAAGCGAGAGTTCGAAAACATTTTTTGAAACTCTATACCTTAATTAGGGACTTTTAGTTGTTCAAGACGGGTATTTTTAACCCCAAATGAAGAATAACTCTTCAGTATAGTTTCGAAAATATATTATAAATCATATTTTGCAGTCTGTGTGTAATTTCTATGAGAGTTTATTAAGCAAAAATATTGTTGTTACGAGAGCTTGTGATCTTGGTTGGATCCAGGATTGAACATATTCGTTGAAAATCAGAAATGGTTGACTTGGAAAAATTTGACATTTTTTGCAAAATGGAAAGTTAGCGAAAACAAGATCTTCATTCCTGCGAGAGATATGCCTTGGTGAGTAGTATAACATATTCATATTTCGGCCGAAACGATTGTATAGAAAATTGCTTATCGCCCGGGCCGACGGTAGAATCGTTGTTTCGAGAAAATTGTGTTTAAAGTGATGAAATGCAAACCCATTTTATGCTACTGGGTAACCACATATGTATGGTATATGTTTACACCTACTCTCATGCGTCAAGCTATATAAATATGGTAACATAACAATATAAGAAATTGCTCACACATTTACAATTTCCTTCTACTTATCACTGACTATACCATATATGAAATATCTGCGCCTGAATGTATTTATATATATGTATGTGTTAGTGTCTCTTCTTCTTTCTGTAGATTTTGTCGCCGACAATAATATTTTATATTTTTTCACACATTTACGCGTATAAAGTAAGCGTAAAAAGGAATTGTAAGCCTGTAAGTGACTGCTTATAAGAAAATCTCCGGCAAGCATGTGAATGTAATGTAATATATTGCATAAATATACATACATACCTACATACATATGTGGAAGAGGAAACCATTTTGGTGTCATAAAATGGCGCATTGTGGCCGTAAAGTGAAGACGTTGTTAAATATATTTACAACAAAAAAGAGAATAAGAAAAAAGAAAAGAAATTGCAAATGCAAGTAAAGATGGATAAGTATGCATGCATATGTATATTTTATTTATATGCATACTCGTATATGTATATTTATAAAGGAAAATATGCGAACAAGTTTATTAGAGAGATATCAGCAACAGCAACAGCGAGCACAATGCAGCAAAGGTGCATTAAAGCCAACAATTTAATCCCTTTTGGGTATAGCTAAAGCAATAACAATAATAACGACAGCAGCAGCAGCAAAACCAAGAAACATGACAAAAGATTTTTAAATATTTTATTCTTCATTGTGCTAGTCTGTATGTGTATGTATGTGTATGTATGTCCTGCGCTTTTCTGAAAGTGTAATATCATTTCTTTCCAGAACCGAATTGAAGCCACTCCTTAAAAAGTAGATCTTAAATGACTTCACCTAGAGCTTCTTATAACAATAAAATTTTTCATTGAATTTCATGAATATAATTTTTTTACTTAAAAAATTAGGTTCTCTAGAGTAAAATTTTAGTTTTAGTAAGTTTATTTTATTCCTTTACTTTTTTCAATTTATAGTAATTTTTCCGGTATTTTATTATTTGTTTAATGTATTTTTTTTGCATTTTTTATCTTCTTTAAAACATAAACAAAGCGAGGCTATTGAGTATCTGGAGAAGAAAAAGTGGTCTTAAAAGTATGTGCTGTTTTTTCTCAAATTTTGTAGAAATAAATTAATATAACAGCTGTTATAGGATCAGATATAGTCGATGAAGTTCATTTCCTACTAAAGTTGGAATATTCGGCTCCTTCATCACTCTGCCTAACATCCTTTTAAGAAAACATTTGCAGTGAATAGAAGTGGAATTTTTTTGTTAAATTTCTTTAAGTAGATTTTGCACATAAAAAACTTCACATTTGTTGTAAGCTCACATGTTTATAAAGTATTATTTGCCTTTATGCCCAAAAACTTCCGTCTTCAATGCGCACTTGTGTATTAGGTTTCCTTGAGCTTATGCTTCCTCAGCCAGGAAAATATATTTCTCTCCAGTGAAAAGTGCAAAATCAAAATAAGATATGTAAGCAAAGGTGAAAAAATCAACAAGCATACTCGTATGTATGCACACATACGCACACACACATAAGTACGAATTTATTTACGTATCTGTTGGCATACGAGTGCCGGATACGCCAGCGGATATGCGATAATCTGTTGCTGGCATTGCAATTCTTCTGTGATTTTTATTAGCTAAGCAAACAATAGAGTTTTCAGAGCGTGAATGTTTGTTGTAAGTACATTAAAGAGCAAATGTTTAGCATTTGAATAAAAAAAGCAACTGAAATAAAAAAATTAAAAAAAGAGTTAAAATAAAATAAAATAAAAAAAATTAAAAAAAAAATAAAATAAAATAGAATAAAAAAAAATTAAATAAAATAAAGTAAAATAAAATAAAATGAAATAAAATAAAATAAAATAAAATAAAATAAAATAAAATAAAATAAAATAAAATAAAATAAAATAAAATAAAATAAATAAATATAATAAAAGTAAAATAAAAGAAAAAAATTTAAATAATGAAGAAAAAAAATAAAACGAAATAAAATAAAATAAAAAAATTTCAAAAGACAAATAAGTTAAATTAAATAAAATAAAAACAAAACAACATCAAACCAAAAAAAAAGGGAAATAAGTTAAAATATAATAAAAAAATAAAATAAAATAATATAACATAAGCTAAAATAACAAAAAAAAGTTAAAAAATAAAATAAAATAAAATAAAATAAAATAAAATAAAATAAAATAAAATAAAATAAAATAAAATAAAATAAAATAAAATAAAATAAAATAAAATAAAATAAAACAAAACAAATAAAATAAATATGAAATAAAATAGAAAAGTTACGTAGAGCAAAATAAAAAAAAGTAAAACGATATAAAATAAAGTAAAAAAATTCAAAAAAGAAATAAGTTGAATTAAGTAAAATAAATATAAAAAAATAAAAAAAAATAACATAAAAAATTAAAAAGAAGAAATAAGTTATAATAAAATAAAGTAAAATAAAAAACATAAAAACAAAAATAAAATGAAATAAAATAAAATAAAATAAAATAAAATAAAATAAAATAAAATAAAATAAAATAAAATAAAATAAAATAAATTAAAATAAAATAAAATAAAATAAAATAAAATAAAATAAAATAAAATAAAATAAAATAAAATAAAATAAAATAAAATAAAATAAAAAAAAATAAAATAAAATAACATAAAATAAAATAAAATAAAATAAAATAAAATAAAATAAAATAAAATAAAATAAAATAAAATAAAATAAAATAAAATAAAATAAAATAAAATAAAATAAAATAAAATAAAATAAAATAAAATAAAATAAAATAAAATAAAATAAAATAAAATAAAATAAAATAAAATAAAATAAAATAAAATAAAATAAAATAAAATAAAATAAAATAAAATAAAATAAAATAAAATAAAATAAAATAAAATAAAATAAAATAAAATAAAATAAAATAAAATAAAATAAAATAAAATAAAATAAAATAAAATAAAATAAAATTAAATAAAATAAAATAAAATAAAATTAAATTAAATAAAAAAATATATAAAACGAAATAAAATAAGATAAAAAAATTTCCAAATAGAATTAAGTTAAATTAAATAAAATAACATAAAATAAAAAAATTAAAAAAGGGAAATAAAGTAAAAAAAATTATATAAATTAAAATAAAAAAAATAATAAAATAAAATAAAAAAGTTAAGAAGTGAAATAAGTTAAAATATAATAAAAATAAAAAATAAAATTAAATAACATAAACTAAAAAAAAAATAAGATAACAAAAAAATAAAAGAAAATAAAATAAAATAAAACAAAACAAATATATAAGATAGAATAAAATAAATATGGAACTAAATAAAAAAATTAAAATAAGGCAAAATAAATTAAAAAATTTCAAACAAAATGAAATATAGGAAAATAAGAAAAGATATAAATGTTTATTTTGCTTCAATTATTTTTAGTTTACTCTATTAAATAAATAAAACGAAATGAGTATATAATAAACATTTTTTATTTTAATTTTTTTTAGTTTATTTTAATTACATTTATTTTATTTTACTTTATATTATTTTATTTTATTTTACTTTATTTTATTTTATTTAATTGTTTTTTATTTAATTTAATTTTTTTTAATTTTATTAAATAATAATAAAACTTAAGAACAAATTATGCTTAAAAAATTTAAAATAAATGAAAAGAAATTAGTAAAAAGAAAGAAATTTTGAAAACTTTATTGAAGTACTTAATTTTTGGTTATTTAATATTTTTAACTAAATCTTGATTTTAACATAAAGGCTATTCTTTTACTCACCTCTTATGTTATGTCATCTCCAACAAGCCACATATGAATGTCTTACACGTCATACCGTTATCCCAACTAATATCTATGTGTTTGCACTTGCGATGTGTATGTTTTTATGGTTGAAAATATGAATTCATTTTGCGCCATTTCTGGCACTTTTTTATGCTGTTTTTGTTGTTTTTGTTGATTATACCTCGGTTGCTGATTTAGCAAATGGAAAGGTAATTGGATTTTGTGTTAGAGATAAAATGAAAAATTTTTGCGAGTGAAATTGTTTTCCTACGAAATGAATAAGGAGAGTAAGTAAGCAGTAAATCAAACATTTTTGTATATAAATAAAAAAAATCTGCGCGTATATGTTTAAAATAATGAAAAATTTAGCAAAATGAAAATAAATACAAATTTATGGTATAATGAAATAAAAACTATTTAATGTAACAAAACTTTGTTTTTTACTGTTTGTGAAAAAAATTAATGCGAATTTTGATTGATCTTTTGAAATATTTGCGTTGCTGCTGGGAAATTTCTCTATTAATAACTTTATATTTATATTTTTCATTCGCTGTAAATAAATTTCGTTGATTGCTCTTTACGGTAGAATAGTAAAATAGTAAAAAAAAAATGTTTTTCGATTAAAAAATTTGCATAGAACTGGTGTTTATAAAATAGATATAAATATTTCTAAACAAATATTAATTTGCTTAAGCGTAATAAATATAAAAAAATTAATAAAATATAGCCACTAAGTTTTATTTATGTAAACACAGCTGTTTGTATGGGCCATTTATTTGTTTTGGCAAAGTACTCAATTTATCTGACTGCTTTTTAACTAATTTATTTGTTACAGTTTATTATTTGCTTTCAGAATTTGTTTTTTTTATTAAATAAATATTGCCACACAAATTTTGTTGTAAAATATTGTAGTGAAAAATATGTATGTATTGTATGTATGTTTACGTGTGTTAAAATAAACCCACGCTTGTTTATGATGGGAAAATGTAACTTATTTAAATATAACAAAATACATATAAGTAAATATGCATATGCATAAATATTTACATAGATGTGCGCACTTCACAAAATAAGTTTCATAAATTTAATTGTGAGTGCAAATTTTTTTTTAGTTTTTCAATGTATATTTTTTTTGTAGCGTATTAAATCTAAAACAAACTTTTCATATAAAATATAAATCCTTTTGCTAATATTTTACATATCATTTTCCATATGTTTTAACTGAACTAGTTTTGGGAGAGAGATTCCTTTTCAATATATTTATATAAATATTTTGTATATTTTTTTTACCCTACCCTACCCAAGATATGTTTAGATTTAAACCTTAAAAATACTGATTTTTGTGCATATATATGCCATTCATAGATTTAATTTGCCACAAAAAATTAAATTTTTTTATTCAAAGCTAGATAGTGAAGAGGTAATCTCAAGGGGTTTAAGTATTTCATATGCAAATTGAATAAAGAAAGGTTGAAGAAAGGAAATAATATTTTTTGACTCAATAAATGTCAAAATATTAATATTTGTCATAAACATATGTATATATGCATACTAAAATATTTTGAAAAAAGTTTGCTTTTCTCTACTACTTGCTATTCGCACATGAATTAAATTTCCTAAAGAATATAACAATAAAAGTATGCAAAATAGTTGCCCAAAGCGTGTTAATATTGCAAAAAATATTCAAAATATTATAAATAAATTCTATTATCCATTTCAAGTTAATATAAAATATTGAGGCAATTGATTATAATTTTTTGATAAAAAATTTAAAGTCTGGTCAGGAAGTTTTTTTTTTCCAAAAATAATTGTTAAAAAGTTGTCGAAATTACTGCTTTGTAGCAAGAAATGAGTGAGAAATAAAGTTATTTTTTTTTAATTTATAAATAAACAAAAGTAAATAAAATTCGTTCTTGTATTTTAAAACTAAAGAATCGAACAGGCTGCGTGGTAACCATTACGTATTCGCATTACCAGTGTTCCAATCCTAGTCCGACCAATATTGAAAATTATAGAATGCCAACCCCTTCGTGTGTATTTCTAATATAAAATAACAGCTTCTAATAAAAAACCTACAGTCATTTGGAGGCGGCTTACTATAAACAGTAGATTCCTCCATTTGTTGGAAAAACATCATACCTGCAGGGAATAGGTAGACTAGCATACAAAAATTCTAGTTAAATACTAGTATTTTGAAGATGAAATCATACTAGTTTGTTTTAAACTAGAATTATACTAGTATTTAAAGGACAAACACATACTAGTTTACCATAGACTAGAATTATACTATTTTTTTTTTCGGTGAAATCTCGATTTGTTTGCAAAAATGCGGTTAAGTTCATAACAGTTTGTCGTCTTCCGAAGAAAAGCTGGACTCATATGTACCTAGAAACTCCGACCGCATATTCTTAGACTTGCCGCTGCAACAACAGCCACATGTTACTGCGGCTTTTAATTGTAAAAAAATAATGAATATTTATCTGATTCACAATAATATTCCAAATTTCAAGTCACGCGAATCATAAGTGTGTTTTTCAAATAAATTAACTTCTCGTGAAAGGAATTTTTCAAAACCATTCTCAAATCCGCCTTAACAAACATAAAAGATTATTAAAATTGTTTCAACCGTTTGAAATGACGGAATCAATCGAAAATATTTTTGACTAGTAAATACCGGCTGATCTGAGGCAAACTAGTTTTTAACTGGTATGAACGAACCAGTGTTTTAACTGGTAAACGTGAACTGGTATGAAGCTGATGAATATATTGACAATTGACAGTTCGTAGGACATCGCCGTGCTGAAAATACTTTTTGTTTAACATGGAAAATAAATGGAAGATAAACTAGTTTGTGTAAAAATGTAAACTAGTTTGATTCTAGTTAACAACTAGTATTTTTCGCTGCATGGATGCCACAAATTGGCGGAGGAGCTCATCCGAAAATCGTTTTAGCGGTTACAAAGCGCTAATTGTATATATATAAATATGTATAAAGGACCTTGCTGCAGATCACCTATATTTGTCGCAACTCTAAGACAATAATCTTTTACAATCGGGGCAATTTTCTGCAGTCAACAAAAATTTATCAAAGAATTTTCATAAAATTTGCAATGAAAATGGAAATAGATAATTAATTTTTTGTGTAAATGTTTGTTTTGTTATGATTGTATATATGTATATATTTGACTTTAATTTTAAATAATGTCACCCCGTGCGCGCTCACCGATAAGTTGCTTAGAAATCTCGTCGATTGTTTGGCAAGCATGGCGGCCGCGGTAGCCGAGTGGTTAGCATTGCGTACTGATATTCTGAAGGCTCGGGTTCAAATCCCGGTGCCACCAACATCAAAAAGTTATAGAAAATTAATTTAAATGAAAAATTAAGTTAAATTTTCTAATTGCGGTCGCCCCTACCAAGCGATCTAAAGCTAAATTACCATCTCATTATTTCATTTTCCGCACACATAGCTTTATTATAAGGTGCCTGTATAATTTTTCACGCTTCAATTAAGAGACGTGAAAATATCAAAACTTCATAAATCACATAAATGCCATGTCCCACAGAAAACGAGACTTAGTAAAAAAAAAAATAAAATGAACCAAAGGAATATTTTTGTTAAAAAAATTATACGAGAAAAAGTTTGAGCTTATCTAATGTGTGTTAATAATTTTGTCGAGCATTTCCATTGAATGCTATCTGAAGTACTAATTATTCAGTAAATAATAGTTTTTAACTGAAATCAAAACTTCAGAGCCTTGCAAATTGCATAACTTTCATATTTTTTCAGTAACTAAATTTTTTACAACTAAAATTTCTGGACTAATAATCTTCCCTCAACAGATTTTTCTACCAGGGCATTTATAGCGCTTTCGACTAATACAATGTACATGTGTCCTTATGCTTCCTCAACAAAAGGTTAATTGTCGGGTTAAATGGCGAATATAAAAGAAGAATAAATCAAAATAAAACTCATTGTAAACTTTTATTGAATTGAAAGTACTCCACAAATATATACAAATGTTTGTACAAAAAGCAGAGTAAAAAGAAAACGATATTACTTGAGTCATGGATATGTGTGAGGCATCTTCTGAGATTTTACTCCGTTGCCAACAAGCATTTATTGTAAGCCAAAGGAAATTTTCCATTAATTGAATCTTAACTGCATTTGCTGGCTGCCAATGAGAACTCTCCCAAGTGGCAAAATGCCGACACAGATTTGTTTAAGTGTATATGTGCACGTGAGTGCCTGTGACCACTACAAATCAGCTGCATCAGCATGACCTAAGAACTATTAAAATGATTGCCGATATGTAGAAGACGAAGAAGTACCAGTGGTCGTTTGAAAAAATAAATATACGTGTATGAAAGAAACAGATTGGTAAAAAGTCTTAAAATGGAAGGAATTATTGAAAGTTCTGAGGACATTTTTATCTGCAATTCATATTATTATATGTTTATATAATACTAAACAACAAAAACCAATTAAATTGAAAAAAAAAATTAAAAAAAAATATAATAAAATAAAATTTATTAAGAAAATTTTAAAATATAACAAAAAAAAAAAAATAAAATAAAATAAAATGAAAAATAAAATAATATTAAATAAAATAAAATACAATAATGTAATATAAAATAAAATAAAATAAAATAAAAAAAAAATAAAATAAAATAAAATTAAATGAAAAATAATATAATATAAAATAAAATAAAATAATGTAATATAATATAATATGAAATAAAACAAAACAAAATAAAATAATATAATATAAAACAAAATAAAATAAAATAAAATAAAATAAAATAAAATAAAATAAAATAAAATAAAATAAAATAAAATAAAATAAAATAAAATAAAATAAAATAAAATAAAATAAAATAAAATAAAATAAAATAAAATAAAATAAATTAATGTAAAATAAAATAAAATAAAATAAAATAAAATAAAATAAATTAAACTATAATAAAATAAAATAAAATTAAATAAAATAAAATAAAATAAAATAAAATAAAATAAAATAAAATAAAATAAAATAAAATAAAATAAAATAAAATAAAATAAAATAAAATAAAATAAAATAAAATAAAATAAAATAAAATAAAATAAAATAAAATAAAATAAAATAAAATAAAATAAAATAAAATAAAATAAAATAAAATAAAATAAAATAAAATAAAATAAAATAAAATAAAATAAAATAAAATAAAATAAAATAAAATAAAATAAAATAAAATAAAATAAAATAAAATAAAATAAAATAAAATAAAATAAAATTAAATGAAATAAAAAGAAATATAATAAAACTTATTGCATTAAAATAAAATTAAATAAACCAAAAAAAAAAATAAAATCAATAAAGGAAAAAAATAAAATAAAAAAAAGAAAATAAAATAAAATAATATAAAATAAAATAAAATAAAATAAAATAAAATAAAATAAAATAAAATAAAATAAAATAAAATAAAATAAAATAAAATAAAATAAAATAAAATAAAATAAAATAAAATAAAATAAAATAAAATAAAATAAAATAAAATAAAATAAAATAAAATAAAATAAAATGAAATCAAATAAAATAAAATAAAATAAAATAAAAAAAATTAAAATAAAAATAAATTAAATGAAAAAAAAATAAAACTAAATTAAATGAAATAAAAAGAAATATAATAAAATTAATTGCATTAAAATAAAATTAAATAAACCAAAAAAAAAAAAATAAAATAAAAAAAGGAAAAAAAAAAATAAAAAAAAAAAATAAAATTAAATAAAATAAAATAAAATTAAAAAAAAATAAATAAATAAAAGTGAATTGTATAATACAACAATAGATTACATGGCTGATGTTGGTACCATGGTAGAACATTCGCCTATTAAGTCAGGATCCATTGGTTCGATACTTGCCATTTTTCTTTGTTGTATAACAGAAATATTCAATGCATGCAATCAAACCATCCCTTCAGCTCACTTAAAACTTATAACGGAAAATTTATGAGGAGTTGTATTTCATATCTGAAATACACTCGGAGGGGTTGATATTCTCTGCCGAGGGGCGACCGCAATTAGAAAAATTAGGTTTAATTGTTATTTAAATTAATTTTCTATAACATTTCGGATGTTAGTACGACACCAGGATTTGAACCCGCGCCTTCCGAACAGCAGTACGCAATGCTAACCACCTGGCTACCACGGTCGCCAATAAAATACAAAAAAAAAAAATAATAACACAAAATGAAATGGAACGAACTTACAATCGAAATTTCCAAAGAAATTACATGCAAAGGAGTCCAAAGTAATACAGTTGCCAACATCCTTTATGATGAGAGCAAGAATAACAGCAATAATCACAATGCTCGAGAGACTATCAATACTTTTTCCGCCAATTGTTGGTGCATGTTGACAAGCTGACGGACAAATCCCGCAAGCTATACATTGCTGTGCAGCCACTTTCCACTATCATAGCTTAAATTGGCTTAAACTTAAATCAAGTACAATAATTTAATGACTGAGTGAAAGGATAGAGTAGAGAGAAGATGCTAAAAATTGCTGAACAGGGGGGAATTTAAGAATGATGCTTCTTGCATCACATGAAATATGATTTCTGAATCTAATAGGTATAACATTAATATAAATTAAGACAAAAAGTACAAAAGTACAAAGCCCTCTTTGAAACTATATTTTGTTGTGTTTTTTTTTTAAATTATCTTCACTAGTAGAACAAGCACATGTCTTAGTTCTACCTGTCGTATCATAAAAGCATTTTCGAATCCTTCATATCGATTCTGATTTTGAATTTTCCTAAAACGTTGCCTACATTTGGGATACAAAAAACTTATACACATATTTTAGCGGTGACGCACACCATGGTATGCTATTTAGCCAAAGGTTTTATAGATTACAGCTCTGCTCAGTCCAACAGGAAAGCGGCAGATAATAACACCGGCGTTGATTACTGTTCTTTGAGGTACATATTGCTCCTGAATAATAGGTTTTCAAAGGCAACAACATCGTAGTATGTTATAGAATTCAAGATAAGTCATATAAGCATAAAACTATTATTCACTCAAATATCATGAATGCCAACGAACAAAAGAAGGAAAGATATGCATCATTATAGATTTCGATTCCATAGCGCTACATGCGCGACTTGAAAACTATTCTGTCTAAAGTTAGGCGTCAGTGAAATTTCCCCTCTTTGTTTGCATATTTTCATCATTATTCGCTTTGTACTTTATCCCAACTACCGCCTGCTGTGTAAAAGAAAAAACAACTTAAAGATTTTCAATCCTACTGACTTGTAATCCAACTGGGGTGTTATGTCTGCAGTCAGGAGTTATTCTTGTTCTAGCAAGGGATAACCAATTTTGCTGGTTGATGTTTTTCCTTAATTGATTTAATTTTCTTGCCTTTGCTTAATGTTACTTTTAGCAAAGAAAAAATGCTTTTTCAAGCATATTAAATTAAAATGGCGAAAAAACATATTAAAACGATTAGATTTAATATTATTTAATTATTTAATTTTAATTAGAACTAATTTGTATTCGTATATTCTTTTGATTTTCCCTTAAAGTGAAACTTTATTTTTTACCCTTTATTTTTAATTTAATTTAATTTATGTTAACATTTTTAACCTTGTAATTTTTATATTGAGTTACATTTTAATATTATTTAATTTATTTTGATCTTTTATTTTATTTTATTCTACTTCATTTCAATCGTAAGTTAATTTTATTTAGTTTTTATTTTATTATGGTTTAATATATTTTTTTTAAGTCAACTTATAATATTTTATTTTACGTTAGCTTCCTTTTTTTGTTACTTAAATTGATTTAAAATTTTAATTTTGCTTATTTGATTCATTCATTTCCTTCCATTTCATCCTTTTTTATTTGGTTCTAAATAATTTCATTTAGCTCTATTTTATGAATAAGAAATGCTAGTTAATATTTATTTCATTTTATATATTTTGTTTTAAGTTATTCTAATTTAATTATTTTAGTTTAATTTTCTTGTTTTTGATATTGTTTTTATTTTATTTTATTTTATCTTTTTTTGGTTCGTTTTAGTTAATTTATTTATTTTATTTTGTTGTGTTTTATTTTATTTATTTTTTAATTTATATTACCATATTTTATTTTAATTTACTGTTATTTATTTTGTTTAATTTTAGTTTATTTTTTTTTTTTATTTTATATTATTTTACTTGATTTTATTTAATTTTATTTTATTTTATTTTATTTTATTATATTTTATTTTATATCATTTTACTTTATTTAATTTAATTTTATTTTGTTTTATTTTATTTTATTTCATTTTATTTTATTTGACTTTATTATATTTTATTTTATATTATTTTACTTTATTTTATTTAATATTATTTTTTTTTAGTTAAATTATTTTATTTTATTTTATCTTATTTTATTTATTTCGTTTTAATTTATGCTATTTTTGTTTATTTTATTTTTTTATTTGATTTTATTTATTTCTAAATACTTCTAATTTATATTTATTTATTTTAGTTTATTGGTTTTGTTTCTTTTCAAATAGGTTGATTTAATTTGATTTAGTATAATCGCATTTTAATTTAGCTCACTTCGTCCCATTTTATTTTAGTTTCACTTGATTTAGTTTATTATATTTTAACTATTCATATTTAATTTTTTATAATAATTCTTTCTTAATTATAATTTTAATTGATTGATTAGATTATTTTTTTTTTCAATTTTACAACATTTTATTTTATTTAGTTTTGTTATTTAAGGTTTGTTTATAATATATTGATTATTGTTTTGTAATATGGCTTTGTTTTTTATTTAATTTAATTTTTTTTCTTTTTTTTGATTTTCATTTTAGTTTTTTAGTTTAAGTTAATTTTATTGTAATTTAGTTTCTTTCATTAAATTTTATATAATTTAATTTTATTTTATTTGTTTTTGCTGTACTGTATCTTGTTTAATTTTATTACTTTTTTGCAGTTTACTTTATTTTAAATTTATACTATTTTTATTTTTTTTATTTTAATTTTATTTTATATTATTTCACTTTATTTTATTTTTAAATAGTTTTATTTACTTTTAATTCTGTTAATAGTTTTTTAAACCATAATTTTCGCAAAACCCTTAATGGTTTTCATTTTCGATTTGTAGTGCCAACAATAAAATTCCCAATCGTAATTCACAAATGAAATCAGCTGTAAATAAAATTTCGATTAAAAGTGAAACAAATTAAACACAATATGATTGCATGCGCCAAACACTCACTCACGCACATCCTTACATGTATTTTTATATAGCTGCACTCGCCCACCTGTCCACACAGTCAATCAGCTTGATCCATCTACATTCTACCAACGGCCTGCAACTGCCCTCAAAGTGTCAATTCGCATTTATATCAATAAACTCTCTACCACCGCCTTGTCTCTCTGCCCCCTCTCTGTGACAACACATAATGCCGTTGACATTTGTTGAAGTGACAGCTTTCGCCGCCATTGCGTGTTAGCCTTCAATGTTTGCGTGTTTTACTCTGCACGTGTGCTTGTTTGTATGTGTAAGTGTGATTGCTGTATGAGACATTTTTGTTTGTGGTTGATTTCGTGTTGATATGTACATATATACATATGTCTATTTCATTATTGCTGTCAGTGGGTGGTATGCCATGACACAGCACTTCATTGTAAAGTGATTGGTTTTGTCTATTAAAAGATGAATTTTTCTTCTTTATCTGTATTAAATCTTTAATTTATTAAGTGTTTGTTGAAAGCTTATAATGCATTTTATTGAGGAAATTAGTATTAATGGCAATTTTTGAAAGGAAAATGTTAAAAAAAAAAAAAAACCAAAATTAGAAACATATTTATATTTTAAAATATTAATAATTTTTCAGAAAATTCTATAGATTTGCAGGGATGAGTCGTGAATACTTCCCCATCGATGGTTTTTCCAAATAAATTGTATATTAAAAATTTTTAGGTAAAGAATTTATTAGTAAAAACTAAGATTTAAAAAAAAAAAAATTAAATAAAACTCCATTCTGAAAATTCTTATGAAACAGATATGGATAGATGCCCGGCCGAAAATGGCTTCAATAAATATTGGTAAATATCACGGAGTCCACGGCCAAAATAACTCGTAAATAATTCTGCAGTTAGTTCTTGTAGTCATAACAGAACAAAAATATCTTTAATGTTGAGAGAACGCGCGCGCATTGGGTTTAGCGCCTAAAATTATGCAATCGCATTTAAGTAATTCTCAGTAGGTTCTTAGATAGTCAGATTTAAAATAAGTTCTTACTCGATAGCACATGAAGTACACTATATTCTAAATGATAATTGCCAAAATATTTATTCAAAAAAATGTCTTGCATTATTTTTTTCACACTCTGTATAAATGTGCAGTAAAAGATCTATAAGTTCAAAAGTATTTTTTTTAATTTATTAATTTTTATAGAACGATTTCTTAGTGCCTTCGAAATTACGTAGCAGCATATTTTTGTGTTTACAATACTAAAGGTTTTTTTTTTATTGAAAATGTGTAGTTAAAACCAGACATTTCTTCCCTTCTTTCTCATTTGAAGTAAGCACTCTTCTGTATACATACTGTATGAATTTAAGGCCTTTAAATCAGCACACTGCAATAGCTCCGCCGCCATTTTTATAGCACAAATTTCGGCTTGAAAGATCCTGCAATAGGTTGGTAGCTTATACGCCTTCCTTATCTCCAGTTGGGCGCAGTAAGCTGCAGTGTCCACTCCTTCGTTCATTTTGGAACCATCTGTGAAAATATGATGAGCTTTATCTAAATATTTCAGACTTTTGCTCCAATCATTTGCCACTATTATAGCTGAAAACAACTTCCCGAAAATCAGGTGCGGTATTACATAGTCCTATCGCTCGCTCAGGGATAACTCTAAGCTAATGTGTCCGTTAGGCCTGATTTTCAGCTGCCGGGAAGCATATAGCCATACAGAAGATTGGAATGCTCAGTTTTGGCTACCAAGTTTGCTGGAGGAATGCTCAAAACTGCATGCAAATATGTAATTTTGACCTTAGCTTTCCACCATACTAAAGCTCCATAGAAAATTATTGGCTTAACAACAGCAAGGAAGATCCAGTAGAAGATAGCGGGGAAGAGACCCCAATTGTAGCCAAATATCATTATATATAGTGTCGCTAATGCCTCTCCGGATACTTAGTGCAAGGCTTTAGCTGTAAAGCCAAGTCGGAATTTTATATTTTCTTATAAATAGAACCAAATTCTTTTTAGCAGTATTAGCCTTGAGTCTTACGTAAATAGCCCAGTTGCTAATGGTGCTAAGTGCCTGATTCGCTAGAAATCCGAGGGTTGTCAAACGATTACCGCCCACTATGGCTGAGGATATCATCCGCTTATAGGCTGTGAGTATGACAGCTCCACTTTTCATCTTCTTGAGCAATTCATTAATCACAAGGGTCAGGAGTAGAGGTGAAGAAGCACTCCAACTTGCGGAGTTCCCCAACACACATTTCTCGCCACGATGTCTAATCCCTAAGCACAGTGTTGACTTTTGCCGAGTCTAACCCAACCGTGAAGGAATGTTTAAAAACGTTATTGAACGCTGCAGATATGTCGGGGGAAGATGCCTAAAGTGTATTCCCATTTTCCTGATTTCCACACAACCTTATGCAAAGCTGTGTCTACAGATTTACGCTTTGTGTTAGCATTCTATGCTTTTGAGAGTAGACCCTCATCCGCAGTTTGTTTGTTGTGAAAATCCATCAAACGTTCCAATGTTTTTAGAAGAAACGAAGTTAAGCTGATTGGGCAATGGTGCTTCAGGTACCTCGGGTAGAAATACTACTCTAGCCATTTGCCATGTGACCGGGACGTAGCTTTCTATAATGTAAGCTTTGCAGAGTTTTTTTTTTAAGAATTTAACGACCACTGTCACTGGCACTTCGAAGCATAGCAGGAAAGATTCCATCAAAGCCCACCTGATCTTGTCTGCGTTCACTATATCGCCCACGCTTTCTGTGTGCTCTGCTCCAGTGGTGTCACTGGAGGTAGTTTAAAATATTTTTTTTGTCAAGTTCAGCTGTTCTGTTGGGCAAGCTTAGAAAAAATTATCTTTACTTTGGTGTAAGACATACGTATAGTCGAAATCTAAATTCAAAAAATATTTAAAAATTGAATAAGCCGAAAAAATCTTTTTTTTTTATTTTTTCAATAAGTAAAAATTTGTTTGAAAGAATTTTAAAAAATATGTTACCTCTTTGAAGTTCTTGAAATTTTTTCCAACGGGAACTTCAACAATAAGACATTTACGAATTTTTTTTGTTTTTTAATTTATTAGAGTAAAATTTAAAAACAATGATTTTCATGCATATTTAATACATTTGTATGTATGTATGTATGTAAACAGTCAACTTCCATCGTCAACAAAAATCACTAAATCTGATTCCATTTGATTTTTGTCTTAATTCCAACGACGAAGCCAAAGGCCCCAAACCAACCGGCACTAACACCGCTATCAACAAAAGAAAAAAAAATTGAAATAAATAAATAAATATGTAACGACAGTTTTATTTTCTATAGAACATACACATGTGTACATATACAAATAAAGAGCAAACAAATCCATATTAACGCAGACACATTTTTCTTAATGTCGGACGCGGTGACAGTAACCAAATGACATTTCAACAGAAAAACAGTAGAAGATTTTTCAGGAGAAGAATGTGATGTGATGTGACGTTTTGAACGGGCGACTAACAGTAAATTTTGGAAGACATCAATATTATCACACGCAATTACAAATATACATACATACTAACATATATTCATTTATTTATAATTCCACATTTTGCACACATGTAAGTACATACATATGTACATACACATGGTGTTGATTTGTGTGGTTAGGAATATGTTTGTCATTTGTTAGCTGTCACTGTGATTACTGTTATGGCTTTGACAAAGGCGCTTTCCGCTTCCAGCTGCCTTAATTTGCACCAACTCATTATTTTTGCCCGCTGTGCATTTGTAACTAAACATATGTACATACACGTATATATGTATAACAATAAATATAAAGCATACAAATGAAATATTTATTTTTGTTATTATTTAATGTGTCTGTACAACATCATCATTGACGGAAAGTTACTCAAAGTCTTCTGTCATGTGTGTGTGGGTGTGCGTGTGTGGTGAATTATGCGGGAGTCCAGCATTGACGGCCACAAACTAAATCACAAATTCTAAGCATCTTAATTTGATATACCTTATCTCATATCCATTCATATGCATGTATGTTGGTTTGTGTCCATTTATTTATTTGTGCAGGCTTTCTCCACCTCTCGTTATGTGTTCTGTCTTTGTTCCCTGCATTTTGACAGTTTGATTTGACAAATTTCTTCCCAAATCCCTTCCCACATTTCTACATATACTTAATTCTATTTATTG
>JAWMAG010000046.1:9932500-9957500 GCA_037013455.1 Ceratitis rosa
AATAAAATAAAATAAAATAAAAAAATATAAAAAAAATTAAAATGATTTAAATAAAACAAAATGAGAAAAATTAAATAAAGTAAAATTAGTTCAAATAAAATAAAGTGTCAAAAGTAATAAAATAAACTGAATAAAAAAAAGTTAATAAAATAAAATAAATTGAGTTAAAATAAAATAATTAAAGAAGATAAAATCAAATCTAATGTTTTAAAAATATATTTTTGTGAATGTAAAATTTTTAAATATACTCGTTTATTCTTCTGTTTCATCTTTATTTGTGTGCTATCAAGTTAAGGGGTTAGGGGTAGTCAGAGGCACGAAAAAATGAGAATTTTCAGTATTTTTTTTTTGCTATAAAATAATTTTATTTTACAAAAGTAGTGATATGGTATTATTAAACAATGTTTTGACTTGAAGTCACGAAAATTTCGAAAAAAAAAAAATTTATTTCCGAAGTTACAGCTGTCTGTGTTAACCCAGTTCCAAAAAAGGTCCTTGCGGTGACAATCATAAGTCCTTGGAGATTCATCTGAAATCAATCGGATAAAAAAAAATAGTTTCATAAATAAATAATCCTGGGCCTGATCGAAGGATTTTATTTTTTTTTCAAAAATTAACAAAATGGCGGCCTCAGGAAATTTTTTTCTAGATTTTTGGGAAAAAATCAACAGTTAATTGGTCTTAAAAAATCGAAATTTCTCAAAAAATAAAAATCCTTCGATCAGGCCCGAGTTTATTATGTATTCTACAAGCTGCATAAATTTCATTAAAATCAACTAAGCGGTTTTCGAGTTACAGTTGTCACCAGTTCAAAAAACATAGTTTTGAGAAAAACGCGTTTAAAGTTTCACACTAGCGCTTTGAAAGGCCCGAGCTCTCTCTGTTATTTGTCGAATAACTTAAAAACGAATTATCGGATTAACTTGAAATTTTCAGAGATTATTTTTAAGATATTATACTTAACGAAAATGCGAAAAAAAATTTTTTTTTTTGAAAATCCTGACTACCCCTAACCCCTTAAGCCAAGTCCTGCTCAAACTTATTCCTTCAACGAAGTTAGGTCTTGCTCTCTCTACCTTTCCACCAACGGATACTTTTTCAAATACTTTCAAAGCTGGAGTGCTTTCATCCATACCATCCAAATGGTGTAGTCAGTATCTATATAGTCTTTATAGTCAGTGTCTATTTGAACTTGTGCCGCATTTATCGACCAGTTCATCGTGTCCAAAGTCAGCGTACAGCGCTGCTAGTACACAAACACAGTAGAGTTTATAAGTCGATCCTTTTCTTACGGTCTGTAGCCACACTTATAAGGCCTAAACGGTTTGTAACATATATGGACGATTTTATGCTTTTTGAGGTGTTTTATGCCACGATATTGAGGGTGTGGGAGTGACTTCTTGAGGCAAGAAGTTCGCTCTTCAGGGTAAACTATTGTGATCTACGTTCCAAACAAATTGAATACCAATTTATGCTTCCTGCACATCTCAACTCTCTCTAAGGCGGTGAATGCAGCCTTAGTTGAAGCGAGCTCATCCATCTGCTGAGTAGCCGCACCTTCTCAATTAAGTTACCAGATGTGCCCGGTGCATGTCATCGAGTTTTAATTCTTTTTACATTACAAAGTAATCATGACGTCATCATTGACCTTTTTTTTTATTAAAATATGGCGTCTTACATGTATTGTATTTTCCTGAAGGTTTTGAGCTAATTAGCAATCTTAAGCAAAATTTATATTTTAATACTGTTATGTAGACATGCGAGTAATCAATTAGAATTAATCACAAGGAAAACACAAAAGAATTTGTCCACAAATATGCCAAACCAGAATATTGCCTGAGAATACAAAATCAAAACGACCATGATACAAAATGATACAACAAATATACATACGAGGACACTCAAATGTTAGTATGTAAGCGCACAAACTACCACTGACAATATCCTGCATTCGAACAAAAAGCAATACAACCGACAATTTGAACGCTCCAAATATTTTTGGCACAATACCTGCCAACGCGACTTGTAACCGTTGTATTTTATTACACTCTCCCCTCCCTTTCTCCCTTTATCCAACTCTCCCAATCTACCTTCAATCAGTTACAATTATCTTAACCTCTTTGTTTTTTTTCTCTCCCTCTCTTTCTCTCTCTATTTACAGTTAGCGGCGTGGCTGGCCAACAGCTGAAGGGTAACCAAGAGGATCCGTGCAAGGTGAAAGGACGAGTGGTTGGCGATGAAGTCTATTGCGACCGTTATTGGGAGTGTGTTAGCAATCAGCCAGAGCTTTACGATTGCCCCAATGGACTGGTCTTTGCCGGGAAGCATCGTGGCGTTACGGAAGGCTGTGATTATCCGTGGCGCGCCAACTACTGCGAGGGCAAGCAATTAGCGAGTGAGTAACGGGGGATGTGATGATGTGGGGTGAGAAGGGGAGGGGCACAAGTGAAGGAAATAGTAGAGGGGACACAGTTGTTGTTGTTATCAAGGGCCACGTGAGTGGTAACTACGCGAATAAACGCTTGTTGTTGCTGTTGTTATTTTCGGTTGAAATTTTATGTTTACTGTTGACGCTGTTGTGGTTGACAGAGGTCGACACATTTACAAACACACACGAGCTACTTCGTCACTTTTCCACAAACTCTCTTGCAACATATGGTGCACGGCCATTTCATTCACTTGCAACACGCGTCATTTGAGCGCCATTGTGTGGCACGCTGTTTGCCTTTATGCCACACACCACACCACACCGCGTGTTCAGAGTTGCACCGGCGACGACTATGCTGCTTATTAAAAGTTTTTTGGGCTACATTGTTATTGTACACGTCTGCATTTGTATGTGTTTGAATATGTATGTGCAGGTTGCACGTCGTGTTATGCTTCGTGTTGCAACATACAACTTACCACAATTGGCTAAATGTGACAAGGCAATGTGCAATCGATGCGGGTACAGGTCGTTAATAGCGCGACACCTGTAGGTATGTATTAGGGTGGTCGCTACTACACCACTTATCGGTAAGACCAAATAAAGTGAACTCATCTAGCAAAGGGACGGCTTAGCTCGGAGTGCTCGACTTTTCGCGGTAGACCTTGTCCACCTAGCGCCGAGGCTTCAAGTGGTCAAATTTCTGAAGTTACGAAAATTAGCAGAAAACTCTTTACGGAACACAAATAACAAACACCTCTACACTCTCTTATCCAACTCTACGAAGGCATAAAAAAATCAATCGAAAAAACCGCCAGAAAAATTGAAAGGTTGTCTAAGAAACCTTTCTACGGTGAGATCAATGGAAACTAAGGAGGAAACTGGCTGGGTAAAGCTTTCCAAGAGCTCATTCTTTCCAAGCACTACCTAAAAGCCAGTTGAGGAATGGATTACAACTACATCTAGCGACAAAAGCTGGATATTCTTTTAGATAACTACTTTCCGGTGCTAAGGACCACAACCGGCTGTAACCCAGAATAAACTGGCCAGCACTGTCTGCCTCAATCTGGGCAATAAATAGTGTCGAATCCTATAAATCTCCAAAATTAGACAGTATTTTCACCTCCAAACTACAGGAGGTGAAGACATGCCATCCCCAACCTCAAGTATAATCTAAAACCCCAGCGTGCGTGCAGGTTATTTTATATTTTCCAAGCATGAGCTAAAGAAATATTCATTTTAAGAGGAGGTAGAGGCAATCACGTGAGTCCAACGAACTGCCTGCCGATTAGTTTTACTTCGTTTAATTTCAATAAATTTAAAAGATGACATCTCTTGTATAAGCGCCAAGAAGCTATCTCAAAACACAAGCAACGCGCCTACTCTAAGGACGACAGCGCCTCATAATACATACATAGTTGGGTGCATGGAGGAAGCGTTTGCTATAAAGGAATATATGCTTGGCATCCTCTTCATGGAATCTCTCATGCGAAACAGGATCATCTTTGTTGAGATACATCACAAGAGACACCTCTCAAGGAGGAGTTTTGTCTTCATTATTATGATGTCTTACAGTAAACACGTTGATTTGGAAACTGAACAGCACGGGTGATGATGGGGTAGCAAACAATATTGTCCTAACCGCGAAAGCATGTCCATATTTGAGGGGATATTCTCCAAAACGCCGCCTACTTTGTAGATAACTGGTGCCGTGAAAGTTGTTCAAGCTGAATGCCAAAAGAGTAAAACCTTTTATGGTTGTAACTGGTATAAATTCCGGAAAGAAATTGGATTACAAGATCTCGAATTTCTGTTTTGACAACCTCTGTTCCACAAGAAGCCCGGACAGGAATGAATGGGAAGTTAATTAATATGACTGATATCGCATTCACAGCAGCTACCGAAAGACTACTCGCTAATCTGCAGTCACAAAGTATTTACACGATCATCCAAAGCTGCCACTTTATTGGCTTACGCGATTATAGCAGAGTTAACACGTCACCAAAAGTGGGGTCTCTCTCCGAGCCATTGTTTTCTTTTTCATTGGAGCGGTTTCTATGTGGTGAGTTATAAACCCAGCCCACAACCTCGCTATGCAAGTAGGTGTAGATTCAGGATACATTTATATAGCGAGCAGCTTGCCTTAAGACCGCCGTCCGTACGCAAGCTCATCTGAGGAGTGGAGCTGTCGCTCCACGAAGCGCGGAACGAGCAAAGAGAATGGGCTGACGTGGGATCGAAGCAAACGATCCCAATAGTTTATTCATAAAAGAAATTAGTTTTATTAAATTGAAGAAAAGCACGAGTAAACACACACGGGGCAGACAAAATATCTCATGTCATCACACAGACAGTCATAGCAATCGCGACTCGGCTCTCACGTCAGTGTTTGACAGTCATAACTTTGAAGTTGTAGATAACTTCGTCTATCATAGAATCTGTATTAATACGAAATTCAACGCAGAATCACTCTGGCCAAGAGGTGCTACTTCGGACTGAGCAGGCAATTGAAAGGTGAAGTACTCTTTCGCCTAACGAAAACCAAATTCTACAAATCTTTTATCGTTCCCGTCCTGCTGAGTCGGCGTTAGGAGTTTTCGAGAGAAAGGTTTTGCGTGAGATTTATGGTCCTCTACACGTTGCTAACGGCGAATACTGCAGCCGATGAAATGATGAGCTGTATGAGATATACAACGACATTGACATAGTTCAGCGAATGAAGAGACAGCAGCAGTTCCTACTGGGATGCTACCGCAGGGAGCAGTTAACACCTCAAAGACTCCCTTCCCGTGAATGGCGTACTCGGAGTAAAACCACCACCTATAGCAGACAACGAGCTCGAGCTGTCTCGAGAGACCCGCGTAACCCTTGCACAACTTAGATCTGGATATTGTAGCAAATTAAACTCGACCCCAGCATACCCAACATATGCGCTGCATGTGGAGAGTCTCCGCACGATACTAACCACCTCTTCACATGCGCCCTTAAATCGACTCATCTAACCCCCTCTCTCTTTGGTCCAATCCCGTTGAAACAGCACGTTTCCTGGTCCTCCCTTAAATGACCTCGGCAACTTAGATTGACAAAGCCTGCCCTAAGCGGAGTTAGCGAGCCGCTAGAACAACAACTACAACAGCAGCTGCATTGCCTAGGTCATGCCGTCCGAATCGACCAAAGCCTCAACTCCGTTGGAAATACCAGGTAGAGAAGAACCTGGCTGTACTGGGTAAACACGGGGGGGATTGACGGAGGCGAAGAACTGACAGGATGCATGCATGAGCTTCTTTATGAAATAGGGTCTGATGGATGGAATATGACGACGATTGGAACCCAGGTTTACTCTGTCCATTGACCAGAAATTCACCACACCCTACTAAAAAAAACATACATATATACGTAAGTATGCATGACAAATATACAGACTATCGATTGTGGTCGCAATAGGGCTGCATGTGTGCGTTTTTCCGGTGTGGATTCCAATTTTAATGGTTTCATTGGTATTTCATATGCATCTGCGTATATGTATGAATGTATGCGTCATCGTTTAGCGGCTACTAACGCTGTGAATAGCGCTGAGAGGCCCAACTATTTGTGCACCGGTGTGGCACGCTTTTAGTGGCGGTGGTAAGTGTGCGTGTGAAACACGTACTTATGCCCACTGAAATACACGCATACGCATACATATTTACGTAAGCATATGTGTATATGTATATGTATATGTATATATATGTTGCACATTGCAAACTTTTAACGCGCTTCAAAGCCGCAGCGACAATTTTGTATAGTTTTACCAGTTTTGCATATTAGAGAATTTTATTGTGGCATAGTTGGACTAATTGCGGCTCTGCGAACACGCGTGCGTGCGTGTGTGTGTGAGAGAGTGTAAGTTCGCCAACAAAGCTTTAGCAAACACGCGAGTAAAGCTCTGTTGATAGTTCAGTGGGCGTTCGGTCTTTGTTATGTTGTCATGGCATACAATTAATATGTGTTTGTGTGTCTGTGTGCAAATGTTTGCAAATATTAACAGTTATTATTTGTACGCTCTGCTAATGGTACTAGTATTCAACGCCGAGTTGGGGTAATTGAAATGTGTCAATGGGGCTGTATTTGCGGTTTGTAGAGAGGTTGGCGTATTTCACTCCGGCTTACAGTTAACCACCACTAAGACCAACACCACCATGGTCCGGTGAATTGTTGTTAACTGAAGATTAAAACTTTGTAACGAAAAGCTCTGTGAAGCGAGCTCATGGAATTCACTTTCAAGGACTACCGCTCAAGAACTCTTAGGCTCTTTATGCATTTACTGCTGGCTGCAAGTGAAGCTGCTATTTGTTTTTTTTTTGTGCTTAACTTCCTTCCCAAAGTTGAGTTAAGCTCACCGGCCAAGACACTCTTGGTACTTTCAAGAATATGCCCCAATAGTGCAACAAAGTCTCAAAAGCAAAATACACTTGACCCTGGATGCACTCACGTTCCGAGGACGTAACATCGACCAGGAGTACTATTCTTAACGAAGATACATACAAGTCAATGTGTATCAAAGAACGCCCATCAACAAATACAATTAAGATTCGACGTCATAAAGTTGTAATCAAAGCAAATAGCCGAACGGGTTTCTACTCAATTTGCACTCCTCATCAGCAGCTCGATATAAAGGAACTGTGGAACGGCGTCTCAAACTCCATACGCAGCGCCGCTATGGAAATAGGTGGTTTTCGGCAGTGCCAGAGAGGAATGTCTACATCAAAACTTCGCAATCGACCACAATACGTAAGAGGTGGGATAGATACACGAGCTGAAGAGGATAGCATGACGAAAACAGAAAGAGTCCTACGAAAAGATGCTGTGACTAACAGAAGTTTTCAAGACCGGAGCATACTCATGTACACGTAGGAACCATGGTTGAAACCTAGTAAACGAGGTGTAGAGCAGGGAATACTTCTCCCACCTACTGAATGACAGGGAAAATGCAACATGGTGTTGGAAAAGAAATTTCATTACCTGACTATGACAAGGTTAGAAAAACGATTATCCGTGTAAAGAACAACAAAGCAGCTGGAGGTGATAAGGCTACCGTAAGAGATATTCAAACATGGCGGTGAAGAGCTGACAAGGTGCATGTATACGCTTTTTTTCCAGACTATGGTTGCACGAAAGCTTGCCCGACGATTACGGCTTGGCTCTCACGTCACCGTTAACAGTCATCCTTTCGAGGTCGTAGATAAATTCGTCTAATTAGGGACCAGCATTAATACCAATAATAGTGTCAGCCTTTTATTATACTCGACCCAAAATATGTCTGGGGAAGGTTTGCAATTCCTTGCCTGGGGCGATCCTATTTAGAAGAAAACCCTTTTCTTTACATTCCATACTGTTCAGGAACAGTTTTAACCACTGTAAACTAGCCTTCATCAGTAGGGCCAACCGCAGATAACTGAAGGAAACCTAGTGCAATGGGGCAAAACAAATCTTGAAATTAATCGAGGTAAGCAGAACTAAATCTCTTACTTACTCACTTACTTACTTTACTGGCGTAGACACCGGTTACGCGACTATACCCAAGTTAACAACATTGCGCCAATTGTTTCTTCTTTTTGCTGTTTGACGTCAATTGGAAGTACCAAGCACAGCCAGGACCTCCTCTACCTGGTCCTTCCAACGGAGTGGAGATCTTCCTCCTCCTCTGCTTCCACCGGTGGGTACTGCATCGAAAACTTTCACAGCTGGAGTATTCGTATCCATCCGGAGTACTTCACCTAGCCAGCGTAGCCGCTGCTTATTGTTTCGCTGAACTATGTCAATGTGTAAAGGATCATAAATCTAACGCAAAACTTTTCTCTCGAAAACTCCTAACGCCGACTCATCAGATGTTGTCGTCGTCTATGATTCCGCACCATATAGCAGGACGGGAACGATGAGGGACTTATAGAGTTTGGTTTTCGTTCGTCGGAAGAGGATTTTACTTTTAAATTGCCTACTCAGTCCAAAGTAGCACCTATTGGCAAGAATGATTCTGCGCTGGGTTTCCAGACTTTCGTTGTTATTGGTGTTAATACTACTTCCAGGATAGATGAAATTATCTACGAGCTCGAGTCGCGAATGCGACGACGGTTTGTGTGATGACAGGAGATATATCGTCTTGCCCTCATTCACTACCAGACCCATTCGCTTCGCTTCTTTGCCAAGTCTGGAGAAAGCAGAACTCACGGCGCGGTTGTGGAGGCCAATAATGTCAATAACATCGGCATACGCCAGCAGCTGTATACTCTTATAGAAGATTGTACCTTCTTCATCTCTGCAGCTCGTATTATTTTTTCCAGCGATAAATTAAAAAAGTCACACGATAAGGAATCACCCTGTCTGAAACCTCGCTTGGTATCGAACGGCTCGGAGAAGACCTTCCCGATCCTGACGGAGCTTTTAGTGCTGCTTAAGGTCAGTTTACACAGCCGTATAAGTTTTGCGGGGATACATAACGGCGTAAAGGCAGCTCCTATTCGTGCTGTCGAAGGCGGCTTTAAAATCGACGAAGAGGTGGTGGGCGTCGATTCTCTTTTCACGGGTCTTTTCCAAGATTTGACGCATGGTGAATATCTGGTCAATGGTTAACTTACCAGGTCTAAAGACACAAGGATAAGGTCCAATCAGTTTGTTGACGGTTGGCTTCTGTCTTTCACACAATACGCTCGAGTGGGCCTTATAGGCGATGGGGGAACTAAATTTCTGCACATTCTAAACCGAAAACCGGTTCCGTGATCAAGCAATCTGTTAAATTAACTAACTAACTAATTAGACTGGTTAGGATCAGAGCCGGTGTATCTTATAGCACTTAACAGAGACTACGAGGCCCTCATCAACTGCAGTCGTCCACAAAATTTTTGCAGCTTGATGGAACCCTTTGCCTGCTTGGGCTGTGTGACACCTTTAACTCCAGAAAAACTATCTTGCATTACGTAAAACGATGTACTCGTACATCAACCAAGAAAACTCGAACTGCAACTGCTTAGACTCCTGTCCAAAGTCGGCCAGCCAGCTTGCTTATTTCAAAGAAAATTAAAATTGAGTTGAATGTTTGCTCTTCAGACTTCACACTACCAACCAACCAACCAACCAACCGACTGCACATTGCACACTTACTCGTTGCCCTAACAATAAATCAAATCAAAGTTCAAATCGTTTTAAAGCATGTAGAGAGCTTCAGCTTACAAATGCCGATTTTGAATTTTCAATTTTCAATTTCCCCATTGTTTATGCAGTTGAAAAGCATGCCACACACACACACACACGCATACATACACACATACATACATATAAATACATTCAATGTTTGGGTAATCCGAGTGAAACTCAAAGTAACACACACATACATACATACATACATACATATATACATATAGGTAAATTTCTCACATCTCATCAATACACTACACACACAAGGGTTTTGAATTTTTGTGTTTCGACTTTTTCTGTGAAAGGCGTACAAGCACAACAGCAACAACAACAACACCAACAAATTTAAACATAACCAAAAATAACGAGTTTAACACAGTGAAAGAGCCAATTTATGAGCACCGCAGAGCACAGCAAGCCAGCAAAGACAAAGACAATCAGAGCATTAAATCTTACATTGCACTCGCTGGGATGGATGGAGTGCGAAGGCGTGTAAGGAAAGGTGGAAAATTGTAGTACCAATTTAAATGCAATCTAAGGTCCACACTTTGTTCAAGTTCCCAATATAGACTCCAAGTAGCACCGCCTATTATCCATATATATACGTAGGCAATTCATTAACGAGAGCCGTAACAAGTTTAAGCCGCTGGCGACATGCTGGCAAAATTGCCAAGCCAAGGCAGCTGTTGGTTGGTGGTACTACACTGTGCTTAACAATGCCAGCTGCCCACTCTGTTGGCTTAGCGTGTGAGTCGCTGGTGTTGTGTGAAGTGTTGATTTCATAAATATCACGGCTTACACGCACATTTGCCTTCACAAGTCTGAGACTTATACATACGAGGGGATTAACAAGAGTTCGGTCAGTTGGTGACTTTCAATTTGTTTATGTTAAATCTAAAAATACCAAATCCTTTGCAGTTACTTTTTTAGTCTTCCTTTCAACGTTCTGCTAAAATGGAGAGGAGAAAACACAAGATAGCTAAGGATAGGTCAGACGAAATTCCACCACCAAACGCGAACAGAAATTCACCATTGATTCTCTGCCGGTTTGGACGTAATTTACAGTCAATACAAATATTCAGTGAATGCCCAATTGCATTTGGAACGATTACAGTGTCTTTAAAGACTATTTCTTAGTAGTGCCGAAGGCTCCAGACCGGACATATTTCCGTAGGGCACGAGCTCCAAGAAGATCGACCAAAATCTCACCCCGATGACGTCACTGTAGCTCTGGTGAAGTCCAAAATTGACAAAGACCCAAGACACAAGGAATGATTGCTAATGAATTGGACTTGACTGTATCGTGAATATCAAGAAATCCTTTGGGATACACGAAGAAATCTGCTCGAATTTTTAATGAGGCCCAAAAAGAGAGATTTTGCTCAATTTTTCCTAAAAAAAAATTCAAAAACAGTCAGTCTAGCAACTTTAGTAAAGTCGTCACTGGTAACGAATCTTGGTTCTATAAGTGCGATCCAGAAACCAAACAGCAGTCCATGGTATGGAGCCCAAGTGGAGCAAACCCACCCATAAAATCTAAGCAACAAAAATCAGCAGCAAAAGTAATGATGGCAGTTTACTTCACCCAATCTAAAATCGTGTCTGCTACTCCACTGGAAAAGGGTCAGACGGTAACTGCAAAATAGTACACTGAAGAAGGCTTACCGAAAGTTTTAAAAAAAATTTGTTAGAACACAGGAAGAAAGAGGATTTGTGGCGCCCCTTCTGACATCATGACAACGCGCCATTCCACTCTGAGATCGAAGAAGTACGTCCAGCACCTATACCCCGGATATAGCACTTTGTGATTTCTGGTTATTTCCAAAAATTTAAAAAAAATTTTAAAGGAAAAGTTTTTAATAGCAACGAGGAGATAATTAATGCTGTTAATGAAAAACTTCATATGCTTAAAAAGCAAGATTTTTAAGACTGTTTTCAGAAGTGGAACTATAGGCTTAAGAAATGCTTTGAAATCAATGGCGATTAGTAGAGATGATGAAAAAGGTTTTTTTTTCTTTTTTTTCTGGTCAACTTACCGAACTTTTCTTAATCCCCTCATACATGTAAAGTAATAAATGTTTTTTTCCAGCCTAAATCTGATTTTTTTCTTTCTTTTACCATTTTTTCTTTGTGTCACATTCCTTGCAGATGGTCCCATATCGACGGAACATTGTGACTGGTTGTATGGCATCTTTGGTCATGAGACATCCTGCACACGTTATTGGACTTGTTGGAATGGTACCGCTACGGAGCAGCTTTGCATTGGAGGTCTCTTGTACAATGAGAATGCTCACAGCTGCGATTGGCCGGAAAATGTGGACGGTTGTCAGAAGCATCGTAAGTAGTTGTTTACAAACTGTTGTATGCATATATGTATGTACTAACATATGTTAATTGTATATACGAAAGTTATATAGTTACATATGATACGCTATATTAGGGTGGTAAATATCAATTTGACTAATACTTGTCTTTCAACGACAAAATAAGTATGAGAAAATGGTGCTAAATTGTATTTTGAAAAATTTCTATTTGAATATTTTAACCAACGAAAAAGAAGGTTTCTCTAATCAATGAGTATATTTTTTTAGAAGTTTATTTTTAATATAATAAGGACTGGTCCTGCTACCTCTCCTCTAGACCAACCAGGCTCTGGGTCATAGTCAAATCGTGCCTTGCCCGACGAGAAGTGATGACCGGAAGAAAACTTCATTCGGTGGTCGTGCCCCTTCAGAGCCCAAGAAGTTCATGAGCAATTTTAGGGGAATTTTTTGCACTGCAGTCTTCGTTAGACAAAATGAAGAGACAAGTGGTCGGCCGTATGCCCAAACTACCAAACACCAGTGCGGCGGTTGATTTCTCCAGGAAATAAGCATGTTGATGCTAAAACATCTGGAACCAGCGGGTGCAGACTACCACACCAAAGTCCTCAAACTAACTTTGGCAACTCAAATAATACCCAAAAACTGGATAGAGGGATCCCGCTACTAAAACCGGCGAAACTAGTCGACAAGAGCGAATCATATCGGTCGATATCACTCCTCTACCCAGTAGCGAAAACAAATGAGGCCTTGCTGGGTCGATTCTTTGTACACCATCTGAGCTCCGCAGCACATCAGCATGGGTTTCGAAAAGTGCACAGCACCACAATCGCGAGATAGTAAATGACTTCAACCAAAACCGACATTTCAAATGCTTTTGCTACCGACAATCCTTCAGGTATTGAGGACACTTCATTACCATCGCGTTTGAAGAGGTGGATCATGGGATACCACAGAGCTCGACAATCATCGGTAGTGTTTTGAGGTCAAACCAAACCAAACTTTATAAGATTAAAGAATGGACTCTGCAGGGCGGTGTTCTGCTTAGTTTCAACATTTCGAAAGTTCCTCCTACAGCATAGGATGTTTCATTGAGTGTGGAGCCACAACAAAACTCTCTACTCGTTAGCGTTAGCGCTGGCCGGCTGGTAGTAAATTACGCTGCTCCGATTAAGACGTTAGGGATTAGTGAGATGCAGATGAGGAAGCTCCAAGCTAGCCAGAACACCGCCCTTAGGCTGAGCCACCACATAGGCACTTCAGGAAGGGAGTGCTCAACTGCAAGAACTCTATTCAGCAGCACGTACAAGAACCGCTAAACAGGACGGCATACCGACTGACTTTAAACACCATTCACCGAGAGTTCATTTACACCTTCTTGAACTCTCTTCCAGTAAACGGATTTCCCGGAATCCGAACACACCTTAGTACTTCAGTACTTCAAGAAAAGCTACATTTGGTCTCTTTGGTAAAAGATATATTCCCCATCAAGACCAGCCCCTACCATGCGTGTAGCCCTTCGGGTTGCTGCCTCGCTTAACTTCGTGAAGACTTGACATTTACCGTGCGCCGACTTATACGCCTATGTAAACTCACGTTAAGTAACACCAAAAGCTCTACCGGGATCGGAAAGGTCCTCTCCGAGCCGTTCGATACTAAACGAGGATTCAGACAAGGTGGTTCTTTCTCTTGTGGCTTTTTTAATTTATTGCTGGAGAAAATAATAAGAGCTACAGAGCTGAATAGAGAAGGTACAATCTTCTATAAGAGTGTACAGCTGTTGGTGTACGCCGATGATATCGACATTATTGGCCTCAACAACCACGTCGTGAGTTCTGCTTTCTCCAGACTGGATAAGGAAACCCATACCATTGGCAGGATGAAATATCTCCTGCCATCAAATAAGCAGTCACCGCAATCGCGACTCGGCTTCCACGTCACTGTTGACAGTCCTAACTTTGCAAACTTCGATCCATTTGAGTTAATTTTCGACCACTTTTTTAAACAACTTGGACGGTATCCCAACCATCATTTGCTTTAAACCAAAGGTTTATCCGCACAAACAAACCATTTTCAGTAGTCCCACACAAAAAAAAAAAAACCCAACAATATCAGATCGAACAATCTCGGTGGTAAATTGACACCGCCAAGACGCGATATTCGCTGGTGTTGTGTGGAATGTGACACCATCTTGATGAAATCAAATATTTTCCAAGTCGTGTCCAAAAAGTCCTGGTCACATATAGTCGGTTGTCATACGACCATAACGCTTTGTATTGACATTGCCAGTCTCGGCGCCCCCTGCTTGCTGTTGTTCAAGCCCCCAATCGATATATGTTAGGCGTTGCGAATGATCAGCGCTGGCTTCAGTTGTTGTGTGAGCTCGACTTTGTGTAGATACAGGTTTAAGGACAAGTGCGAGATACGCCGTAATGTGCCGTAAGAAAGTCCTAGCTCTTGAAGAAGTACACGTCAAGAGTTTCAAATTATTCCATACTTCTCTGGGACTTCGCTATCAAAGTAAGAGTCTTAAGAAAAAGCGTTCAAAGAATTTAAAAATTAGTAAATACCTTAATTGGTACATGTTTACATATATATCTTAATGCGCTCAGCTGTTTGTAGAGCAGCGAGTATAGACTTACCCACCCACAACTTAGGCTCTGATGTTTGCTGAATTGAGATTTGTTTGTCATTCCAATGAACCATTGAAAGCATTCAATACGTCTGTAGTGTTGTTTGTGTTGTTGTAGCACTGAAATTGCTCTAATGACATGAGTGGAAATGCGTTTTCAACACTACAAACACATATGAGTATGTAAAGAGACAGGACAGGCGGTAATAAAATGTTTGCCAGCAGAGTTGGCGAGACTGTAGAATTTAGAAGGTATACAATTTCAGTAGTTTTTTAGAGCAGATTCAGTTGGTTCCTGTTTACATTGTATGTGTATGTTGAAGGTATGCCAGAGTTATTTTTGGGCTGAGAATAGCTTATTGGTATATTGACTCGGGCAGTGGCAGCTTATTGGTTCTTCAGGAATTTCTTCTTATGCCTTTTAGGAAAGTAGGTTGGTAGGAGTGCTGCCTCGGTCCCAATTAGCGCTGTACGTGTAATTTTGATTCACTTTCTGCAATCACATCTCATCATTATGTTTAAGACATTTAGTGTTCTTAATGAAACTAATTATAGCCATTGAAGGCTCGGTACCTGACTATCTGTTAAGATACCGGACTCCAGACTGCTGATAGGACTATAAATAGGGCATTGCCTTCTGGCGTCTCATGCGTTTAAGATAGGTCTGACAGCGGACAATAAATGTAGGAAATGTGAGGAATGTGTGGAGACAGTGGAGCACAAGATCTTCAGTCGGCAATGGCTAAGGAGCCATAACGAAAAAGAACAGAAATGTTATTCACACCAGAGACACGATAGGAGTGTAGGAGCATAGCTTGGGCGCATGTAGTGTGCGTGACAGCACTATGGATGTATTTCGTCTATGTGAGACCCACTAGGTCAGTCAGCTTAACCTAACTTAACCTCTCCGCAGGCCCCGTCAGCTGAAATTCCTTCCGTGCACCATTAAAAGAATTGAAATTCTGCTGGTAGCATTCGGTATACTGTTTTATGGATAGAAGGTCAAAGTTTTCCATAAGAATCAAAGAAATATTAGAAGGTGTTGGGCATTAGAGCACTGAAGAGGATTACCAAGAGTTCGGTAACGACTTTACTATAGTTCCTAGATCCTCTTTTTGGGTCTCATTTAAAATTCAAGCAGATTTCTTCGTGTATCCCAGATGATTACTTAATATTCGCAATGTAGCCATGATATTCAAGCCCAATTAATTAGGAATCATTTCTTGTGTCAATCGAGGGTCTTCGTCAATTTTAGACTTCACTAGAGCTACAGTGACGTCATCGGGGGGAGATTTTGGTCGACCTTCTCAGGGCTCGTCCTCTACGGAAAAATGTCCAGTCTGGAATCTTCGGAACCACTTAGAAATAGTCTTTAAAGATGGTACAATCGTTCCGTATGCAATTTGGCATTCACTGAATATTTGTATTGGCTGTAAATTACGTCCAAATCGGCAGAGAATCACATGGCGAATTTCTGTTTGCGTTGGTGGTGGAATTTCGTCTGACCTATTCTCAGCTATCTTGCGCTTTCTCGTCTCCATCAAATGAAAAGCTTCTTATAACAACCGTTCAACCGGTTGAAAGTGGCTCAAAATAAACTGTAGGTCCCTCCGCTTGTTGGAAAAATATCAAGACGCACACCACAAATTGGAGGATGAGCCCGGCTGAAAATCGCTTCAGCGTTATAAAAGCGACAATTAAATTAATATTACCTTATACGTAGAAGGATTATCCCATAAACTTCTACTAACCATTTTTTAAAAGAATACTTTTTGAAAGTCCGATGCTCTCATTGTCTTTTATGTACAGAAAAACGACACCGCCATTACTCGGACTCGCGTGAAATCAGTTTTCAGCGTAGCCTTTAAATTTTAAAAAGAGACGCTCTTGCCGAACCCAATTGCCCAATCCGATCTTAGAATAACCAATAATGTCATTAAGTTCATTGAAATTTTTGCTAAAAGATGGCTTTTGTCGAGAGATTCTTTGCGCTCTCTCTCTTCTTTCTCACTCAGTGGTACAGCAATTTCTCTGCCTGGGGATGGAAATCGATAAAAAAATGAACTTGTAAAGAAATATTGAAAATCCTATAGGAACTGAGGTCTTAAACCGAATATAGTCATGTGGATGTGTACAGATGTCATCAGACCAATTCTTACATATAGAGTGTTGGTATACTGACCAGTATTACATAGAGCAGCCTGTGCAGGGGTAATCGGAGCTATTAAGTCATGTCCAATGCGGTCGCTTAGACGTGTTCATTCGAGAAGTAGCAGCATGTTCGGCTAAAAAATTAAGGAGTTTTGTGGTTGGATCGAGAAAAGTAGACCCAGCGGTATCTTGAGCCAGGTCCGCTAGAACTTTAAATAAATCAGACTACATACTACCAAGAATAGGCTTCAATAGTTGCTTCCACGGTACGACTCGTCTACATTGTTTCAGTAGAGAAGGAGGATACTATCGCAAATTATACAAATGGGTATCTTTCCAAGAGTGAGGTTCGATAGTTGCGATGGGTCCAAAATATAAGGGGCTCCATGGATCTTGACATCTTTCTCTCTATCCGTCTACCGTAATCAGCTAGCATATTCCAAGCGGAATAACTGGGTATAGAGAATGGAGCTTAATGGAATTACAATAGTTGGGTAAAGAAAGCAAACATTTACACAGACAACCAGGCAACACTTCAGGCTTTCTTTTCGCCAACAACTGCAAGAAGGCTTTGAGCACACTTACAAGTCAACTCCACTTATCGATAAACTGGGTTTTCGATCACAGGAATATGTGATATTGGCGCTTTGTAACCGCTGAAGCGATTTTCGGCCGAGCTCCTCCTCCAATTTGTGGTTTTGCGTCTTGATGTTTTATCCAGGAAATGGAGGGACCTACGGTTTACGCTAAGCCGCCTCCGAACAGCTGGTGGTTTTTTTTTTACGAGGAGCCTTTATTTTATATCCGAAATACACTCGGAGGGATGGACATTCCATGTCGAGGGGCGCCCGCAATTAGAAAATTTGATAATTTTTAATTTAATTTAATTTTCCATAACTTTTTGGATGTTGGTGGCACCGGGATTTGAAACCAAGCCTTCCGAATGTCAGTACCCAATGCTAATCACTCGGCTACAGACTTACAGCTACTATATTGGAGCATTGGTCATTTGGAGAACATGCGCGAAAATGAATCAGAGAACAGACTGAGAACACATAGTATGCATGGGGCACAAAACTTTGAAGGGCTGACTTAAATAGTTTGAGTAGGACTATGAAATGGGTTAGAAAGGATGTTAAGGTCCCACGATCAGTGGTTTCCAGACACTGTTCTCTTAACTACCCACCCGTATTATAGCCTGATTTAAATAAATTAAGATCAATTTTTAAATTTTACTCATCATACCATCCTTTAAGCCGCATTTAGCATCATTCATTATCCTTGTTGCATGTTGCACTTTTTTTTAATAATTTTTTCTTTTTCTTTCTATTTTTCTCTCCACCTCAACTCACCGCAACTAATTACATACACACACACATCCATTTATATATATTCAGCTCTCTGCAATGACGACGCCAACGGTAATGTCCCATTGGGTAAATCATGCAACCGTTATTGGCAATGCCAAGGTGGTTATCCACGCTTGCAACGTTGTCCAGCTATGTTGGTATTCGATCGGCATTCACTGCGTTGCGTTGTACCCCCGACGGAGGAGTGTGATATACCTACAACACCAACGCCACTGGATGGCGAGGGAGAGAACAACAATGTTGGCGGTGGTCAGCAACTAACCAAGGACGAACAGGAGCGAAAGGTAAGTTTAAGCTTTGATTTATGAATACCTGTACTCGTATACGTATATAGATGTTACATAGCGAAATATAGACAATGAGGCAACGTAACACTCGCTCATTGCACGGCAATATTTGCCTTTGAGCCTCCACAAGCTGTGCGCTACCTAACCAAGCAGTGCGTATGGAGAGTAAACACAACATTTTTTTACTGTTGTTTCAATAATTTTGTTGCCAAGTGTGCAGTGTGTGCAGTGTTGCATATGTATGTATGTGTTTAGTAGTAAATTTCATGGCAATGCATTAGCATATTTCGGTTGCAAGCAATGATTAATTGTTCCGCTTGGTTGATTTTGTGCCATTCAGTGGGCCGTTAATGTCATTGCCATCGTCACCTGACATTTCAATATTGGTTGTTACTTGTTTGCTGTCTATTTCAAGTACACTTGCACACATACATGCACATAAATCAAACACGCTGTTTATGGGCAAATAGTGACGAGTTATGTCCGCTGTGGCCAAACACACGTGATTTTCGTTAGTGGACAACTTAAATGGATTTGCTTGTCGATCAGTTTATATATAATATGTGAACGCCAATGGGTTAATCCCTTCTGACGTTGTGCTTGCATTGACATTAAAGTCAGCTTAAAATATGTTTCCCATAAGTTTAAAAAAAAAATAAAAAAATAAAAAAGTTCTTACAGTAAAGCTCAATTGGTTGTCAACTAGTCGTAAACTAGTCTCGAATCAGTTTCTACATGGTTCCGAATTACTACTATTGCTCAAGTGGCACTGAATCAATTCGGAACTGATTTAAAATTATGCTTTTTTTGAGCTTTTCTAACTTTTATGAAAAAGCTTTAGCTAGATATGAATTGTTTAAGGAGTCTAAGGAGATTTTGATACTAATTTTCCATTAGCAATAAAGTAGTGCCGAACTAATTCAAAATCCAATACGTAATTACTTCTAAAATGGTTCTGAAGTCATTACTAAATTGTGTATAGGTTGCATCAGTATGGTGCTGAACTACTAGTTCCCAAATACCACTCAACCAAATGGTTCTCATTACTCTTGAAATACTCTTGACATAATTCCAGACCTCTTGCCCCAATATATTCCTAAATTTTTTCCAAATACCAAAAATTATAGAAAATTAATTTAATTAAAAAATAAAATAAAAAACTTAGTTAAATCTTCTAATTACGGTCGCCCCTCCGGCAGGGAATGTCCATCCCTCCGAGTGTATTTCGGACATGAAATAAAGGCTCCTCGTAAACAAACCATCAGCCGTTCGGAGGCGGCTCAGTATAAACTGTAGATCCCTTCATGTGTTGGGAAAATATCAAGGTGCAAGGACAACAAATTGGACGACGAGCTTGGACAAAAATATATATATATGTATATTTAACATTATATTAAATTGTTGCAAAAGTTCTTAGGAAATAATTCTGAAAGCGTCCCAAGCTGATATTGTCATACTCTCGAGCTACCACAATTAAATTGGTTTTAAACTAGTGTTGAACTGGGCCAGTATGATCCAAACTAGTTCTGAAGGGTTTCTGAATATATATTTCTTTTTGTTTTTGTTGTTATAGCAGCAAAAATATACTCCAAAGTAGTCTTGGTCGGATAAAAATCCGGGTTATTGCGGTATAAAGACCCAACTGTCGCGGAAACTTGTCGATTTTAGTCGCCTATAATGACAAGCGTGCCTTAGTACGGAAAAACTCTTCAACCCATTCGCAATAAGGGTTGTAGACGAGATTCGAAAAGTTTTTCAATTAGCAATGAGCCGATTAAGAATTAATTTCTAGCTGGCTGATAAAAAAAAATGTTAATACTTATGAATGGGTACGTACGGTGATGACCTAAAAAAATTTTTCCGCTGATCTGTTGTTCTTCAGGTGGGTAATCGTTAAAACGAACTTCGTCATAGTGAGCTAAGGAAACGTTGTTTCCATCGTCATCGATTGGGCAATTGAGTTCGTCTGGTATTTCAATTTCCCTGCCATTCAGTAGACGTTCTGTATACTCTGGATATCAGTCTATTTATCCTCAAGTTTTTCGGCTTTTCGCTTTTCATGCTTGTAACTGTGTCTAGTTCTCGCATGCAGCACACATTATGGTCGATTGTAATGTTGTGAGGTAGACAGTGCTCCTCTGCTGCACCGCAATTCTCATCATTTCAAATTTTCTTTCAAGTTTGAGAAAAATCAATAGCTTCCCTGGCGACTATTCCAAAGTTCCCTGGCTACTAGTTTTTCGTGTGTGTGCTCTCAAAGAGCCCGAGTGTTTGTTGAACGACAGATTTTAAGGCCATCGGAGCGTTGAATTGTCAGTTTAATAGAACATAGTCCATCACAAGTTCATGCAGAGTGGCGAGTCGTTCATCTGCCGGAGTGAATGGCATGTGCTGACTGAGTCTTTGCTCGTATAGCCACTTGAGTACATACCGCAAAGACCTACGCACTTCTGTCCTTGTCCCGTGCTTCGCTCCTCTCCTCCTTTCAGTCTTCTAAGAAAATCAAACAGTCGGACAGTGAAACCTTCTGGGCATTCCATGTGCGTATCCTTAAATAGTGATCCTTTAAGTGTTTGTCGTGGTCGTCATCAAAAGTGGTATATCTCAGCCGGATTTCAAGTTACAAGCGGCTTGACGTAAAACCGACGCCTGTTGCAAAAAGGCTTAAGTATATCCAAAATATACTTTCTGTAAGCCGTGACCAAAGGCTCCACGCGGGTTGGTTACTGCTCACTGTACTGGGATTGTTCGCATTTCCGCGTTGAGCGAGCTGCACGTCAGATATTTTGATTCTAGCCAAATGCAAGCCAATTTGAAAGCTAGTAAGTTATGAGCATACCAACTGTGCTCGGTCAGGTATAAGTTCCAGGTTCCATGTAATTTATTAATTCACCACTACCTTTTCAAGTCTCTCTCTCTCTTACTATGGTTAACAAGGACTTCTTCCCATAGTCTCACTAAGGAAATGACAAAATGAATACGATCCAAAGGAATGTCCTTTAAATAGAATATAACATATTCCTTTTCATCGCGTGCGTATCAGCTTGTGCTACCTGTAGACGCGTTTCAAATTCCTTCACATTGTCACCAAACCATCGTCAGACGAATATCAACTGGAATGTGCCACTATGAGCTCCATGCAACACACAACCAGTTGCTAAAGCCACTCCACCGACCTTCCACCTATCGCCCGAACACAGCCGGCTGGTTGCCAGACGTCCGCCTGACGAACACCGAACAGCTGCAGCAACAGCAAGAGTCAAAGCAACAGCTGCTAGTCGCTACACACTCCAACGCTTCAATGGCTGCGACAGCGATTACTGCTAATATCGACATTGCAACATTTGTTATTGATGACAAGCGACTTAAGGATGACTGAGGGCATTCAGCGTGCAACATGCAACGTGATTCATGCACATGCACTCGCATAAAGAGCGGTAGTCAGAGAGGGGAAAGAGAGAGAGAGAGGGAGAGAGAGAGAGAGAGAGGGAGAGAGAGGGAGAGAGGTGGTGCTTGCAATGTGGCATACAACCATATTGCATTGTGCTTCTGGCAGCAAAAGTGAGCGTTGAAAGGTTGAAATGTTTAGAAGCTTTGACTTACTCGCAACTACGGATAAACATACATACATATGTATGTATATGTTACACGTACATACGTGTATATAACTACTAATGTGGAAATTGTGCAACAATTGGAGTTCGCTGTGCCACGTCTGCATGCCTGCACGGCTGTATGCATGTGCAACGCATCCAGGTCTTCTGAAGGACCTTTACCACTTTGTGTTGTGTATTTGAGCGTGTGTATATATATACATATACCGTTGTGTCTTCAGTTTGCGTTCGCTGTCGCCTTAAACGACATTTAATCATGTCAAATACAGTCGATAACTTCAATGGCAAGGAGAAAATGTCTGCGGTATCCGCACTAAATGAAGTAATAGGTAAAGGAGGGTGAGAAGAGTAGGCTAGAAAATGCGACTGTAAAGACTCTGCAATGTATGGAATTATTGGATTATGGGTCTGGTGAATTTTGACCGTCCTTTTATGGATGGACATAGTTTGATAGAAACTATACTTGGCAGGGATTTCTCTTGATCTTCGATGCGTGTTCTAAAAATATCTGGTCTGCGCTTAAAACGAGGTAACTTAACCTTGCCTCGGACGGCTCAAACAAAGTCATATTAATGCGTTTGTTCTTCAGATGAAGGGCTCTGTCCGGATCATGTCAAATGAAAGCTGACTGTGATCGGTTCACTCTTTTTTCGAATGCCACTTTAAATATATTAGGTAGGTAAAAATTTCGTTCGGTTTTTCTAGTGATTTTTCGAAATATGATAACTTTGTGAACATTTGTCCGATTTAAGTCAAATATGCACCGTTTTGTTCGTAAACTTGTTGCCAACGAGATACCTCTCGTAGAAGGCTGCGTCTCTTTTGGCAAAAATTCGGAGAGCCAATTTCAACAGGCCTCTCTTGAGGCCAACTTCTCACCATTAAGCGCGTTCGCCATGGACAGGAAAAGATGGTAATAACTTGGTGCCAGGTCCGGACTACAAGGTGGGTGCATTAGGACCTCTCATCCGATCTCCTGGAGCTTCTGACCCGTCAACAAAGACGTGTGTGCCCTGCGTTGTCCTGATGGAACACAATTCGGCTTCTGTTGATCAAAGATGGCCTCCTCTGGATGAGTGCTGCCTTCAAGCGGTCCAGTTGTTGGCAATAGAGGGCCGAATTTAGCGTTTGGCCATAGGGGAGCAGCTCGTAGTAGATGATTCCTTGACAATCCCACCAAACACACAGCAAAACCTTCCTGGCCGTCAATCCTGGCTTGGCCACCGTTTCCGCCGGCTCACCGCGTTTCGACCACGACCGATTTCGCTTGACGTTGTCGTAAGTTATCCATTTTTCATCGCCAGTCACCAAACGCTTCAGAAATGGGACGATTTTGTTGCGATTCAGCAGCGATTCGCAGATGGAAATTCGGTCCATCATGTTGTTTGGCGTTAGTTCGTGTGGCACCCAAACATCGAGCTTCTTTTTGAATCTAAGGTCATGCAAATGGTTCCAAACGGTTTTCTGGCTTATCTTTAGTTCCTCAGCAATTAAATAAGTGCTCACGTGACGGTCTGGCCCTTTAACTCACCTGGGTTATTGAATTTACGAATGGCACAATACGTAAGCCTTTGCACTGCGAGGACCTTTTAGTCTATTGAAGGAAAGGGCTGAGAGTTTTTTGACCTCAAATAGCTATAAAAGCTTAAAAAGTACGTCCAAAGTGATGAAGCTGCCCGAATGTTTGGGAAAAAGCTAATGTCTGGAACTGCAATGTGGCTTCGAAGCAAAACATCTACCACTTGGTTTCACTTTCGCTACACAAGTCAGGAAGCCTGAACATACAACTCATTGCAAGTTGCCGTTAATAAACTCCTCCAGCAGCTTTTACTTCTGGTTTCGAAGTATACGTGAACAAGTTGTTTGATCCAGGCAGGCTTATGACTTCGAAGACTTCAGTCTAAGGTAACTTTTGCTTTTTAGTTTTCTAACAATATTTAGCACCCACGACAGTGTCCAGGAATCCTCTATTTATATACGGGCCAATCACTCTCTTTAACAGAAACGGGGATAGACTTAATGTCCTGAAATCTCTAGGAGAAGTATGTACCCATACTTCGAAATGGACGTAACTTCTGCTAGCCTTCCAGTGGTGGGAGCCAGCTACCTGCACAGTGATGTTTGCTCACATGGCTTTCGGCTATGTCTCAGTTAGACTGCTGGATATTTACTCACCACAATCTCTACGAAAGAATTTTCTTTCTAGTCGGTCGCCGAAAGGTTACATAATATAATATAAGAAAAATATTAAAAAAATAAAGTACAGTGGGATATTTATCTACCACCCGCGACCAAACACTCATCGTCGCGCCGGAAGGCAGCCTGACATCAAACCACAGAAAAAAGCGGATACGAAAAAATACAGATTAAGAAGGCGTCTCACTGTGAAATTATTGCCTTTCTAACCCGCTGTGATAATATCGCAGAGTTGCTACAGCTAAAACCAAAATCAACAACAGCTCAACTGAGTTTCTGAAAATAAACAGACTTACCTACATACATACAGCTTCAAGCAGAAGAGATTTCAACCTTTTACCTACGCTTCCGCTTGTTATTTGTAAAATTGCAGTTATTTAACTAAACTGCCTCCTCGGCACCACATGCTGCGGTAGACGTGATGCGTTTCTAAGAATACTCAAAAGCATTTGCGTGCGCGGAGTCGTCGTGTCGGCAGACGTCTTTGCCAGTAGCTAAATTGAGTTCCTCTTCATACTCAGCCAAGCAACGACTCAACAACCACAATGATGGGCGAGCGACAGCTGCCAGCAATGAAAAGCTGCAATAGCATGCCACCACAACAGCAAACCAGCAACGTCTTCATCGTGCTGATCATCTTCACTGCAGTTGTCGTCGTCACCATCTTCATATTATCTCGAAAGCGCGCGAGAGTTTGCTGTTGGTGGCAAGGCTGCAAGGATGCTAGCTGAAGATGAAGCTGTGCAGCAGGCAGTGAGTGGAAAAGTGGAAAATTTTACTGTTGCCGGCAACAACATAATTTATAAGCCACATTGCTAAGATGTTTAGCGCTGT
>JAWMAG010000046.1:9962500-9970000 GCA_037013455.1 Ceratitis rosa
GTTGGTTTGGATTAAGTTGGTTCATTTAGGTTAGGTTAAGTTAGGTGAAGTAAGTAGAGCTTGATTTAATTAGCTTCGATTAGGTAGAGTCTTTAGGTTAAATAAGTTTAAGTTATGTTGTGCTAGGTTATGCTAGGGTAGGTTAAGTTGGATTTAGTACTACGATATTTTTTTTTAACCATATTCACTTTGAAAATCTTAGAGATGGGACAAGAAAAATTTGTGTTATTATAAAAAACCGACGATTTGAATGAATTTATTTTTATCGAAATGCATAAACATTGTGGTAAATGATGAAATACCACTTCATTCGTATGTCTGTCTTGGCTGTCTTTGCAGTGGCCCATTCCGTTCTCTTTGTGCACCCAAATGTTCAACATTTCTCACCATCCTGATGAAACCACATACCAACACTCAGAAAAATAATCCTGGCATCATGCGGTAACGAACAGCACTGCTAGCGGCAGCTCCTTCCTCGTTTTCAAAGAAAATCGGCAGGTTCATAGCCGCACCAAATCTTTGCTCACTGTGTGTTCTTTGCGAGCTCCAAATGCGTAAATTTTTCTTATTAACTTTAACCGGTGAGATGCAAATGAAGTTCTTATTAACTTTAACCAGCGAGGTGCAAATGAAGTTTATAAGAAAATATGATTTTTCGGTAAAAATGTTCATCTCTTTTCAGCCGATTTTCAGCTTATAGAGTGAAGTGAAATCGCATCGTATAGCAATGGGGCTTGAGTTCTTGAATCATTTGGGATTTTTAAGCTTTCATATTGACGTCTGATGTAAAATCCTGCATAAAATGTGCGAACTTTGAGCTACAGCAGCAATATTTTCCCCCGAACGTATTGGTTGGGTACGTACGCGAGATTTTTTTTCCGATAACAAACCGGTTGGATGAGCTCACTGCACAAATTGATCCATAAACTGCTTGAAAGGCGAGTATGAAAAAAAGGAGCCTAGAATCTCTAGGGCGGTTAACGAAATCGACTTAAAAGGTTATTCCAAGAAGAGCACAGATTGAAATAAATTGTGGTTGAATATTTTTGAAAATATTTTGGTACAATATCAGGATTGTCAATATTTTCGAATACATTTCCAAAATTAATTCATTTTAAAATTAGTCAGGCATTCTGAGGCAGCTAAAAACCTAATAAGTTCTATACAATAAGAAACGGTTTTTTTGAGTGAAAAAAGTATTGGAGCTACTAGGGATTTTTCACTTGAAGAGGAAATTCCTGACTAATGACTACAGTAGATCTGAAAGGAAATCGATCAGAGTTGAAGTATGACACGACAGATAGTAAGATTTTTCGAATGTAATGATCTCTCTTTAATTATTTATATGAGAATTCTTTTAAACCACGAAATGGATAACCCAATAATATTTTACTTAATCCTTGTTGGGTATAGAAACGTCTTAAGTTATTTTGTTGTTTTTTTTATTGTTATTTTTGTTATAGCATTCCACTGTCATTTCAATTCTATCCGATGATCTGTTGTGATTTCACCGTTGTAAAGAAATATTTAACTACAGAAAATGTAATGCCAATAACTATAATATAATAACAGCAACAACAATAATACGAAACCTAAACGTCTTCTCCGCACTTTTGTTGTTGTTTGGTGACAGCGAACAAGCAACGTCGGCGACAGTAAACGGAAAAATATCTCAAAAGAGAAAATTTTCAATTTCCGTTACAAAGCAACGCTTATCACCGATGCTGGTTCAATTTTCTGCCAAAACAACAATAGCAACTAGTAGATGAAGAGGAAGAAGTGGAAGTCGGTTATACGAGTATATTGTAGGAAGTGAGTGAAATGGATGTGCCAGGAGGCAAAGTGTATAGAAAGAAGTTATTTTATGTTATAGTTACCGGAGAAATTATTTTCAGGCTTCTCCGTTGGCATATAAAGCGAAAAATAGTTGAATACTGAGAGAATAATGTGACATTTGGTAAGCTTATGTGTGTGATAGGATACTCGTAACACTGTTTTTATTTATAAATAAGCAACAGTCTTGCTTTTGTGATGAAAAGCAGGTGTTCCCTGACCTTCCACGGTCCACGGATATGCCAGGTACTGATCCAGCGATAGCTCAGAAGCAGGCGCAAGTTGACGAAGAAGCGCCCATTTTCGTGCGACAATAACGAAGCGTTGGTAACCATAGGTGCAAGAAAATCACTAGTAGCGATTACACTGTGTCTCTACACACAGATGGTTTTAATACTGAAATAATTCGACGTCACATACAATAATGACAAGCTTTTCTTCTCTGTTTTGGAGCTCACCATGAGTGATCCCAACTGATAGCCAACTGTCTATCAGTGTCAATATTAGACTGCCTTTTTTTGGCAGTACCATCCACCTGAAAAAAAGGTATGACAGTCTGAATCCCCAACTGAAGTACAACACTTGAAAGCAGACTCCCGCGTCGACAATTTGACAATTTTGTCAAGTTTCAAACCATTTTGTGAAGAAGTTAGGTGCTTCTTTCTTGTAGTACTTTTGCCCTCTCTAGCTTTCTTCTTCTTCTATAAAGGAATTAAGGTGGTATCTGAATTTTACAGCGACTTCCACCAAATGAAGGATCACTAAACCAAAACAGGCTTGACCATAGCTAAAGCAGATGCATGTTTTTAATTGAAATTACTTCATTCTGTGCGATATAATCAGAGCGTAGTTTGAAAATTGATTTTTTATTATAAATTTCTTAATTATGCTACCACAAGGAAAGTCATCCTCTCGAAACCAGACCAGACCAAAGAGATTTAAAAATGTAATTTTTCCATCCCTCGGTAGGGTATGTCAAACACTCATCAATAAAACCCATAAGCCGTCATTGCATGTAAAAACATCATTGAAGAAAATCCTTCTGTCAAAAAGTTGTCTAGCAAAGAATAGCCTCACGACTTATTCGGTCAATATTATTACGAATAGTAATAAATTTTACTGAAGCTCTTAAATTCGAATTTTTATTAATTTAAGTTTTATTACTTTAATTTTTAAAGGGCGATCCAATCCGAGGTTTCCTCTTTAAAAAAAAAAAACACAGAGAATGCAAATGTGTGGGAGGTTGCGCCGTCGTGTTTAAACCAAATGTCGCCGAGATCACGAGCTTCAAATTCACGTATCAAATATATATATTATTGGCGCTTTGTAACCGCTGAAGCAATTTTCGGCTCCTTCGAGCTCCTCAACCAATGTGTAGTTTTGCGTCTTGCGTTTTGCGTCTTTTCCAACAAATGGAGGGAACTACCGTTTATACTAAGCCTCCCCCGACCGGCTGATGGAGTTTTTACGAGGAGCCTTTATTTCATGTCCGAAATACACTCAGAGGGGTGGACATTCCCTGCCGAAGGGCGACCACAATTAGAAAATTTAATCATTTTTAAATTAATTTAATTTTCCATAACTTTTGGATGTTGGTGGCACCGTGATTTGAACCCGAGCCTTCCGAATATCAGTACGCAATGGTAACAACTCGGCTACCGCGGGAACTAAATCAAATAGTCGGTGCAATAACAGTCGTCTTTGAAGGTTGCGTTCTCACCAGCATCATTTTTGAGGAAATATGGACCGATGGTTGCACCGGCCTACAAACCACACCAAACCGTAGTATTTTCTGGATAAAATGGCAGCTCTTGAATCTCTTCAATGGCAACTCTTGAATATTGGCAATTTTGTTTGTTTACATACCCATTGGGCCAGAAATGGATCTCATGGCTGAACAAAATATGGCTAGAAAACGTGGGATTTTCTTGGAACTTTTCAAGAGCCCATAGAGCGAAGCGATGCCGCTTGGGAAGCTCGAGCGGCTTCACTTCTCGAGCAAACTGGATTTTGTACGCTTTCAATTTAAGATCTCGACGTAAAATTCCATCCATATGTCAGTCCGAGTTGCCGCAAACGTCGCCGAATCGACTCTTCCCGGTCTTCGTCTGCACTCTCAGCTACGGCTACTATATTTTCTTCACTGCGCACTGGACGTGGTCTATTCGGTCGAGTATTATCCAATAATGAATGCTGGGTCTCAAGATGGATGATGGTGTTGTTGGTCAGACTCGACGATTTCCACTATCGATATTTTCTACAATTGGCCTTCCACATCGTGGATCACCTTTTACATCAAAATTACCAGAACAAAATCGACGAAGCCAAAAGTGTACATGATTGACTCTTTCAGTTACCTGAATGGAGTTTTCCCCTTTATATAAGAGAAATTGTTGAATATAACGTATTTTCTCTTTACTGGTTCTCTTTGACAGGCATTTTTTTCTTAAATTTATTCTAAAACTAGACAAGTTTCAGTGGCCAATTAGAAGTTGGAACAGTTTTAGTGGCCGAGTATCGAGTAGGTTCGAGTGCTGGGGCAGAACTGTGAAGCGCGTTTTCTCGAGTTTTTGTTCTTACATGTCCTAGAAAACGGTGCCGGTGTTAGCAATAAGAATATAAAAAAAAAATCGAAGTGATCTACACAGCTTCAGTATTAAAATATCTTCTATTTGTACTAAAAAAGTGGGACAAAAGATTTTTATTACATTTTTTTTGCAACTTTACGTGCATTTGTTTTTTCAAAAAAAAAAAATTTTTCCAACTTTCAAAATAAATTGGAATTTTCCAAATTCTTCGGTATTTTTATGGTTCATATATTTAGAAGAGACACTCATAAAAATTAAAAAAGGCTGGCACCGATTCACAAGTTCAGACTGCACCCGCTTCCGAAAATTTATAACAAGATTAGAAAATTCCAGTACCTTTTTATAGCAAAAATTTTTTTTAAGCTTAAATATATATATTGGGTTGCCCCAAAAGAAACCGTCGATTTTTCATACAGACGGTGTTGAAAATTTTTTTTGAACAGCTTGTGACTATTTAATTGTATTTTTTTTTTTTGGCAGTTATCAGCTGTCACTTGCTTGCTTGGCTTGCTTTAGAAAAAAAGTACGCGTAATTTTGTTTATATTTTTTAGTTTGCCGTCAATTTTAATATGGAGTCCACAGAGGAGCATTTTCGGCAAATAAGGAAATAGCGTAGGTTACTAAAAAGTTGCATCATTTGTATGGTGATAAAGCTTTGAAAGAAACACAGTGTCGAAGTTGGTTTGTCAAATTCCGTTCGGGAGATTTTTCACTCAAAGATAAGCCACGTTCAGGTCGGCCAAGTAAAGTTGATGATGAAGATAACAAGGTTTTAATCGGGCGTAAGATTGGAGAGAAGTTAAGTAAATCAAAACCAACCGTTCTTAATCATATAGGACGTCTTGGCCTGACAAAAAAAACTTGATATTTGAATACCACTTGAATTGCGAGAAATTCATTTAAAAACCCGCTTCAACGCTTGTGATATGCATTTTAAACGCAATGAAAACGATCTGTTTTTGAAGCAAATTATAACTGAAGATAAAAAATGGATTATTTACAATAACGTCAATCGAAAACGATTCAGGCAATATGAAGCGCCACAAACCACTTCAAAGTCTGACATTCACCAAAAGAAGATTATGCTGTCAGTGGGGTGTGATTGGAAGGGTGTGGTATATTTTGAGCTGCTTCCAAGGAACCAAACGATCAATTCGTATGTCTACTAGGAACAACTGGACAACTTGAATACATCCATCAACTAGAAGCGGCCAGAATTAGTCAATCGTAAGGGTGTCATATTCCACCAGGACGTTGCTAGATTGTGCACATCTTTGGTTACTCGCCAAAAACTGAGAGAGCTTGGCTGGGAACTGTTGATGCATCCCCCATATAGCGCTGACCTTGCACCGTCAAACTACCATTAGTTTCGATATTTGCAGAATTCTTTAAATGGTAAAACTTTCGAAAAAGACGAGGCTATAAAATCGCGTTTGTTTTTTTTTGCAAAAAGGTCATCCAACAAAATGGAACTTATATAATTGATTAAAGTTCATTAGGAAAAATATAAAAAATGTATTTACTTCTTTTTAAACACTCGCCGGTTTATTTTTGGGTAACCCAATACATAAAATTTGTCTATTGAAAAATAATGAATAACATTTTTCTGCTCCTAGGATTTAATTTATTTACAGAATTTTTTTTGTATTTCTAACTTGTAAAAATAATAATAAAAACTTTGAGTTGGTTTTTTTAAACTATTTTTAAAATATTTTTTTTTATTCTCACTTCTGTTTTTATTTAAAATTTTATATAAATAAATACAATATTTTTTTATAATTTGTGTGCAAACATTTGTCTATTGTGATTTTCATAAAAGCAAATATTTGCAAGTGAAATTCTTTTTAGCACTTCAATTCAACTCGACTTCTACTCAACGTCAGTTGTTATCGAGTTACATTTTACTGGCATTAGCTCACATGTTACTTACAACAAAGCACCAAATCTTTACAAAAATATATATATATATATATATATATATATATATATATATATATATATAGATATATATATATATACCCCGCAGGGAAAAGGTTTGCAAAGATACCACAGATGAGACATTAGAAATCAACAAAAAACCACCAAACTGCCAATCGTACCTTTGCCGTTCGAACATTTCATTGCAGTAATTTTATTTAGCATTTCAACACTTTTAGTATTATTTCGCATTCATTGCATATTCTCTCGATAGATGTATGCATGTAATTTGCACTCTTTCGTTGTATGAATTGCATAAATGTCATGCAACATATTTCTATTCTTATTCTGCCACATTCAATATTTGTAATTTGAAACAAAATTTGAGTGCAATTTTCGGTTGTTCAGCTATTGTTGGTGTTACCTTTGCTGTTGCTGCTGCTGCTGCTGTTGCTGATGTTGAGTGGAAATTCGTTTTGTGCTGACTTGTTGGAACTATTCGTGCAAGTTGAGTACTTGTCTAATATTTAATTGACATTTTGACATAATTCGTACTGTCTGTTGGGGATTTTTGACACAACTCGAAAGATATGCATGCCGTCATCGTAAACAAAAAAAAAGTAATAATAAATAAATATTTCAGTAAATTTCGTTACAGAATTTATATTATTTATTATATCCGATCTTATACCTTTTTATTTATGTAAATCCTAATAAAAAAATTATTTTTTGTCTTTTCTCTTATTTGTTTTGAATTTTTTATGAATAAAACACCTTTTTGTAAATTATTCCTGAACAACTTAAAAGCGAATTTAATGGTCTTATTCTTCTTTGATGTATAATAATACATTTTATTCAAAGATTATACTACAAAATGTTTAAATAAGATAAAGACAGGAGGTGTTAAATAAAATACACGTCTATATTTTCGATAGTTCTAAAGCTAAAATATGATACAATATGCTCACCTTTAATTTAGTTTGTTTTTTAATATTAATGAAACCAAGTATTTGGAGCATTAAAGAACAACAAAAACAAAATCTCACTTTAAAAATCTACTTTGCTTCATTAACCGGTTTAGTTTGCTTCTTAAAAATGAAATAGCCGAAAAAAATATATACCAAAGATCCACAATTAGCATATCTAATAGTTGCCATGCCT
>JAWMAG010000046.1:9975000-10055000 GCA_037013455.1 Ceratitis rosa
TGCTGGATAACATAACAAGAGCTACAGAGATAAATAGATAACGTGCAATCTTTTAGAAGAATATACAATTGCTGGGTCTGATAGTGATCGAGGTCAGGGAGCATCTTGGATCCCACCTCGCTACTGATAGGCATAGTTTTGAAGTCGCAAACAATAATGTTAACCTAGAAAAATATCCCACCATTTTTCTTTCCTAAAGTGTTACTTTAAACTAAGTCGGGAATTGGAAAGTAAAGTACTTTCTTGATGACCAAAGATCAAATTTTATAAGTCCTTCAATATTCCCATCCCACTATATGATGCGGAGGCCTGGACTGAAGGAATATCTGATAAGTCAACACGAATGAATTAGTTTGCAGAGGATTTATGGTCCTTTCCACATAGGCGAATAACTTAGACGATGGAATCACCAGCAATACAGCGACATTGATATTGTTCAACGAAAACGAAACACTCTAGCCCTGAAAGAATTCGATACAGTACACACTGATGGAAGCAAAGGAAGACCCTAACTCGGTTGAAAAAACTCAGATGAAGAGTGATGAGGCCTCACTTGGAGTCCCCAATTGACGTTTAACAGTTAAGATAAGAAACGATTGGCGCGCTATTGTTGACTTGGCTATAATCCCGCAAACGGTACCTAAGCCAATCAAGAAGAATAAGACTTCGGACCGAAGGTTCACAAAGCTAAAAATCAACAAACAGAAGCTGTAGAGAATGTTGAGCTCGCTTTTTGCATTTAATTTGATACACACAAAGGCATACAACAGACTCAATTCGCGAAAGAATGCGGGAACACAAATTGAAACTTCAAGTGAAATGCGACCATACAACGCGTTGCTGTGCATTTACAAATTAAATTACTTTCAGACCTTTGACATACAAAAATTACAGATAATAAAGGAAAGCAAATAAACCAGTCAGCAACCAGTAATCTATGCGATGAAAGGACGCCAGGGGTTGATTAGGGATAACAACAACACAAAAGTAACCCACAAAATAGCCAAGTAATGATTCCTACGAGGGTTGCTTGTTTGGAATATGAGTTAAATGTGGCATAGCAATCTCCATTGAGAGAGTTAAGTGCCTTGTTCACAGGCTGACGGAAGGGTTTTCTGCAAGGATCTCTACGTTTTTAGATGTGTTGAACAGAAACAATCAGCTTCGAGCAGACAATTATACCTCAAGTTGTTTTAGGATATTAGCTCCGCCCTCTTTATGTTTTTTCTTAACTCATTCCTGGTTTGAGAGAGACAAAGGCAGAGCTATTGAGCGTCGTTGAATTTAAGCTCCCTCAATATTTTTTCTGTTTATTTTGGTTTGAGATGGAGAGAGTGTAACTCATGTGCAAGAGTCTACTCAGCTCTTGAGTGTATCGAGTTGAAGATGTTACAGATTATAGCTCGATTTTTTTATGACCATGAGGAGCTTATATATAATTGACACTTTATAACCGCTGAACCGATTTTCGGCCGAGCTCCTCCTCCAAATTTTGGTGGGCGTCGCTATGTGCAACAAATAAATGGACCTACAGTTTATACTAGAAATAAACTCGGAGGGAGTTACATTGCCTGCCGAAGGTCGATAGCAATTAGAAAAATAAATTTCCAAACCCTTCAACGAACTCATCGTACGATGCTACATATCGACGAACGCCCCAAATTTCTAAAACGGAGACCCGGCCCTTTATATTGGTCGTCGAGGAAGGCAAATTAATGGATTCCGGAGAGAAAACTCAGTATTTCCAAGCGGATCGAGAGAGCGGAGACTAAGTTTATACTGCCTCTGTTCCGGAATGGACGTGGATTAAGTAATCTCAGTCATCAAAAACAGCCTACACTGACAGTTAATGCAAGCAAAGTGGAGGTGAGGTCTCTATATTGGATGAGTGCATAAGTTCGTGCCCGATTTCAAGTGCAAACTAAAATTGAAATTTTTTGAAGAAAGCGCTTTTATTAATCAATTATGTATTCGCCATCATGTTCGGCAATCCACTCCCAACGTTCAACCAATTTACGGATGCCTGATTCATAGAAATCGCGCGGTTTCTCGTTGAAAAAGGTGTCAAGGTGGTTTTTGACGTCTTCCACATTGACGGCATGATTTCCCAATTCATCTCCTTCAGTTTGGCCAGGGTCGGTTTTGTAACATGTGGCCAGGCGTTGTTTACTGTGCGGAGTGCTGGAGCACGGTCCAAATAAACTTCGCGAATATTTTTAGTTGCAGCGCCCACTGTTTTTCCTTTGCGGAATTCGTATAACATAATATGACGCATATGATCTTTTTCGTTGTACATCTTCCATGCGTCTTTTCACTAAGCAACTCAAATCAAAATGAAGTTATTTTATGCTTGATTTACAGTTCGGACTGTCACCTTTCCAACGATATATAATATGTATATATTTCTTTCACGAGCGCCACTCTCAAACGATTCGTACGGCATCCAGCGGAATCGGGCACGAACTTATGCACTCATCCAATAGCTAGAAGAGCTTATGCCAGCCAAAGCGATCCATCATAGCAGTCGAAACAGGAGAGCGCCTGCACTTAGTAAGGCCGCTTATAGGCCCACGTCATAAATCTCAAGGGATTGATTTAATAGCTGCGCCCTAAAAGAGGTCCAATAGGACGAGAAGAAAGCATGTTTGCTAACCGTAAAAACCTACTAATACTACTACTTGCGCATAACTCCTTTTGCACACCCTGCCATTGCCGCACCCTACTCACTTTATCTTCAGGCGTGTCCTGTTTGGAGCCTTTACTAATAAGAAAGACCTCAAATATCACTTCAGTGACCGCTGATGTCGTCGAAATATCTACAGAGTGCTTACTCTGAGCTATTTATTTAGGATTAAATCCTCCGATTCTATTTAACAGATCACAAATCTACGAAAACGCGAGGTCTGTGGTTAACTTAACGAGAACTCCTTGACTACGGGTAGCTCGGGTAGCTATCAGACAATTGGGGGTCTTTTAACAAAAGCTGGGAGAGTAGGAAGTTCAGAAAGGCTTTGAAGACTTCACTTACACTTCACTATTAAGATTCCAGGATTTCAATTTCCAAAAAATCGAGGGTCACACATTTTTTCTACTCGCCTCCAATACATACAATACATGACATATCTTGGCGAGGGTTGGCTCGAGCATTCATTCAATAGAACTACACCAGGTTTATTAGCGAATCTGATACTGTGAGACAAAACAAAAAATTCCAACGCTCTTAACTTCTTTGTATTAAAAAATCTTAAAATTGACTAGGTGACCCTTGTATTGTCTAACCCAAAGAGCACCATCCCCCCACCACACACTGCAGCACATCCAAAGGTCAGCTGGCCTAGTCACCAGCCAACACACACCCAGCCGACTGAAGAGACAAATATACCAAGCAGAACGAAAGGAAAAACAAAAACAATAGCAAAAGCAACAATAACAACAGCAAACACAAACAAATCACTGCTCACATTCATGTTGTCCTGCAAGTCATTTAATTTCTATTTTTACGCTCGAACCGCTTTATTTGCGCCCATTTCCCGATGTTGGCGGTTGGTCTTTCAATGCCGCGCGACGGATGTGATTCTGCGTGTTCTTTCCAGCCAGAACTAACTGTTATTTTACGGTTTTATTGTGTTGTAGATTTTCTGTTTTAATGTTGTTGTTATTGTTGTTGCTGTTGTTGTTCTACCACTGTGGATTTTCTGCTTTTATGCGTTTTGCGTGTTGGCGAGAAAATTAAATAAAAATAATTAAGAGAAATAACAAAAATCAAATAAACACAACAAAATAATGCGTTGCAGGCGGGGGTGGGTGCAGAGTAGAGTAAAGTAGAGTAGAGTAGAGCAGAGTTGTAGAAGCGCTTCATTCAGCCAGACAATCGAGGCGAGCGACGAGACATTGCAAGTCAGCAGTGCTACAACTCGCCAGGATACACATTTAGTGGACGGCAGTTCTTAGTTTCCATTTCATATACATACATACATATATATGTTTATATGTATGTGTAGTTGTATATATATGTATGTATGTATACTAACAAATGCCAGTCATGAGTCTGCAGTAATTTTCTTTAGCCTTCTCCATTATCTATGCCCCGCTACTGTGTCTTCTGACTTACTTATTACTAGCGCTGATTTTGCTGGCTCTGCGCATTTTTTTCTTTCTTCCTTTCAATTTGCTCTGGCATTTCTGTTGCACAATGAACTGTAACAATGTGGCAAGTCGTGGTAATTTGTATTAATTGACAACTAATTGTTTTTTCCTTTTAACAACATTATTGTCAGCGCTGTTAAGGCGATAGAAGTGGCAGCAGGAGAATTGAATATGCAATAGAGTGGACTGTAGTTGCTTGAAAATGAAAATTTTTGAATTCGGACGCAAAATATGTGGGAAATAAAAATGTAGAATTTAGAAGATATATTCAAAAAAATTTATTTAATTAATAAAAGCTTAGCTAAGCAAGTGGGTTGCCCCAAAAGAAACCGGTGATTTTTCATACAGAAGGCGCGGCGTTGACAATTTTTTTGAACAGCTTGTGACTACCAGTTGAAATTTGCCGGTTTTTTCGATAAAGAAAACACTTAATTTTCAGAGGAATCTCACAACTTTTTATTCAAAGTATTGACCATTGGTTTCTACACATTTCGCCCATCTTTCAGGCAAATTATGGATACCATTCCAAAAAAAACTTTTTCTCTTTCGAGGCAAACCATTCGATGAGCCATTTTTCGACTTCTTCAAAATTAGCGAAGCACTGCTCTACAAGGGAGTGTCCCATTGATGCGAAAAGGTGATAGTTGGACGGGGCGAGGTCTGGAGAGTACGGCGGGTGCGATAATATTTCCCAATTAAGTGTTTTTAATGTGTCTATCACCAGTTTAGCGGTATGAAACGGCGCGTTGTCATATTGCAAGATAACTTTGCCATGTCTTCGGGCCCATTCCGACCGTTTTTCGATCAACGCATAATTCAACTTGATCATTTGTTGTCGGTAGCGATCCGTGTTCACCGTTTCACCAGGTTTTAACAACTCGTAGTACACCACACCACACTGGTCCCACCAAACACAGAGCATTGTCTTACGGCCAAGGCGATTTGGCCTTGCAGTCGATGGGCCAGCTTCACCAGGGGAAAGCCATGATTTTTTTCGCTGCGGGTTCTCAAAATAAATCCATTTTTCCTCACGGTTTTTCGATTTTCCATTTGTCTATAGTTCAGCTGGTTCAGCTGGTGTGGCACCCATTTTCCATACTTCTGGATCTTTCCCATGGCTTTTAAACGTTGGCAAATTGCTCTTCGAGTCAGATGTAGTGTTTCTGCCAATTTTTGTTGCGATTGGGTTGGATCAACATCCATTTCCTAGTCTTCGAACTTTTTCGCTGCACCAGGATGTTATTGTCTGTCAAATCGAAATCTCCACTTTTAAATTGACGAAACCATGTCTCACATGTTTTAATCACTGGAGCATGTTCACCATAAGTTTCTACCAGCAACCGGTGAGCTTCAGCTGCTTTTTTTGCAGCGCAGGTTGCTAAAAAGTTGCGTCATTTCTATGGTGTTAAGGCCTTAAAAGAAACACAGTGTCGAAGTTGGTTTGTCAAATTCCGTTCGGGAGATCGAATTGGAACGTCATGTAACTGAGTGTGAGATTGGAGAGAAGTTAAGTATACCAAACTCAAACGTTCATGAGCATATACGACATCTTGGACTGGTAAAAAAACTTGATGTTTGGAAACCAAATGAATTGAAAGAAATTCATTTAACAAGTCGCTTCAACGCTTGTGATATGCATTTTAAACCCAATGAATATGACCAGTTTTTAGAGAAAATCTTAACTACAGATGAAACATGGATTGTTTACTAATAACGTCAATCGAAAACGATCATGGTATCAGCACGATGAAGCGCCATAAACCACTTCAACGGCTCATATTCACTAAAAGAAGATTTTGCTGTCAATTGGGTGCGATTGGAAGGGTGTGTATATTTTGAGCTGCTTCCAAGGAACCAAACGAATAATTCGGATGTCTGCTGTGAACAATTGGGTAAATTGAATACATCCATCAATGAGAAGCAGCCAGAATTGGTCAAACGTAAAGGTGTCATATTCCACCGCACACATCTTTGGTCACTCGCAAAAACTGTGAGAGCTTGGCTGGGTACTGATGATGCATCCACCATATAGCGCTGATCTTGCGCCGTCAGACTACCATTTGTTTCGATCTTTGCAGAATTAATTAAATGGTAAAACTTTCGAAAATAACGAAGCTATAAAATCAGTTCAGTTTTATTTTTTTGCCTGAAGTTCTATGAGCGTGGAATAATGATGTTACCGGAAAGATGGCGAAAAGTCATGCATCAAAATGGATTGATTAAAGTTCATTATGAAATATAAAAAAATGCTAACACTTTCTTTTAAAAAATCGCCGGTTTCTTTCGGGGATATCCCATAGTTCGTACATGGCATCAAGTGATTACCATTTGTTCTGTCTATGCCGAATGATTTGGCTGGTGAAGAGTTGCCCTCAATGTAAGCTTGTGAAAATCGATTGTATAAATTTTTTCAACAAGGGTTTCTGTGAGAGAAGCATGAAGATATTACCTTGTAAATGACAGTTTAACTATGGTAAGTGAAGCCTTCCACTTAAGGAACAAATATTGATTCCTTTTTAGTAGACCTAATATTCCAACGTTGATTAAAAATAAGCCCTCCGGAAGGAACCGCCTACCCCTTCTTCATGCCGTCCTATAAGACAATGCATCCTCAGAAACTCAATTATTTGTAAAATATTCTTTCCTGTAAATTTATTTCTTTTTGGGAGGACTTTGAAGAGGCATATCAATGCGTTTTGAATCAAGAGTCTGATTGGTCATACCTTACACAGCTATCCAAACGAAACTTGATCTATCCTATTCAGCTTTTACCAAAAAAAAAATCTGCTTTTATTACTGTCTGACTATCACTAAAGATGAGAGCATGCAGAAATGACCTTTTTGTGTATTTTACCTATTTATCATTAATTTCCGAACCAACTGTGCGTACTTCAATCCTATCATAAGGAGTATCATATTAAATTGTCCAGCCTCAAAAAGTTGGTGCGTGTTCACAAAATAGACTTGCAGCGCTTTGTGTTGTTTAAAAGAAAAGTACATTAAGACCAGAAAGTTTTCGGAAATTTTTCACACTTTTTTTTGATAAGTTGGCAACACTGTCCTTAATTACTACACGGTGTGTCCCAAAAATAACCGAACTTTATATTTAAATCATACAAAATACAGCGCCATGTATTGAAAATTGCAACATTAAAAAGATACATTCATCCTCTTTCAAACGCACCTAACTTAATGTAAGTCGGATGACAGATGTCAAAGTGACAGCCATTTCAATAAAACCAAAAGTGTGCTAATGGTTCAAAAATAAAATGGAACAAAGAGCAAATATGAAATTTTGCGTCAAACTTGAAAAAAAATTTAAATTGAAGTTTAAAAAATTAAGAAAAAATTGAAAAAAGAAACAGCCGTAACCGAGGTACTGAAGAACATTTCTATAAATGACATAAAAAAATCTATGCATGCCCTGGTCATTTTTGGGACACACCGTGTATGTCAGAAAAGAGCGGCATCTGTCAACCAGTTTGTTTGCAGCAGTTGTTGAAACTTCTGCGAATTTTCTTTTACGGCCTCAATCGAGTCGAAATGGGTTCCACGGAGTGGTAACTTGAGTTTTGGAAACAAAAAAAGTTGCATGGGGTCAAATCCGATGAATACGGTGGTTGATCGATGGTATTGAACGAGTTCTTGGTCTTAAAATCGTTCACAACTACATCTCGGTGCGATGGCGTTAAGTTATCCTATCTGTTCATTTCCTGCGTTGCCTTTAAGGCAAACGCGTAGAAAAATTTTCCATTCTGGTCAGGCTGTTAAAGAGAGTCTGCTTTATTCTTAAGAATAAAGCTCTTTGGAGGAAAATTTTTTCAACTCTTCAAAAACTGTCGAAAAGCCGTTCAATAAAATGGTCAGAATACTAATAATTTATTTTTATTGTTGGTATTTATAAATACAATTATTTATTTATTTTTTTATTTGAAAATAAATCACAGTTATCCCAACAATAAAGGAATTTGAACTTTTTTTGATAAATTCTGGATTTTTAATACTCAATTGAAGAGTGCTAAAATTTATGAAAAAAACTAGAGCTAGAAATTCAATTAAGTCTACTCAAAACTTTTTGAAATTGCTACTCCATTTCTTTCCTTTGTATTTTAAATATTAAATTAATTGATTAATTATGAAAATTATATTAAAAAAAAGGAAATTTTGGAAAATAATACAACCACAGGAATTCAAAAACGTCTGCCCATAATTATATTCTTCGATTTATACGAGTGATCTACCCACTTACAATATTTTATTTAGGGTACGTTCCTTTTAATAATTTATATTACATTTCTTATCATCTAAGTTCATGTCCGATAAGTCAAAAGCAAGTGGGCTGATAGTAAGCGATTACCACTGACAAAGCAAATTCCATTGCGTGCCCACTGGTGATCAGCAAAGATGTAATAATCAATTAGTGCACTTAAAAAATTTTATAATTTTTTTAATAAATATGTGTTTAGTGTGGTACATACATATGTGTACAGCCTTGGCCTAAAGTATTAGGCGCCCCACTAATTCTTTGTTTTAACAAGTGAAGTGATGAAGTTTTATTAGTAAAACAGTGAATATACAATGAATTAGTGATAATAACATTAATATTTAGTAGGTTCACACTTCGATTTAATAACGGCAGCAATTCTCTTTGGCATGCTGAGTACAAGCTTTGCACATTCGTCCGCACTTATAGCGTACCACTCGTTAAATAAGGCATTCTTTAAGGCAGTTTTTGATGCTATACTGTGTTCCTTGAGTTATAAAACCATAACGAAAAGTGGCATTCATTTTTACATATATATAATATATAGATAATATGCGCCTTGTAACCGTTGAAGCGGTTCCTCGAATTTGTTGATTTGCGTCTGGATGTTTTTCCAACAAATGGAAGGACCTACAGTTTATACTAAGCCGTCTCCGCACGGCTGATGGTTTTTTTATGAGGAGCTTTTATTTCATGTACGAAATACACTCGGAGGGGTAGACATTCCCTGCCGAGGGGCGACCGCAATTAGGAAATTTAACTTAATTTTTGAGTTAAGTTAATTTTATATAATTTTTGGATGTTAGTCGTGCCAGGAATTGAACCCTGGATTTTCGAATGGCCGTCCGCTATACTAACCACTCAGCTACCGCGTCCGTAAGGACCTTATATGGGATATTAATTAGGTCTTTTCCCTCCTAATTGACACAGACTGCTGCGTCTGCCTTATGGATTAGGTAGATCACACTCAAGCTGATATCCATTCTTTAACGTCATATTTCAATAGCTCTGTGGGATGAGGATGCTCCGATCTTGTATACTTCTGTAAGTCGCCGCATCTTTTTATAAATTTTTCGAGCATAATTTTTCTCGGCCATTTTCCCAAGCCCGTTATGTTCACGAATTTCGCTTTTCGTATCAACTCACTATATCCAACATACTTAAAACGACGGTCGCGTTTTATAATTAGAGATAAGCGTAACGAAAAATACGCCAAAATATGCCAACGTTTATACCTTTTATAACCATATAATATTAGGTCAGTTCGTTCGGTTTTTTATTGATTTTTCAAAATATTATAACTTTGTGTACATTTGTCCGATTTAAGTCAAAGATGCGCCGTTTTGTTCTTAAAGTTGTTGCCAACGAGATGCCAACTTCATTATACAATACTCCTCTCGTAGAAGGCTGCGTCACTTTTGGCAAGCTCGGAGAGTTAATTTTCACGGGCCTCTCTTGAGGCCAACGGCTCACCATTAAGCGCGTTCGCCATGGACAGGAAAAGATGGTCATCACTTGGTGCCAGGTCCGGACTAAAAGGTGGGTGCATTAGGACCTCTCATTCAAGCTCTTGGAGCTTCTGGCGCGTCACCAAAGACGTGTGTGGCCTGGCGTTGTCCGATGGAACACAATTCGGCCTCTGTTGATCAAAGATGGCCTCTTCTGGATGAGTGCTGCCTTCAAGCGGTCCAGTTGTTGGCATTAGAGAGCCGAATTGAGTTTGGTCGTAGGGGAGCAGCTCGAAGTAGATGATTCCTTGCCAATCCCAACAAAAACACAGCATAACCTTCCTGATCGCCAATCCTGGCTTGGCCCCGTTTCCGTCGGCTCACCGCGTTTCGACCACAACCGATTTCGCTTGACGTTGTCGTAAGTGATCCACTTTTCATCGACAGTCACCAAACGCTTCAGAACTGGGTCGATTTTGTTGCGATTCAGCAGCGATTCGCAGATGGAAATTCGGTCCATCATGTTTTTTTGCGTTAGTTCGTGTGGCACCCAAACATCGAGCTTCTTTTTGAATCCAAGGTTATGCAAATGATTCCAAACGGTTTTCTGGCTTATCTTTAGTTCCTCCGCAATTAAATACATAAGTGCTCACGTGATGGTCTGTTTCCACTATTTCCATGATTTTATCGCAATTTTCGACGACAGGCCTCCCGACGCGTGGTGCATCTTTGACATCGAAATTATCGGAACGGAACCTAGCAAACCATTTTTGTGCTACGCGTTCGTTTACAGTATCGGGCCCATAAACTAAATTAATTTTTTCAGCCACTTTGTCTGCTTTTTCGCCTTGATCGAAGAAAAATTGAAAAATATAGCGAATTTTCTTTTTCGAAAAACTGTCAAAAACAAACTTTTAGCGCGAATAAACATGTTTTCAACGCCGTATAGTATGATATGATGCGACACGTAACACTAGTACTATGGATAATAACGCCATCTCTTAGATAAAAATCGAACGAACTTTTTACTTGATCTAATATTTGTATTTGTATTAAGGATTAAATATTTATTTACATATCGGACAGTCGAACAGATGGGTTGAGGGATCCGGTCGGTATACATTACAATATTTTCATACTTCGGACCAAAGTTAATACGTTGTGTTATCCACATCGTGGATTAAAAAGTAAAGGGCTATACTCCGACTTCTGTCAAACCAAACATATTTTGATTTAGTTAAAAGTCAGGCAGTTATGCAAATGGACCGCTTAACCACAGCACTACTCGCACCTACTACTAAAACGGTAATTCAAGGGTGGAGATTATGATGAACATGGGCATCCACCATTATACACACAACACAGAGTGTAAACTAACACTAGACAACACCAGAAGTGCAGTCAAAATTATGATGGACCTCTCCGAGCTGCAGAGCTAAATAGACAAGGCACAATATTTTACAAGAGAGTACAAATGCTGACGTATGCCGATGACATTGGCGTCACAGCCCTTAACAACCGCATAATTAGTTCTGCCTGTCCAAGTTTGACAAAACGAAAAATCTTCCGTCATCAAACAAACAGTCGCCTCATTTACGAGTCGGCTTCCACGCCAATGTTGATAGTCATAACTTCGAGGAACGAATGGCGCTGTTGTTAATTCGGCTATAATCCCGTGAGCAGTGTCCACGCCAATGAAGACAAGAAGAAGCGTCCACCTACCTAAGGAATTGGTAAAATTATAAAAAAATTGAAGAGACTGGGTGGGTTGGAGATATTGTAAGGCCTGAGCATTATCGTTTCATTCGTTTCACTTCAAACATCGCCTAAGATAGTGAAAGTGTAGCCGTACACGGTACATTGCAGCACATGGGCTTACACCTACATCTTATAACGTCCAGGTCATAACAATTGAAGCCAGCTGAAAACTTGCAATGTCGTCCATACGTCGATTGAGTTCTTTAACAACAAGCAGTGGACGACGATTTTACGAACAAAATTATTTCCAGCGACGAGGCACATTTCTCACTCAAGGCAAATAGGTACTAAGCAAACATTTCAAAATAGGGACTCCGAGCGTTGGTCGAGATGTCTGAGTTAAATCCAATTAATTCTTTGAAAACGACAACGGCAAGGCTGTCACTATCAAATCGGGTGAAACGGTCGTATGGTAAACGACTTGTTTTGGGCATCAATTGAATAATACGACTTGTCCAATAGATAGTTTCAACAAGATGGTACCAAATGACACACAACACGAACGAATATGGCTTTATTGCGGGAGAAATTTCTCGTCCGTGTAATCTCTCGTCTAGGCGATGTCGATCGGTGTATTGATTCAACGCTTTATGTTTGCCTACAAAAGTCCTCGATAGTCAGCAAAGGGTTAATATAAAAATCAATTTTTTGGCATGCTTCTAAACAATTAATAAAATGTATGTACATATGTATGCATATGAAAATATGACCAATTACCTTTTGAGTACACTATTGTACCATATATGTATGTATCAACAGCGAACGGAAGCCTTTCAATTGCCTTTTTGTAATATTTTTGTTTAATCTCTTAATTATAAATAAGTAGATGTTGAGTTAATAGAATTAGTATTTTGTCGTTGTAATTGTTATCAGTAATTGTTGATAAATATAAATGACATTAGCGTGTCATTCGAGAGTGCACAGAAGAGCAAACAAAAGTATGTATGTAAATATATCTACCTTTAGAGAATAAAGCGTTTAACTTACGGCTCGTCAAAAGTCAGCGAGTGAATATCAAATGTTAATGAATGAGCGAGTAGACAAAAGAGAGTACGACAAGTGGTTTTATCAATGCAGTGAGTAAATTCTTTTATTTTAGACTAGCGAGGGCGAGGAAGAAGAGCATAAAGCAAAATTTTGCGCTGCCAAATGAGCAACTGTCGAGAAAGTGCTTGAACAAGTGTAGTGCAGCGCAAGAACAATTGCAAAAACAAACATACGATTGGCGGCGCAGTGACCACGGAAATGTGAGAAATCTATAGCATGTGCAGTTAGTTCAATGCACTGCCTGCGCTGAGTGCCGACTGGCACTGAGACGCGCTCTCCCTAGGCTTCTCAAAATCGTCACTGCCAGCTGTTATTATGACCCAATTTTGACATTTCTCGCTGCTTTTATTCATTTTCACCGCGCTTTGTGCAATATTCGCGCTCATTTAATCGCTTATCGTTTGCGCTGATAAACAATTGCGTCAACAGCAAATGTTTGTTTAAATATTTAAGTAAATAATTTAAAGTATAGTAATAACAATAACAAGTAATAAGTGTTATTCTACTAAACTAAAGCAAATCAGTCTACTTGTAGGCAAACATACATACATACATACATATGTTGTACATATGTAAGTATGTACTTAAATATGTTATGTACGAGTACATCGTGTAATCAGTGAGCGTGCGAAAGGTGAATGAAAGAAATAAAGAAATAATGAAAATAAAGTCAATTATTTATTTTTATGTGCAACCAAGTAATTTTGTATAAATAATATTGTGCCGGCGTTGTGCAGGCGCTGCCCCAATCAGTTGACGCCCTTCTCTGCGTGAGTGAAGTACGAATTTTTCGGGTTCAAAAAATTTGTGTGAAGTGATCGTAAGCGTTTTTGTGAGGTTTTCATTGATTTATGTCGTAATATTATAATTGTGGTAAAAAAAGAAAAAAAAGTGAAAAAATAAATAAACAAAAAGAAAGTCAAATAAAAGTGATTGGCGTTTCGCTCTTGAAAGGTTGATTATTTTTGGCTATAAATACTTATGTATAATTATATCTGATAATTACATATGTATGTATGTAGCCATACTCCACTTACTACATAAATTCGCGTATATATTTATATACATTAATTATTGTACCAAATACACAATATCACAATTTCATAGTTATCTTTAGATCATTATGAGAGTAAAATATGTACATATGTATGTATGTACATATAATATATGAAGCTAAATGGCTTATTCTTCAACTCGTTTTTGCCTTATTGGATGAATTTGTTGTTGGCTGGTTGACAGCGGAGGTTAAGGGCGCAGGTTGAGGGCGGCCCTAAGGCGGCCTAACAAATAAATCGAGTTTTTTGGTTCCAAATTTTGACAATTTATCAAAGTAATCTCTATTACCCACCACCTTTTAAAACTGCGCAGAAAGAGTTGGTAAGAATCTCTCCTAGCCGTTCAATATAAATCAAAGTTTCAGACTGGGTGATTTTTTATCGTGTAATTTCTTCACTTTGATGCTGGAAAAAATTATAAGAACTTTGGATAACTTAGGTCCTAGATAACTTCGTCTATTTAGGGACCAGCATTAACACCAATAATAATGTTAGTCTTAAAATCTAACACAGTCTCTCTTCTTCTTCTTCTTCTTTATTGGCGTTGGCACCGCTTACGCAATTATAGCCGAATCATTTACAGCGCGCCATTGCTCTCTTCTTTTCGCTCTCTGGCGACAGTTGGAAATATAAAGTGAGACCAGGTCACTCTCCACCTGATCCTTCCAAAGGAATGGAAGTCGTCCTCTTCCTCTACTTCTACCAGAGGGTACTGCATCGAATACTTTCAAAGCTGGAGTGCTTTCATCCATTCGGACGACATGACCCAGCCGCTGACTTTTCATTCGCTGAACTATATTAATATCATCGTATAGCTCGTACAGCTCATCGTTCCATTTTCTGCGGTATTCGCCATTGTCAATGTGCTAATTGAAAAGGCAATTGTAAAGTGAAGTCCTCTCTCGCTGAGTAGGAACCATAGTCTACACGTTGCTCATCATTCCCGTCCTGCTGTATAGTGAAAAAGTGTGGACGATCTCGTCTTTCGATGAGTCGGCAGAGTCGATGAAACATTTGGCTAATTCGTGTCGTCTGAATGGATGAAAGCGCTTCAGCTTTGAAAGTATACCAAGAGGTAATCACTGGCTGTCGTTCCCTTAGACAGATCAGGTGGAGAGCGACCTGAAATCACTTGGTGTTTCTAATTGGCGTATTTTCATTGATCCAGCGTCGCTTTAATATTTCAATAATACTTTTATAGAACGATTTATCTTTTGCCTCAATAGGAGTCTGTTTGAGTGATGATCTCTTCATTCGAGAGAAATTTTTGATCGGTGCGCAGTTTTATGGAGTATTGTAAACTCAGATGACGATCCCTCTGATTATATCATCTATTGCCACTTATCGAGGGAGAAAATTCAATTGTTTACCTTTCAACATGGATAAGTACTGTTAAGAATCATTCTAAACTCAACGTGGCTTTCTCGAAATCAAATGTTTCTCTAATATAAAGCCTACACCTTCATTTTGGTATCTTTGCGTTATCAGTTTTCTTTTTTGTTCACTCTGCTGTTACCTCCTGCGTTCTGTATCAACGGTGTGTCTACGATGATATTTGAAGACAACAGACCCAAGTTTTGTTAGTGTTGTCAATCATCTATCTGTAGATCCCCGCGTACAAGCGTTTGTTATAATTTAGCTATATAGAGCCTATGTGACAAAGAAAATTTCTTCGGATGAACAAGAGAGACATTTCTGCTTCGAACATATGGCTGAAAGAAAGATGACGTCGGTAGTTATTTTATAACAAGTCTGAAGTTTCATCACTTGCATCTTACCAGTGCCTGACATTCGTATTACTAAGTGTGACTCACTTCATGATCGGATAGCGACTTTGTCTTTCGAAAAAATCGAGGTTATATGCAGATTGAAGGAGTGCAGACTCTCGAATGCCTAAATCTAAATTTTTGCTATTTGTGACATCGCTTTTTTGTTCTCTTCCTCGTTGATTTAACGAAGAGTGGTCAGGTCCCTGGCAAAAAAGAAACAACACAGTTGGTAATAAAAAAAGAGAAATTCGCTTAAGCAGAAAGCCTTTGTGTGATTAGGCTCTTCAAAAGAAGGAATTGTCTACCAAGCAATGGACAAGCCGTACTTGTTTCCATGTTTCCTCACAAAGAGCATCAATTTCGCTCTTCGTCCACCATGGTCCAACACCTATGTGTACATAAAAACAGCAATAATAACGTTGTACCATAATTTGCAAAGTACCCATTAGAAAAGTATGGAGTTTTATCCTACAATCTTATTACAGAAGCACTGTCGCTGATTCCTAAGGAAGATTTTCAAACTCTCTTCAACTTCCTTTTTAATAGACTTTGAGAGAGAGCTAAATTACTCTAAAATCAGTTGCCACCCAACTTTGACGATGAGAGCACGTTCTTATACTAAATTCTACATTGGTAAGAGAAGATGTGAGCTATACCACTGACGCTCTGTTTTCTCACAGCATTTCTGAGGAAAATATAAGCAAAAGACATTTGCGAAAACAATCGAAGTGGGTTACAGATTACACTCATTATGCTGTATGAAGTAAATAATAATTTACAGACCCATAACCAGTAGTAAGACACCACTGTAGACTCCTTTTACAAATATATTTCAGGTAACTTTTACAAAAATGTTCCCGGTAACTTTGTCGGAGTCGAGCTGCCAACAATGGCAACTATCCTAGCTACATTGAAGTCGTCGTACTAAGCGTACTGTCGCAAAATCTGGAACTTGGAGAAGATAGAGTTTGTCGATTACTATCTCTGCCGTTGTCCAGTTGATTTTACGTCTAAAGATCATCACCGCAATGGCTCCGTTCGTCAATGGAACCATGGGAGGAACTTTTCATAATCACACTGAGCTTTCTCAGAATGCACTTAGTTTCATTGATCTGTGCGATTCGTCAGTTTTTAGGCCAAGCTAGAGTTTTAGGGAAGCTAGATTGGGCAGAGTATATTTACTTGGAATGGCGAAAGTTTCACAGATGGTTCCTTCCACTCCATTTTTAACAAAGAAACACCGAAACCTTTCTGCTCAAAGACTGGAGGTAGCCTTTGCACGAACAAATTTGAGTAGATGAGTATTGCAGGAGCCTCAAGAGAGCAGAGAGCATACTTCAACACTCAATGTAGCGCGTTTCTAGAGTTCATATTTTATTTTTATTTAAACTCTTTTCCAAAACTTTTCAAAGTAATTTTTTTATGTTTTTTGAGATCAGTCTTCTGTTAGATTGTGTTAATTTGAATTTTTTTAAGCTGACATCGGACCATATAATTTTTGGGATAATGAAAAAGCATACAACATCAATTTGGACGGTAGAAGTTATAGTCGGTATTTCGGAAACCATCACGTTCTCCTTATCAGACTTCTTTCTCCAGACACCCTTGTTCCAATTATTCCTCTTGCATGTGTTACTGTGGGAGGAGTTCTGAAAGCACTTTGGATACCGTAAATTTCTTTGCCGAATTCTTCAAATCAAATTAAAGTGGGAATGTTGACATTTCCATCTGCAATGACCTGGAGGTTTCGCAGACTTTAAATTTCGGTAGTCTCTCAGTCACTAAATTGGATGCTTTGAATGGAATTGCTGCTTTGCAACTCTCTTTGAGTAGCGATTTGGACGGACATTTCTTCTTATGTACTTAAAAAGTGTTGTACGTCTATTTTCGCTCCCTTAAAATACATTTTTAATATTTATTTCGTTGTCGTCTGGCGGTTTAATTAATCGTTCGAAAATTGCTTCTATTTCTCCGTTGTTTGAGTCTGGTAACAAAAATGATGTTATAAATTATAGACCTATATCTAAATTATGGACTTGTTCGAAACTTATCGAGAAAGTAGTAGAGTATAAATTGTTTTTTGCGGTTAAAGGCTCCATTAGCCTGCAGCAGCATGGTTTTGTCAGCGGTCGTTCTACTGTCAATAACCTGGCTTGTCTTTCTCGTTATTGTAATGCATCTTTTGAGAAGGAATATCAAGTTGATGTCGTCTGTACCGATTTTTCCTAAGCCTTGGATACTGTTCTATATAGCATTTTATTATTCTATTATTAGGTAGAGTGCTCGGGTTTTCACTCTTCTTTACTATCCTGGCTTAAATCATGCATCTCCGATAGCTTTACGAATTCAAACTTCCTGCTTTATGCAGACGACCTAAAACTATTTAAATGTTTTTCAGATGTTTTACTTTTACAGGATGATCTAAACAATTTAGCCAATTGGAGCATTAGGAATAATTTGCCCTTAAAAAATGGGCTCAGGTCGACTTATTATCTATTTGATAATAAGCTATCTTTCGTAAATAAATTTCTTGATCTTAGTGTATTGTTTGGTAAGGGATTTATCTTCACTAATCACATCAATTGGATCATTCCTAAAGCTTATTCTAACCCTAACGGTGATTTCAAAGATCCCTACACTCGTATGATTTAATTCGTGCGGTTTTCGAAGAGGTTTTCTAAGAGAAGGCTCTACTAGTATTATTTCGCGTCGTGTTCATCTGTGGCTATAAATATTTCAAAGGTACTGTCATTTCGCGTCGTTTTCAGTAGATGTCATTTGTTTTAGCGTGAACAACAATTTGTTTCATTCATTTGAAAATTTCGAAATTTGTATCAGATAAAGGGTTTTTGCGGGGAGTTCTTCTTCATTACTTTAATACGAAGAAAAGTGCTACCGAAAGCCATCGTATTTTACTGGATGTTTATGGTGACCATGCTTTAGCCGAACGAACGTGCCAAAAGTGGTTTGCAGGGTTAAAAAGTGGCAATTTCGGTTTAGACGACGGAGAACGACCCGGACAGCCAAAAAAATTTCAAGACGAAGATTTGGAGACATTGCTTGAAGCAGATGCATGCCAGACGCAAGAAGAACTTGCAAAAGTATAAGAAGTTGATCAAGCAACCGTTTCCAGATGATTAAAATCATTAGGATTCATCCAGAAGCTTGGAAATTGGGTGCCTTATGAATTAAAGCTAAATGTTTCTTCAACGCCACCAAAAGAAGTCATTTTCGCATCGGATTGTCACTGGCGATGAAATATGGATCCATTACGATAACCCAAAGCGCAAGAGATCGTATGTGAAGCCCGGCCAACCATCGACATCCACGGCAAAGCCGAATATCCGTGGTGCCAAGGTTATGCTATGTATTTGGTGGGACCACAAGGGTGTGCTCTATTATGAGCTATTGAAATCGGGTCAGACGATCAATGGGGACCTCTATCGAAAACAATTGATTTGTTTGAAAAAGGCCATCGCGGTAAAATGACCAGAATACCTATGCGACCATACACTAATCAGTAATTTTTCATCATAACAACGCTCGGCCACATGTTGCAAGGCCAGTTAAAAACTATTTGGAAAGCTGTGAGTGGGAAGTTCTGCCTCACCCGCCTTATAGCCCAGACATAGCACTTTCCGATTACCACTTGTTCAGATCAATGCAGAATGCCCTCACCGGAGTACGCTTCACTTCAGAGCAGGGTATCAGAAATTGGCTCGATTCTTTCTTGACCTCCAAGCCGGAGAAGTTATTTTGGAATGGGATCCACAAACTGTCAGAAAGATGGGCAAACATCGTAGCTTCCGATGGGCAATACTTTGAACATTAAATGTATAACAATTTTTTCTCAATAAAGTCTTAATTTTCGAAAAAAAACCGCACGAATTAACCGCACCCAATACATATTTATTGAGATAAATATATTTTAAAAAGTAAAGAAAAATTTTAGTAATAGTAAAAGTAAGTATTAAAATCATCATTAAAATATTATTACTTTTCAATTTCAATTACAGTTTATTTAATTTCAGTTTATTCTGCTCGTTAATATTTTATTTTATTGAATTCTTTCACATTACAATATCCCTTCTAAATTTATTTGTAAACTTAAAAGGAAAAACTTTAAACTTAAAAAACAAAGAGGCGAACAAAGCCTGCTCCCTTTCAAGGAAATTGTCTACAAGTCCTGCCGTAAGCCATAAAACCTCTTCATATGAGTGTTGTAATTAAATTTCTTTGTCTAAGCGATTTTTATCTTTATCGCTTTATGCCAAACTCTTGCTTATGCTTCGACACGTTGGCATTACACTAAGTTTAGTTACTTCTTTATTTTAATTTTTATGATGCTTTTAAAAACACTTTTAAGATTTTTATGCGTAAAGTTTCTGTCGGATGGTCGTACGGCTGGCTGACTGCCTGATTCTTGAGGATGTTTGCTTGGCTATATGGCTGTCTACTGGCCCCAGCGTGCGTTGATCTCTACTCATGTGTAAATAAAATGAAGTGAAATGGTGAAAAAGATGAAATGAAATAAAATAAAATAATATAAAATAAAAGCAACACAACAAACAATGCAAAACTCTACCGCATTTATGCCGAATTCTTATATATAAATTTACTCACTATATATGTATGTATATATAATAGTGTATATATATAAGATGTGCATAGTAAGTGCTTATGCACAAAGTTGTTTACTCATTCTTTGGTTTAGTTTCAGTTTATTGTTGGCTTGAGTTGAACTTGTTTGTTGCGGGTGCCTTTTCCTATACATAGGTATATTGGTATGGGTGAGTGTGAGTATGCGCCTGGCGTGTATTTACTCTTTTCGCTGTTGCACTTTCAACTGTATTTTGCGGTTATTTTAATTTAATATGCGGTAAAAAGTTACAAAAACTAACATAAAAGAAAATTTATGTGCTTCTGAAGAAGTTTTGTTTTTTATTTATTTTATTCACTAGAATATTTTTTTTATTTATTTCAAAGGCCATATATCAAGTCAAGAAAAAAATCTCAATTTATTTGCTTTATTTTACATTTTTTTTAAACATATTTTTACAAAAAAAGGATTTATAATTAGAATGAGCTCAATTTGAAGTGGTTGAGAAATCAATAAGCTGGAGAGCTTTCAATCACTCATGAAGTGGTCAGGCTAGCCGCTGTCTCTTAATTCCGCTACAAGGTGTGATAATTAAGTAATGAGACTGATTCCATAAAAACCGTACATTTCAAAATTATTCTACAGCTCTCCTTCAAAGTAGTCCCCTTGGGCAGCTATTTAACGATCAAAGGAACCCATTTTGAGTCGATAGAGGATATCCAGGCAGCCCTGACGAGGGTACTCGCAGACATCCCAGTCGAAGTGTTCCAGAAATGCTACGAAGCATGGAAAACGCGCTGGAATCGTTACATAGCTGCCCAAGGGGACTACTTTGAAGGGCAGATGTAGAATAATTTTAAAAAATACGCTTTTTATGGTATCAGTCTCATTACTTAATTGTCACACCTCGTGTGTCAATGCCGCCGTAAATCTCGTAGAGCCGCAAATATTTTGCAAAACTTTCCTTTGAATACCTACTTATGGGATGTCGTCTTCGTCCAAATATAATTGCTGAGAGACTTTCAGAGCTAAATCTTTGTTCATCGAGAAAGAAATTTTGCCTTTCAAAAAGCACCTGTGAAGTGGAGGTTGTTGTGATCTTCTTACCACGTGAATGTAGCAAGATTTATCCCCTGTTGAATATATGTATTGCGAATATAAGAATTTACTGGATCTAAATCCACATGAGTTCAATCAGTTCTTTGACAGTGGGATTCAATCTTTCACACCCAGTATTTTATCCAAATTTGATAGAGGATCTAATGGATGCATCTTTTTAGTTCTACTCCACCGTATTTAAACTGCTCAAATGTAAAACTATCCGCTCCGGCAATGTCTATTCAGTCATCATCGATTGGGAATTCTGTACCTCGATGATTAGATAACCTCTTTGGTTCCTAATGAAATCTTTAGCAACCTTTGAGAAATACCTCTATCGGACAGCTTCTTAAGCTCCTCATACTCCTGCATTTCAGGCTCTCTTTTTTCTCACTTTTCTCCTCAGTTGTCGGTATCCGCTCTTTGGGCTTATTGCACTTATTCTTGCGAATTTTTTTTATGTAATCATATGTTAGAGGTCTTGCTTGGTTTATGCTCTTTAATCTGTTTTCTAAAAGCCATGTTTTCTCTTTCACCCAAATTGTGCTTTGCTTCTGTGGGATATATGCTCGGCGCGAAGATTGTCGTACAAAACACTCTTAAATCTGTTATTAGACTGACCACTTGTCGTCGCAGAATTAACAAGTTCCGATCGGATTTTCCACTGGTTCGTGGTTTCTTTTTCGTTTTCGTAAGAGTTCAGTTTCTTTTCCTTTCGGATGCAACGACGAGCGGAATCATACCCCGCTTAGTTTCTCAAAGTTTCTGTCCGATACGCTAAGGTGGACTTTTCTTTACATCAACTTTGTAAAATCTACCATAAAATGAGAGATTGTCGGCAAGTAGGACATTCAAAACACTGATGAAAAAGGAAACTTAATTATCTTAATCTGTTCATAACTAGTTTCATTGAATCGATGGTCGAGAAGTTAAGGGACTTGTAGGAAGTTTCAACATTTCTACTTCCTTCCTTGATGCGAGTGTCAACCTTAGCTGTGACCTCTCAAGAAAATAAACTGTTTTATATACAGAAAATGATTTACATATGTATATATGCTGGGTTCTGAAGTTCGTGATGACGAAGCAAAGGAATTTCAAAATCAGTCTTTAACAAAGGACGCAGGAAAATAGATGAAACTGAGAATGTATTGCAAGGGTTATACATTTTGTGGTTTCGAAAGTAAACATAAATAATATGCATTTAAAACAAATTTTATCATGAAATTCCTTTTTTATTATAGACATGACATTACACGTAAAACATTACAACATTCCAATGACCACCTCCCAAGTTTTCGATCTATTTGAGGCGATTTTCGACCACTTTTTGACGCACATTTGGGTGGTATCTCCGTCATAATTAGACGAATGTTGATTTTCAAATGCTCAACAGTTTAAAGTTTATACACATAAAAATCATCTTTCCCGGTCATATCCGCTCGGCTTTTGGTCTGCAGGAGTCCACATCTTGTAGAAACCACATATTGTTCAAGTCGTTCTTCAATCTCTGCTCAAAAAACCGGTTGTCATACAACCATTATGCTCCGAGTTTGCTCGCGCTCATTGTCGTTTTGAAAGAACTGAGCTCCAATCGCACCTCCGAATCAAAGAGCACACCAGACAGTAAATTTATTTTGGGTGTAATGGCCTCTCTTCAATTGTTTGAGAATTCTTGGAGCTTCGAATGTGACAATTTTTGCTCAGAGTGAGAAATGTACCTCGTTACTTAAGAAAATTTTTAATTTTTTTCAAAAAATCGCCATCCACCGCTTGTTATTCAAATATCCAATCATGGCATGTACGGCATGGTGAACGGTCAATTGGCTTCACTTGTTGTGAGAGATGGACTTTATATGGATATCTTACACCTTTCCATGTGCAAAATACGCCATTATGAGCCGTAAGAAACTGCCAGGTCTTGACAATGTCATATAACTATATTAGGTGTAGTAAAAAGAACTCCATTATTTTTCCAATATTTTGCGTTATATATCTGTATATTGTGTTGTATAAGTCCGATCGGGTTTCGCTGGATGGTGTTAGAAAGATGACATTTCGTACTAAAAAATCTTTTCTGACAGTTTTGTGATTGGTTGATTTAGTTTTGTTTGAGCGTGCGTCAAAGAGGGACACTAGCAAGGAGAAAATACAGTATAATTTACAGCTTTTCTTTGATAAGAACGAAAACACAAAAACTGAAAATGTAAATAGAGCGGATGGTCCTGATACGGTTACAGTCAATCATGCACAATTTTGGTTTCATTCTGGTAATTTTAAAGGATGCTTCACGGAGTGGAAGGCCAATTATCGAAAATGTCGATAAAATCATTAACATTGTCGAGTCCGACCGTCATGTAAGCACTGTTCCGATTGCCCGGGAGCTAAAGACACGAGCACACGAGTTAACGCAGAAAACCGAATTTCCATCTGCGAATCGCTGCTGAATCGTAACAAAATCGACCCATTTCTGAGACGGTTGGTAACTGGCGTTGAAAAGTGGATCACTTACGACAACATCAAGCCAAAAAGTCGTTGTCGAAATGCGTGAGCCAGGATTGATGGCCAGGAAGATTTTGCTGTGTGTTCGGTGGGATTTTCAGGGAATTATCTACTCCTATATGATAAAACTCTTAACACGGATCTGTACTGTCAACAATTGGACCGTCTGAAGGCAGCAATCGCCCAGAAGCCAATAGGAGAGAAATTGTGTTCAATCAGGAGAACGCCAGGCCACATACTACATCGACCGTGACTCTCCAAAAGCTCCGGAAGCTAGGTTGGGAGATTCTTATGAATCCACCTTATAGTCCGGACCTGGCACCAAGTGATTACCATCTCTTTCTGTTCATGGCGATCAATTTTGCTGGTGAAAAATTCCCTTCAAGAGAGTCTTGTGAAAATCGACTCTCTCAATTTTTTGCCAATAGGAATGAGGGCTTCTATGAGAGAGTCATAATGAAATTACCTTTAAAGTTATCGAATAAAACGGCGCATATTTGACCTAAATCGGATAATTTTAACTATGCTAATAATGGATTACTTTTTACTACACCTAATATATTAGTAGTCATTTCGAAAATTGAACGTTGAAATTCGAGGTTTTTATATATGTCGCATTACAATTAAAATGAATTTTCTATATTTTTTTTGATATTTTTCGCACCAAGATTGGAACCATGGCTTTCCGAATGTTTGACATGCAACCCTGTAAATGTCATTAACACTCGTTCTGTATAAGCAGAATTTGCTATTGTTAGTACGTTTACAATTTAACTAAATAATATAATTAAAATTTTTTATTTACCTTCCCCACATATTTCTCTCCGCAGCATAATAACAAATTAAAGAATTATCAAATTTTTATAACCTCCGAAAAATTGCCGAAAAAATCCTCATTGCTCTAGAGAAATTCCAACACGTGCTAGTAATTACCAGCAATCAGAAGAGGTCATACACACACACACACATACACACCCAGTAACTGAGTAACTGTCAGCTGTAATAACGGTACTTGAAACTTGAGACAATTGTGTAAGCAATGCCTGAAGTTACAAAACTAGCCACGTACGAAGAAATTTTGGCATTGGCCAAATCGACATATAATAATCTCTTTGGCGGCGAACCAGAAGTGGCCTGCTGTGCGCCGGGACGTGTTAATTTGATTGGTGAACATGTGGACTATAATGATGGCTTCGTTTTACCGATGGTAAGTTGAAAAAAAAATAAGAAAATTTTTGATAACTTAATTTAATGGGTACCAAGGAAATTTGGAAAAATTGAGCTAAAACAAAAGGAGGTAAAAAAATTTTAATTTGACTGAAAATAAAATGAAAAAAATTCTATTAATTTAAAATGAGAAGTAGAGAAGGTAGACCATTTTTTTTTTTAATTAATTTTCCTTTTATTTTTTGCCTATTTGTTACTCAATTTCCTTTTTCTCTTAATTTTCTTACCAATTTTCGTTTAAATTTATTTTAATACTTTTACTTCCGCTTTCTCTCACCTTAGGCACTGCCCATGGTCACACTCGTCGTTAGCGGTCGTCGTACGGATCAGAAAGCTGTAGTTTTCACTCATTGTGGCGGCTGCAATGATCCAAAGCAAGTTGAATTCTCATTAACAGATTTAAAACCGGAATTACCAAAGTGAGTAAACTTCTTTGAAATAATTCAAAATTTCCAAAAAAAGAAAAAAAGAAAAAACTAAAGTACCGCTTTAAGCAAAGCAATTTTTTTCAACAACAACAACTACACAAATCTCTACAACACCTCTGTCTTCACTTTGCAAGTCAAAAATTTCCGAAATACTGTTAGTTATTAGCATTTGTGTGTGTGTGTGTGTCTGTGTCATCTCATCATTTGACCTCTTTTGCCCAATTTCATTGTACATCCGCAATTTGTTTGCCATTCTCTGTCAAATTTTCTTACAACTCTTCATCTGAACCTCCTTCATCAAGTTGCTTTTCTTTGCAAAACTTCAGCAAATTGCTGTTGGTGTCTATCACCTGTCTGTTGTTGGTTTTTGAGGTTATGTGAGTGTAGCTGCACCAAACACCAAATGTCGAGTCTAACAGCCAAATATACTTTTCCCAGAGGCAGTAAAGAGAAAGAGAGAGAACTCTAGGGAAACAAATGGAAATGGAAATGAAAATGCAGCACAAAAAAAAAAAAACAAAAACAACAACAACATCAGCAAGTGATAATGTGAGTTGACGGTGTCCCACAAATGAAGTGGATGTCCGTTTACCAGCTTCGTGTTGGTTACTTCACTATCATAATGCCTCGTAATGTGACTGTTTGATTGCTAAGGAAGTTTTCTGTCATTGTGAGGAGTTTTTTCCCCCAGGGGTTTAATCTGGCTTCTAAGTACACAGAGTGCGTTTTTGAAATTACCCAGCAGAATTCAGTAAAGGGAATTATAAACTATTCCATTCATGGTGGGTATTTAAGTTGATGATAAACCAAGAATGGTATAGTTGGGAGTAAAAAAAAAAAAAAAAATACTCAGTATTGAAAGACAGATTCTCTTGGAAATGTAAAAATTACTTTCTTTTAGGAATAATTTGTTTGTTAAATAATGTAGCACAACATAATGGAATGCTAATTTCAAGTGTTAATAAACAAAAAATTAAAAATGGTTTACTTCCGTGATATATTATATATACATACATATATAAAGGAAATTTATGTTATTTAGTTCAAATGGTATTTTTAATACACAATATATATTTTTATTTTTAGCAAATTATTCTAAATTTTTGGTTTCTTCTTATTTCATTTTTTTTCCCCAACTTATATTTAAATTATTTTTTTTTTATTTTTCTTTATGTATTAATTTAAAAAAAAAAATTTTTTTTATATTTTACTAAAATTATATTATTTTCTTTTGAATAATTATATTTTATTTATCTTATTTTATTTTAATATATTTTAATGTATTTTACATAAATTTTTTTAAATTAAATTTAGGTTTATTATTTGACTTTTGTATTAGCGGGTAGAGGAAAATGTTTAACGTATTGATCATTAAGCTCATGTGATACAGCGCAGATCGCCATACGCATACTGCCCAAGGGAGCAGGAGTTTGAAGACGCAAACAATTCATACATAGGTATATGCCCGAAAGCAAAAACTCAAATAACAATTTTATTTATTTTCTTTAATTTTTTTAATTTTATTTTCTTTTATCTTAATTTGTTTTATTTTTATTTAATTTACATTATTAAATTTTTGTTTTATTTACTACATTTTATTTTATTTCATTACATTTAATTTAATTTAATTTTTTTATTTTATGTTCTTTTGTTTTATTTATGTTAATTACATTTAGTTTAATTTATTTTTTTTATTTTATGTTCTTTTATTTTATTTAACTTAATTACATTTAATTTAATTTAATTTAATTTAGTTTATTTCATTTTATAAAATCCAATTTAATTTAATATTAATTTACATTCAATTAACATTTAATTTAATTTAATATAATCTGATTTTATTTACCTTAATAAAGTTTAATGTGATTAAATTTAATATAGTTTTTCTTTTTTTATTATTTTATTACATATTATTTTATTTTATTTTTATATTTTTTTATAAAATACTAATTAATTTAATTTTAATTAATTTGATATTATCTTATGTTATTTAATTTAATTTAATATAATTTTTCAATTTAATTTAATGTAATTTAATTTAATTAGCCTTAAAAAAATTTAATTAATTTTATGTTATTTTACTTTATTTTATTAAATACTCTTTAATTTAGTTTTAATGAACTTAATATTGTTTTATGTTATATAATTTAATTTAATATTGCTTTATATTATTTAGTATAATATAATTTAATACTATTTAATTTAATTTGATTTAATGTAATGTAATTTAATTTAATATAATTTTATTTAATTTAAAATTATTTGATATAATTAAATTTAATTTAATTTAAAATAAAATTAATATAATTTAATTTAATCTTAGCTTATTACAAATTATTTTACTTTATTTTATTTTATTAAAATAATTCTTTCATTTTATTTTATTTACTTAATTTTATTTTATTTTACTTTAATTTATTTTATTTTAGTTTATTCTATTTAATTTTATTAAATATTAATTTAGTGTATTTAATTTAAATTTTTTTAAATTCTATTTTTAATTTAATTTATTTTTAATTTAATTTTTTTTTAATTCTATTTTAATTTTACATTATTTTATTTTAGTTTATTCTATTTAATTTAATTTTATTAAATATTAGTTTATTTTATTTAATTTAAATTTTTTGTTTTATTTTGTTTTATTTTATTTTGTTTTATTTTTTTATTTTATTTTATTTTGTTTTATTTTAGTATATTCTATTTAATTTAATTTTATTTTACTAAATATTAGTTTATTATATTTATGTTAATTATATTTAATTTAGATTTTTTATAAATTTTATTTTATTTTACATTATTTTATTTTATTTTGTTTTATATGATTTTTTTTTACTTTATTTTATTTTATTTTGTTTTATTTTAGTATATTCTATTTAATTTAATTTTATTTTATTAAATATTAGATTATTATATTTATGTTAATTATATTTAATTTAGATTTTTTATAAATTTTATTTTATTTTACATTATTTTATTTTATTTTGTTTTATATGATTTTTTTTTACTTTATTTTATTTTAAATTATTTTTTGTGTTTTTTTTTGTATTATATTAAATTATTATTTTTATTTAATTTTATATTATTTAATTTTATTTGTTTTATTTTAGTTTTTACTTTATTTTTTTTGTAATATATTTTATTTTAACTGCTTATTATTTTGTTTGGTTTATTTTAATTTAATATATTTTATGTTATTTTTTTACTTTTATTTTATTTTATTTTTTTGGTTTTATTTAATATAATTTAATTTAATTTAATTTAATTTAATTTTATTTTGTGTGATATTATTTTATTTAATTTTTTTTTGTTTTTTCCCTTATATAGTTTTTCCTTCTTTTTTAAATTTAAGTCTTCCCTAAGTTAAACTTTTTGAGATAATTTAAATAAATTTGATTTGGTTTAATTTTTGGTAAATTTGGTTTAGTTGAATTTTATTATATTGTGTTTTCTAAAGTTAAGTTTTATTTCGTTTTTCTATGTTTACATCATTTGATTTCGATTTGTCCAAACTAAATTTCGTTAAATAACCTATTTTGTCTTTTCAAAATTTAACACTTTAAATATAATTCTTAATTGTGAATATTATATTTTTCAATGAATTGTTTTTTAATTTTATGATTTTGTATGCTTTTCATACATTTCCAATTCAAATGTGTGGAGTCCTAGCTTTGCTATGTAGTCTCGAAAAAGCCTTAAAGTGTTTCCGTAAACAATGTGATTCCAGCAACTTGCTTACAAAGCACTACCCTTGAGCACCAATGACCACTCTCTGGTGTGTAAACACACACGCTGGTATTTAGCATAGTTTAGGTGTGTTTGTGTGCATACACATACACATGCACTGACGATTTTCACAAAATAAGAACTTGGTGAGTGCCGTTTTCTGACTAAATGTCAACTCGTTTGCTGGTTGGTTGAGTGACTTGCCTTCCTAGTTTGCCTGGTCTGCCTGGCCTGCCTGACCTCTGAGTTGTCTGCTGTCAAGTGAGTAAAAGAAGAGAAAGCTCCGGTCGACCAAATAAACAAATAAACACAGGAAACAAAGAAGTTGGGTAATACAATTCCTATACGTTTACCATACATGTTCATATATAAGTGTGTGTTTGTGTGTGTGTGCATGTGTTAATAAAGCATGTATGTAGTGTGGTCCATTTGAAAGTTCAACTACTCAACTGTAAAGCCACAAAGGAAATGGAAAATGAGCTAAAAGTGGTTTATGTAGAGAAATTTGTGAGAAATATGTGAATGCATAAAAGCTTTGTAAGTATATACATATATGTGAGTATTTCGTTCATACTCGTATGTGTATGTTTATTTTGTGGAAGGCTTGAATCATTGTAGAGAAATTTGCAAAGTAGCCAAAAAAAATAAACTAAGTTCATTTGTGGCAAAAGCAAAATTTTCACCTCAAACATTTTAAATACGCTTTGACAAGGGTCCATCCATTCATTTATCCATCCTTCCATCCTTTCATCCTTGAAGTAGTATTTAGCTTTGGCAGGCGCTTTGCAAAAGCATAATCGCACTTCGTCCAGTTACTCATTTGCAATTGCAATCGCCTAACACTTTCTGTGCTTCTTCTTCGTCTTCTTCCTTGCAGGTGGGCCAACTACGTGAAAGGTGTTATACACAATTTTGCGGTCGAATTGCAGCTGCAGGAGGGTCAATTGTCGGGCTTTAATGCTGTTTTTGCCTCCAATGTCCCCGTGGGTGGCGGTTTATCGTCGAGTGCAGCGGTGGAAGTAGCCACATTGACTTTTATGGAACAGTTGACCGGCAAACAACTTGAGAAGTGAGTAAATTAGCAATCAAAAATTTTTTCGAGTTGAAAGTTTTCAGTTTGTTTTTTTTATTTTTAATTTTTTGTAAAAGTGTTATGGGAGTTTCTCTAATACACATTTTTTCTGCCTCTTTTAGCAATAAAAAACGCGCTTTGGTATGTCAAGCTGCTGAACATAAATTTGCCGGCATGCCATGTGGCATTATGGATCAAATGATTTCGGTTGCTGGTGAAAAGGATCACTGCCTGCTGCTTGATTGTCGGTAAGTTAGGCAACACTTTGAGATAAAATCAGATTTTTTTTTGATCGGTGCTGAGTGAACTCAAGTCCAAGTGCTTAGATTTATATAATAATCAGCAGAACCAACCACACTTTGCAGTGATTTTCTAAATTATGTTCAATTTTTGTTCTAGAAAAATGATAAAAAGTTCTTATTAAGCAAAATATTAAGTTTTTTTTAAATTGACGTTTTAGAATAGCTCTTAGCCCGCAGTCGTGAGTAGTAAACTCACGATATATGCTTATATCCAAATGATATTAGTTTTAGTCAATCTGTGTGCGATAATTTTTCCTTCAGGAAGGTTTTATTTATATTTCGACCAAATCGAGCTTGAGTCTGCTCTGTGTCATCTTCGATGGCGTCGTTATAGATACATGATGGATCTTCAGCTTTCCTATTTTAGGTAGATATTTCCGGAAGTATTCGTGACCGGAAAGCATTTAGGTAATACAGTAGTCAACTTACCCGAATTTCCTATTTGTCCATATTCTGTCATCTGCTATAAATCTGGCCATCCATCGGCCATGGTTTCCTTCTTCTTTTCATCGGACTTGCCACTGGTTCAGGGTTTCTTTCCTTATGTTTCCACTGTTTGTATTGACAGTGCATCCTTGGTGCCTCATTTTCTTGAGTATCCAGTTTCTTTTCTTTTAGGCTGCCAATAGATCGATGGGAACACTTTCGCTTATTACAGCTATAGCATCACCTGATACTATACGGTGTGTCGACGCTATCCTCAAAGACGCCGTGCGGTATACTTTGGCCAGTACCATTCGCCTATTTTTCTTCTTAAGTGAGTGCGCACATAGCTCGGCTGCGTACAGTAAGATATTAAGAGTTGTCGCCATAATAAGCTTCCTTTTTTCTTGAGTCGGTCCTCCTATGTTAGCCACTAGTCTACTAAGCTGACAACTGAGGCTTTAACTGCGATGTGCTGAATTTGGGCTCAGTAGGTCAGCCTAGGGTCTAGTCTTACACCCAGATAGTTAGCCATTTCATATTAAAACTTCATATTAAATGTATCTGATTTTCCTCGCGATAGTCTTCGTCTTGGCTGATACATGGTAATTTTCCTGCTATATAGGTATTAGGTCAAGTAAAAAGTTCGCTCAGTTTTTTTTATTGATTTTGCAAAATATAATAACTTTGTGTATATTTCTCCGATTTAAGTCAAATATGCGCCTCTCTTGAGGCCAACTTCTCACCATTAAGCGCGTTCGCCAAGGACAGGAAAAGATGATAATCACTTGGTGCTAGGTCCGGACTATAAGTTGGGTGCATTAGAACTTCCTAACCGAGCTCCTGGAGCTTCTGGCGCGTCACCAAAGACGTGTGTGGCCTGGCGTTGTCCTGACGGAACACAATTCGGCCTCTGTTGATCAAAGATGGCCTCTTCTGGATGAGTGTTGCCTTCGAGCGGTCCAGTTGTTGGCAGTAGAGGCCCGAATTGAGCGTTTGGCTATAGGAGAGCAGCTCGTAGTAGATGATTCCTTGCCAATCCCACCAAACACACAGCAAAACCTTCCTGGCCGTCAATCCTGGCTGGGCCACCGTTTCCGCCGGCTCACCGCGTCTCGACTATGACCAATTTCGCTTGACGTTGTCGTAAGTGATCCACTTTTCATCACCAGTCCCTAAACGCTTCAGGAATGGGTCGATTTTGTTGCGATTCAGCAGCGATTCGCAGATGGAAATTCGGTCCATCATGTTTTTTTTGCATTAGTTCGTGTGGCACCCAAACATCAAGCATCTTTTTCAATCCAAGATTATGCAAATGGTTCCAAACGGTTTTATGGTTTATCTTTAGTTCCTCAGTAATTAAATAAGTGCTCACGTGACGGTCTGTTTCCACTATTTCCATGATTTTATCGCAATTTTCGACGACAGTCCTCCCGACGCGTGATGCATCTTTGACATCGAAATTACCGGAACGGAACCTAGCAAACCACTTTTGTGCTACACGTTCGTTTACAGTATCGGGCCCATAAACTAAATTAATTTTTTCAGCCGCTTCGGCTGCTTTTTCGACTTGATCGAAGAGAAATTGTAAAACATAGCGAATTTTCTCTTTGCTGGTGTCCATCTTTGACGAGCGCTCACAACGTACTGAGTCAATAAATTGAAAACTGTCCAAGACAAGCTTTTAGCGTGAATAAACACGTTTTCAGCGCCATATAGTATGACATGATGCGACACGTAACACAAGTACCATGGACAACAACACCATCTCTTAGATAAAAACCGAACGAAACTTTTACTTGACCTAATATATGAAACCATAATAATACGTGGTTGATGTTGTGCGTTATGATGCTTGCTTTTTTTTTTGCACAACGACAAACTGGTATGAATTTGTACTCAAAATACTAGTTCATATACTATTGTAAGATTTTTTCAAAATGGTCCAAATTTTACCGAAAAGTACTATTATAATTCTAGTCTATAGCAAACTATTATAATATATCTTTTGTCCTTGAAATACCCATATAATTCAGGTTTACAACAAACTAGTATGATTTCGTTTTCTAATAATTGTATTTAACTAGAATTTTTGCACACTAGTCTACTTTTTCCCTGCAGGGATATTACTAATATTGGCCTAGTTGTTGGAGAAATAGGCAACCCGCTAATGATAGCAGAGGCAATAGATCCCAACCATGCCGGTAGAGTACTGTAATGGATTAAGAGAGAACGTTATTGAACCTAAAGACAATGCAATATCGATATGTGTTTATTATTATTATTATATTTTTTGTTAAAATACAAAATAGATTAGAAAACTGCATTTCAATAATTTGAAAACATAGCAAAAGTGGATAGACAAAGTGAAGTGAACAATTATTCATATCCTTAGAGAGCACTAGCATTGAAGTTAGGTCGTTGTTCAAATGCAACCAAAACTATCGTTTTCATCTGATAGTTGGAATAACCCGAAGATAACTGGTAATCAAAGAAGTTTGTTGCTAGCTTCTAGCTCCTTATCAACAAAATTGTAGAGTTTAGTCCTTGTTTTTCGAGAGGCGTGTTTTTTGATAAAGCTTCTTGCTTAGATTATGCCTGTGTTGGACTCAGTACCAATATCTTTTGTTGGAAGTTATTGGCTTTTTTGTAACATCGATAAACTTTGGATAAAGCAAGCCAAATATCATAATATAATATTAAATTTATGTCCCATTTTCTTAACACATTTCAGGTCGCTTAGATGCTTATCTAACAAATAAAGCAATACTGTGTACCTAGAAAAGATATTATTCAAAAATCTTCATCTGTTTAGTACCAGTGAAAAATTGCTTCCTCTCACTTCAACATAATTTCTGCAACTCCTTTTGCATTTTCCGAAAAGGACAGCAATTTTTTTTTTTTGCATGTCGTTCTAATAGGAAGCGAACTACCAAAATCTCATGATGATTATCTTGCCTTAGATTTGCAACTGCTCTAGTTATATATTTATGTGGCCTGTTTTCTGAATAAAATTCTTAATGACAGTTTGTGTCTGGGAAAAAACTTAAAGAAAGAAGCTGCCCAAAAATTCTACTCTTTGTCCCTGTGACCGGAAGTCCAACCTAAAGGGATCTTTGGTATCTGATACTTACATTAAACATGCCTTGTTTTTTTAGTGCCACCCTCTGCTCTTCAAAAAATCTACCAAAATTAATTAGATAATTTTTTTTTTATTTTTTAAGTGGTTAAATGTAAAAAATCACAAATTCTCAGAAAAGGAAAAGATTGACTACCAAATATTAAAATCAAATTAAAAACCTTCTCCAATGTATGGAGCCTTGGATAGGTTTGGAATGTTTTTCCAAGAAATGGAGGGACCTGCAGTTGGAACGGCCGATGAATTTTTATGAGAAGCTTTTATTTCGTGTCAAAAATACACTCGGAGAGCTTGACATTCCCCGCCGAGGGGTCACGGCAATTAGAAGAATTAACTTTATATTATCAATTGTATTATATATTAAAATTATTAAAATTAATTTTTTATAACTTTTCGGAAATGGTCTCAAACCGTGGCCTTCCGAATGGCTGAACACTATTGCGGCTCCAAATTTTACTATAAGTTGTTTAAATCGATTAAAGTTCCTAACATTTTTAAATTTAATCTAACCGCTAAAACTATCGTAATTTGAAAATCTAGTCAGTTAGTTGGTCACACACGGAACTCTGATTAAGCGCACTTAGAACTACTGGCCCCTTGTGAAACCTATGTTGGTCTTGTGGTTTCACTCTGCCATCTGTTGTTGGTCCTTCTGGTGAAGGCTCATGTTAACAGACACTTCGCCAAGGAAAGAGATATTTCCACGTCATGAGCGTCAGCCACGCAGTTTCCTGGGATGTCTCCATGACCAAGAACCGAAGCCACGGGCGTTTGGCATACAGGCGGAAAAATGTAATAGTCTAAGTTTCGAAAAAAAAATAAGAAATGTCAACTCTTTCCAATTTATTTCTACTAAAAAGCGTCTGGAAATTTTTTTACATCTATACATATGTGTATTCAATATTAATACTTCTGCTTGGAAAATAACACCAAGAGTAATTAAAAAATCTCCAAGTTGAATATGTCATAAGTGACAGGCTCAAACAATTCTAAGCAAACATATTTAGTATCAAAAAATTTTTAGTGAAACAATCTATAAGATTTTTTGTATCATGCATCATGTATATATTATATATAAATTAAATTATTTCAGAAATTTTAAAGTAAACTTTTTGATTAAATTTTGACTTTAACAACTCAAAAAAAAATAACAAGAAGAAGATATCTGTTATTTTGCTCCAAAATCATAAAATGCTCACATTATTATATTTTACAAGAAAATATGCCTGAATTTGGCAGCATAAAAATAGTTTCGCCAAAAACTATGCAACATTTTTATGCCATTTCTGTCTGCCAAGACAATGTTTGTATAGTTTCTTTTATTTGCGCTTCCCTTTGCTTTGCATATACATTTTTTTTACATAAATAAAATGTGAAAATAAAATTAAAACAAATAAATATTGTGCACCTAAACAAACACTAACGACTTACATACTCATACATACGTGTATATGCTACAGTCTGGCTGTGCTGCGGTCGCCGTGACGTATGCGCGATATTATTATTACTACAAAATATATATGGTATATATATTTTATATCCAAGAGCGAGTGGAACTTTTTCAATTTCACAGCCGCAGCAACAGCAGTTTGGCATTACCAGCACATACATATATGTATATATATATATATTTTTATGTATATATGTGTGTGTGTGTGTTCGTGCAGTTGATTATGAGTGAGTATGTGTTAGATTGCTGCGCGCTGTGGTTGGCAGCCAGCTGACGCTATTCATCGTAAACTTCTTTTGTTATTGTTGTTGCTGGCTGTCGCACGCAAAAATGTTATTTTTATTACAATTATTTTTATTATAATTTTCCAAACACTGTGCTTTTGTCTTTTTCACTTATTTGTATTTTTTCCTTTTATTTTTTTCTTATTTATTTCCTTTTTTTACTGCAGTCCTGTGTGTAATGCCAAAGCTCTGGCTCTCAATGTGTTGCATTCTTTATGATTTTATTATTTTATTAGTTGATTTTTTTGTGTAATTTTTGCATTTATTGCTTTTTTGGTGGCAGCATTTTTACTACATTTTTTTTATTAAATTTTTCGAATTTTTTTTTTTTGGCTTTGAAAATACATAGAAGTATGTAAAGTTAATATGCATGTACATTTGTGTGTGCAATAAAAAATATATTCGCGCATTATCAGCGAATTTTGGCTTTTTATTAAGACAAAAGCTGCGCGTTGACATGAGCTCGACTTGGGTGTATATATGTATGTAAATGTGCTTGTGCTTGTATCTGTGGCTGTATTGTGGTTTTACGGCTACACTGAGTGTGTGAGTATGGCAACATTGCGCGCGCCTATGTGGCGTTTGGGAAGTTATTAAGTTATATAGTGCGGATAATAAAAAATGAAAAGGTCAACTTTAGGAACTTTTGAATGAGAATGTGTTTTCAAAAAGCGTTGGGCTAAAAAAGTATAGTTTTTTCTATTACACAGAAAGGAGCCCTAAATTTTTGCTAAGTTATTTAATAAATAAAATTTTATTTTATATAAATTAAGTTAATTTAGTTCACTAAAAGCACCGTCAGGCTTAGTAACGACCTCTTCGAACCGTTCCATACCAAAAGATATTTCAGACAAGTTGACTGTTTACCGTGTGGCTTCTTTAATCCATTTCAATGGAAAATAATACACGCTGCAAAGCTGCATAGAAAAGGCACAATCCTTTATAAGGGCGTAAAATGGCTGATATTGAAATCTGTGGTATCCACAAGGGATTGCGCACAAAGAAAAGATGAAATAGCAGCTGCACATTGGTCTGTTGAGGGTCACAACATTAAAATCGTATATCAACTATGTATGAACCATTTTCAACACCAACACCCATATCAGTCTGGATATATATTCAACACAGAATCACTCGTGCTTTTAATTGAGTGGACAGCCAAGAAGTAAAGTCCTCCATCGACGAACATCATTCGCATTGGGCACGCTGAGTACCGCAGACAAATTTCACTTGGTGTCTCTGATTGACACTGCACGGCACAGGATAGAATAGAGAGTAGTGCTCTCTCTCTCTCTCGTTTGCTTAAATCAGGAAGAAGATGTAATAAAAATTATAATGGACCCAGAAAAAACGCCAGAAGAAGTTGGAAAAATTATCCTAAACGATGCTGGACTAAAGAAGAAACAATTCGTAGAACTGTTTGGATGATATAAGGTCAAGTAAAAAGTTCGTTCTGTTTTTTATTGATTTTTTCAAAGTATGATAACTTTGTGTAAATATGTCTGATTTAAGTCAAATATGCGCCGTTTTGTTCGTAAGCTTGTTGCCAATGAGATGCTAACTTTATTATACCCCTCTCGTAGAAAGCTGCATCCCTATTGGCAAAAAACTCGGAAAGCCAATTTTAAGTGCGTTCGCCATGGACTGGAAAAGATGGTAATCACTTAGTTCCAGGTCAGGACTATAAGGTGGGTGAGTTAGGACCTCCCATCCCAGCCCCTGGAGCTTCTGGTGCGTCACCAAAGACTTGTGTGGCCTGGCGTTCTCCCGATGGAACACAATTCGGCCTCTGTTGATCAAAGATGGCCTCATCTGGATAAGTGCTGCCTTCAAGCGGTCCAGTCGTTGGTAGTAGAGATTCCTTGCCAGTCCCACCAAACACATAGCAAAACCTCTCTGGCTGTCAATCCTGACTTGGCCACCGTTTCCGCCGGCTCACCGAGTTTCGACCACGACCGATTTCACGTGACGTTGTCGTAAGTGATCTACTTTTCATCGCCAGTCACCAAACGCTTCAGAAATGGGTCGATTTTGTTGCGATTCAGCAGCGATTCGCAGTTGGAAATTTGGTCCATGAGGTTTCTTTGCGTTAGTTCGTGTGGCACCCAAACATTGAGCTTCTTTTTGAATCGGTTTTCTGGCTTATCTTTAGTTCCTCAACAATTAAATAAGTTCTCACGTGAAGGTCTGTTTCCACTATTTCCATGATTTTATCGCAATTTTCGACGACAGGCCTCCCGACGCGTGGTGCATCTTTGACATCGAAATTACCGGAACGGAACCTAGCAAACCATTTTTGTGCTACACGTTTCGCGCCCATAAACTAAATTAATTTTTTCAGCCGCTTTGGCTGCATTTTCGCCTTGATCGAAGAAAAATTGTAAAATATAGCGAATTTTCTCTTTGCTGGTGTCCATCTTTGACGATCGCTCACAACGTACTGAGTCAATCAATTGAAAAACTGTCAAGGACAAACTTTTAACACGTTTTCAGCGCGATATAGTATGACATGATGCGACACGTAACCCTAGTACGATGTATTGGATGAGTGCATAAGTTCGTGCCCGATTCCGCTGGATGCCGTACGAATCGTTTGAGAGTGGCGCTCGTGAAAGAAATATATACATATTATATATCGTTGGAAAGGTGACAGTCCGAACTGTAAATCAAGCATAAAATAACTTCATTTTGATTTGAGTTGCTTAGTGAAAAGACGCATGGAAGATGAACAACGAAAAATATCATATGCGTCATATTATGTTATACGAATTCCGCAAAGGAAAAACAGTGGGCGCTGCAACTAAAGATATTCGCGAAGTTTATTTGGACCGTGCTCCAGCACTCCGCACAGTAAAGAAATGGTTCGCGAAATTTCGTTCTGGAGATTTTAACCTCGAAGATCAACCTCGCAGTGGACGGCCTTCTGAGTTTGATGACGATGTTCTAAGGACTTTAGTTGCGAATAACTCACGTATTTCGACGGAAGAGGTTGCCAGTGAATTGAACGTCAACAAATCAACTGCGTTTCGTCGTTTAAAAAAGGTTGGGTACACTTTGAAGCTCGATACATGGGTGCCACATCAGTTGAGTGAAAAGAACAAAGTGGACCGTATGTCAACAGCAATTTCTTTGCTTCGACGGATCAAAAACGAACCTTTTTTGGATCGGCTCGTGACTGGTGATGAAAAATGGGCCCTGTACAACAATGTTCAACGCAAAAGAACATGGAAACAGGCACACGAAGGGGCGGAACCGATGTCGAAAGGTGGATTGCATCCGATGTAGGTACTGCTGTGCATTTGGTGGGATATCCGAGGCGTGATCTATTTTGAGCTCTTGCCAGCTGGAGAAACGATCACTGCCAACAAGTATTGTCAGCAATTGGTCGAATTGAAGAAAGCAATTGATGAAAAACGTCCGATTTTGGCCAATCGCAAAGGAGTTCTTTTCCATCATGACAACGCCAGGCCACATGTTGCAAAACCGACCCTGGTCAAACTGAAGGAGATGAATTGGGAAATCATGCTGCATCCCCCATATTCACCCGACATTGCACCTTCTGATTATCATTTGTTTCGATCGCTGCAGAACAATTTGAATGGAAAAAAATTTAAAAATGTGGAAGACGTCAAAAACCACCTTGACACCTTTATCAACGAGAAACCGCGCGATTTCTATGAATCAGGCATCCGTAAATTGGTTGAACGTTGGGAGTGGATTGCCGAACATGATGGCGAATACATAATTGATTAATAAAAGCGCTTTCTTCAAAAATTTTCAATTTTAGTTTGCACTTGAAATCGGGCACGAACTTATGCAATCATCCAATATATCTCTTTGATAAAAACCGAACGAAATTTTTACTTGACCTAATAGGTATAATAATTAAAAGCTTTAAAATATATCTGGCAATATACTCCTACTTATATAACGAGTAATCTACGGCGACGGGTCTGCCTCCCATCACGAATCCGACACCCAATTTGCGCTCCTTTAAAAAAAAAAACAACAATAATTATATAACAAATGAAAAAATATTTCTTTTCCTATTTATTTTTTTTTGTTTTATTAAATTCGTTTTACATAAATAAAAATTACTTTCAAAGTGGTTTCTCATTTTGTTAGTAAAAAATTAAGGAATATATGAATTTTTTTAAGAAAGCTATTAGCGGCATATTTCTTTATTGTACATTTCAGTCTCTAGTATTTAAAAAATATAGAAATTGTAGAAAAATACATTAATTTGTAATTTATTTGTGCATATATGTTTTATTTAATTATTTTTTATTTATTTATTTAATTATTATTAAATTTTAGTATTAATATCGTATCTTCTTTTAAATCTGATGAAAAATTAATTTGCATTCGAATAATAAAAATTTCACTCTGCAACTTAGAGAAATATACTCAATTTAAATACTTTAAGCATTTTCACTTAAAACTGCCAACATTTTGCAATGGCAATTGAATTGAATATGCATGAAATTTTCGCATTTCTCATGCAAAATAAATATTTTGAGTGTTCGTTATGAGTGCATGTGTGGTTTTTGGGGTGGAAGACAAGAACTGAATCTGTATTATATGATGAAATTCAAAATATTCTTATTGTTTAACAATTTCCACAACGAGTCGAAATGTTTGAACACAACAAAAAGTAAATTATTATTTTATAAGCATGTAGATATATCTGAGTATTTGCCTGAGTGCAGTTGGTCAACTGGCTCTGAGGTTTATAAAATGTATAACCACAAGTGGAGTTGTAATTATTTTTGGTAAAACAAGGTTGAGGAAAGTTGCTTAAAATAAAGGTAAGACTTATTTTTTTGTTTTTTTATATTATTTTAAAAGTGTTCAATCATTTCAGAGTATTCCGATTTCTGGGTATGCAGAAGACCTGTCTTGGTCAAGCATGCCGGCTTATGATCTGAAAGGTGTCATGCCCACTTTTTTTTTGGCGAATTATGACATGACATAATTTTTCATATCAGAAGAACACTTCCAGGTAAAATCTTGCCAAACCAATGAGATTTAAATTATTTAGTTAAAAATACATAATTTGTTGAGCTGCTCATCTGACCTTTCTGGGATGTTAGTAGGTCAAAAACCTTTTTTCTCAAATTTTTTAGCTTTTCTTAGTTTGTTTTAGATTTTGAAAAATTCCAACTTGTTTTCAACGAATCCGCTCATAGTTGTGGGTATAAACTCAGCTCAGAGAAAAATGTTAGGACAAAGTTATCGGTTATTATAAAGTCCTCTTCATCACTTGAAGGTACTCTGCAGAGTACCTTGCACCTTGTCATTTCTTTGCCGCCACATTTGAGCAGCTCAACCAGCTCGTTATTTTTAATTAGCTAGTCGTGAATACGAAGGTATTTTACATAGTCGATTTTGTCACGAGTTCTTTGATCCGTAGCAAATTAGCTTTATGATTTCTTTTCTCTAGAATCTGATGTTACAAACAATCATATGTCGGACCCGCCAACCTTAAACAGGCTCAGTCCATTTGGCGATGTCTCGTCTTGGAGGCTGATAGTCTCAAGTATTGTACCGTAGATACCTTCTTTGCTCACTCTGAGATTGTAATCTGTGGACTTCTATTCCTAACTCAAGTCTTCTGAAAAAGTGCTTAAATTAATTTGAACCTATTCCTACTCTGTTTCCGAATGCACACACACGCGTGAATCTTAAATTCTACACACTTTTCCACTCAAAATGTTTTGCATACTCAATAAAATATGCCCAGCTTGTTATTGTTACTTCAGCAGCTGATGCTGGGCAAACGTCGACACAGTCTGATATTGGGGTCCCCTTCAGGTGTAATCAGCGCCACAATGCAACGCTTGGCATACTCAGCTACCTCTGTAAGCACTCTACTGTCTTTACAACTACAAAACCACCTTTATTTTCTAGTCTTCTCGTCTTTTATAAGCGACACTCACATCTACGTACATACATATATGTATGTATGTATATGAGCGCCCAACATATGCGCTTAACTAACTTCATTTACAGCTTTTTCAATGTAATTCCTTCCTTTCTTTCAACTCTTTCCTTTCTGTCATCTCTTCCTTCGCTTTTCACCGCTACCCGGTTGGTCTGTTATTCTAAAGCAATGCTTCCGCTCTCTCTAATTTTTTTGTCACCTATTTATTTCACATGCAATGTTTTTGGTTATTTTTGTTATTGTTATTGTTGTTGCTACCTGAAGCTGGCAGTGCTCGAAGTGATTTTGTGGTCGTCGTTTTTTGTGTGCTTCAATGCTTAAAATCCGGCAGACGGAAGCCACATTTCATGGACAATGGCCAAGTGTAGCTGAGAGTATATTGTGGACTATGCATGCGTACATAGTACCTACATACATACCATATATATATTACATATGTAAATACCATGTGTATGTAATATACCTATATGAATGTAAGCACGTATTGATGTATGGTTGAGAATGGAGATTTTATTTTTGTAATTGAAAAGCACATAAAACTGGACGATAGTCCATTACATATACACATATTACATATAGTATATGTATGAATACCTATATAAATTTATGTGCATTACTATAGCAAAAAAAATTAAATAGAAAGGAAGCCAAGCTAGCTAAGCATTTTGTACGCTTATGTTCTTCGCCCATATGCACATACACATATTAAAGTTTTTTTTTATAGCTTTATGTGTGTATGTTTGCTTGTATTAAAATAGTCTACATCATATACTACTTTATGCTGTTGTTGTTGTGTTTTTTACTCCTTTTACATGAACCTAATTGCTTTTGTGTTTTTGCTGTCGTTTTTAGGTCTTGAATTTCCTTTCTTCTTTCAAACAAAAGTAGCCACAATGGATGGCTAATTATGTATAGCATAGAAATGTGTAGTCTTAAGCATCTACGTAACTGATTACAGGCTGTGGGAAGTTAGAAATTATATGCGCTCTAAAAATATTTCTCATATATTTAATACATTGAATTTTATTGTAAACTACAAAATTCTTTAAATTTTTTTTATAATAAAGCTTAAAATACTTTTCCTATTTTGCTCAAATTTATTTGATTTAGTTCTACTTTATTTTATTTTATTTTATTTTATTTTATTTTAATTTGTTTTATTTATTTTATTTTATTTTATTTGATTTTAATTTGTTTTATTTATTTTATTTCATTTTATTTTTTTTTATTTTATTTTATTTTATTTTATTTTAATTTGTTTTATTTATTTTATTTTAATTTGTTTTATTTATTTTATTTTATTTTGTTTTATTTTTTTTTATTTTATTTTATTTTATTTTATTTTAATTTGTTTTATTTATTTTATTTTAATTTGTTTTATTTATTTTATTTTATTTTGTTTTATTTTAATTTATTTTATTTTATTTTATTTTATTTTATTTTATTTTATTTTATTTTATTTTATTTTATTTTATTTTATTTTATTTTATTTTATTTCATTTCATTTTATTTTATTTTCTTTTTTTTATTTTATTTTATTTTATTTGATTTTATTTTATTTTATTTTATTTTGTTTTATTCAAATTTTTTTTTTTAATATAATTAAATTTTATTTGATTGTATTTGAATTTAATTTAATACTATTTAATATATTTTAATTGTGTTTTTAATTTAATTTGAATTTATTTTAATTTGTTTGATTTGATTTGATTTTAGCTCTATATGTTTGATTTTAATGTTATTTGAATTCGTTTTTTATTTTTGAATTTACTATTATGATTATCCTATTTTATTTAACTATAAATTTATATTAATATACGTGTAGTTTGTATTAATTTAATTTATTTCATTTCGTTTCATTTTTTCTTCTATTTCTTTATGTAATATATTTTGTTTTATTTTACTTTATATATTTTTTTGTTTATTTAGCTTTAATTTAAGTATTTAGATTTATTTTAAGTTTAATTTTAAGTTTAGTTAAAATACATCTATTAAATTTTATTTGAATTTATTTTAATTTGCTTGATGTGATTTTATTTGAGCTCTATATTATTTAATTTAATTTTATATGAATTAATTTTAGTTGAATTTATTTTTTTTTTAATTTGATATTAATGTTAACTTGTTTGATTTTATATTTTTTTATATTTATTTATTCTATTTTAATTTGTTTTGTTATTATTTGTTTTATTTTTTTTTTGTTTTCATTATTTTTTATGATTTATTTTGTTTAATGATATTTTAATTAATTATTCTATTTAATTATCCTATTATAAGTATTATTTTTTTTGTTCTCTTTTATCTTATTTTATATATATATAATTGGCGCTTTGTAACCGCTGAAGCGATTTTCGGCCGAGCTCCTCCTCCAATTTGTGGTTTTGCGTCTTGATGTTTTTCCAACAAATGGAGGGACCTGCAGTTTATACTAAGCCGCCTCCGTACGACTGACGGTTTTTTTACGAGGAGCTTTATTTCATGTCCGAAATACACTCGGAGGGATGGACATTCCCTGCCGAGGGGCGACCGCAATTAGAAAATTTAATTTAATTTTTTATTTAAATTAATTTTCCATAACTTTTGGATGTTGGTGGCACCGGGATATGAACCCGAGCCTTCCGAATGGCAGGACGCAATACTAACCACTCGGCTACCGCGGCCGCTTTTTTAGCTTACTTTAATTTATTTTATTAAATTTATTTTTTTTGATGTTATTTTATTTATTTTGGGTTGGGTATTTTTTGATTATATTTTTCGGTCTTCATTTTATTTTATTTTATTTTTATTTTATTTTTTTTTTATTTTATTTTACGCTATGTTATTTTATATGCTTTTTTGTTTTATGTTTTTGTTTTAATTATTTAATATTATTAATTTTTAATATTAGTTTATTTATTTATTTATTTATTTATTTATTTATTATTTGCTTTTAATTTATTTAGTTTTTTTTAATTTAATTTAATTTCATTTTTTTATTTATTCCAAATTAATTTAATTTTTTCTTGCTATCGTGTTCTTTTTTTATTTTATATCATTTTCCTTTATTTAATTTTTTTTAAACCTCTATTATTTTATGATTTTTTTCTTTATAACTATTAATTTTACATATTCAGTTTTTGTATTTTCCTTTTTATTTTTGATTTATTTTATGGTATTTTATTTAATTTAATTATATTTTGCTTCATTTATTTAATTTAATTCAATTTTTTTCTATTTAAATTAATTTCATTTTTTATTTTACTTTTTTATTTTTATTTAATTTATTAATATTTTTAACTTAATTTAATATAGTATATAATAGAATAAAATATAATATTAATTTTATGTTTTTTGATTTTGATTTTTTATTTTAATATGTTTTTTATTTGAATATAATTTGATTATTTATTATTATTTAATATATAAAAATATATTTTGTTTTCTTTCATATTTTGTTATTCTTTTTTACTTTGTGTTCATTTTTAGTTATAATAAATTTGTTATTTCGTTTATATTTTTTTTTAATTATCTTGTTTCATTTTGCTTTATTTCACAATTATTTATATGTGCTTTTTATTTTGCTTGAGTTGAATTAATTTTATTTAATAATCTTAAGTTTTATTTTGATTTATATTATTTTTGTGTCTATTTTATATTATTATTATTTATTTTTTTATTTTTTATTTAATTTGTTTTTCCTTTTTTGATTCTGCTGTACTATATTTGGTATTATTTAAATAATTCTTTTTTCATATTTTAAAATAAAATTTTAATTAATATAATTTTATTTGATATTTGAAAAAGAGTAAGTTATTTTTCAACAAACATTGCATATTCTTACAAAAGTTCTAACAAAAGGATTCACTTTTACACTTTTGTCGTTTTTCTTCGAATGTTTGTTGCACTTGCATAATTTGTCGACCGCCACTTTACATACCACACAGCGTAAATAAATATGGCACATTTCCATTATAATTACTATTCAGTTACCTATAAATACTTCTGCCTTTTTCGTTCTTTGCTCATTTTGCTTTTGTTTCTAAATTATCCTCTGCTATTTACTCCTTACACATTTTCCAATTGCAGCTCGCTGGATGCATTCCAAATACCATTTGTTGGCAGCAGCAAGGACTTGGTGGTTTTAATTTGCAATTCAGGTGTACGCCACGAATTATCAGCGAGTGAATATCCAACAAGACGCAAACAATGCAGCCAGGCACTTAAGCTAATGGAAAAGACGAGCTACAGAGATGCCAAAGTAGAGAATTTAACAGGTAATTAATGCCATTTGAATTTCAATGTCTTTTCTTTAGGTATTGTTGTTGCTTCTGGTGGATTGAAAAACGTGTGGTGCAATTGATTTGAATTAGAGTTAAGGTATTGCGTTAAGGGAGATTCGGAGAGATTTTCAAAAAATTAAGTCGAAGACTAATTTATATTTTTTTTTCTAAAGGGTTGTGCAGAGGTGTTATTTTAAATAGCCTGCTTTACCGGTATTTGTTGAAGCTGTAATTTTTTGACATTTGACAAGTAAATATTATGCCAGTAATAAAAAGGGAATGAACACTTCAATAAGGCACTGAAATGACTAGAATTCCCTATTAAAATTGTGAAAACCTGGCAGGGACGGTTCGTAAATCTTTTAACAACTGCTTGGGTGGTTGGACGATTATGTGCACCATAATCTCCCCTTAGGGCGTGAAATGTGGCAGCTTTTGAATCAGCATTTTTATAGTTGTGCTCAACAATTTTAATGCGCAACCGTACAAGTTGTTAAGCGATCCATTTTCCCAAATGTCTGATTTTTAGCTAAAACTAAACATGATTGATGGCAAAATACAGCTTTTTACTTTTGAAACCACGAAATCGATTACTTTGCATATTTATATCATTTTCGTTATTTTTTTTTAATATTTATAAAATTATTTAAATTATTTTTACATATTTTTTCTTAATTTAGTTTTATTTAACATCAATTTTTATTTATTTTTAATTTTATATAAAATATATATATTTAATTATTTAAGACTTAATTTTTTTTGTGATATTTATATTTATATGTACGTATATCTTCGTTTTCGGGTCTTTCATAACCTAGAAAGTGGTCTCTAGTTCCACATTCCCTCACTGGTTGAATGCCATCTACTTTTACATCGAGAGAGCGCATCACTCTCAGCATCTAATGCGACTTGACGTCGATGCATGGTCCTCTGATGGCGTTTCAAGTCAATACAAAAGTGTTTGCTGCTTTTTCGATGGGTCGCTGTCTGTCTATCTCTTTCTTAGCGTTGCAAGGTTTAGCTTAAGAAACTAGAGCTTGACTTTTAGCCAAGTAGCTATTCTGTCAGCATCATTCCTCTAACCTGTGATGGTCCAGGAATTGGTGTTCTCTCTTGAGGCTAAGCATTGCTTCTTAGAGGTATGGTTTGCCAAATGAGTGTTACAAGAGTGGACCTTGAGGGCATTTCGGGCCCCGCCATTGTGTTTCTTGGAGATGTTACTATCAGTTTGGTATCGCCGTGGCTGAGATCAGATCTTTCGGTGACCGAAAAAATTTAAAAAGGGAGGAAAACAATTTTTTATTCGGCTGTAATAAATTTGTTTAGTTTAAGTTTTTTTTTTCAAATCCGAAAAGACTGGTATTTTCTAACTCACTTTGCTCTCTCCATTGTCAGCCTTTAAATAAAATGAAATACAGAAGTCGCAAAAATAACAATTTTAATTATTTATTTTTTTGTATGAAAAATAATTATAAATAATTAGATTACATTAAAGGCAGCTGGGGTTATTGGCCTAACAATTTTTAATTTTGCCCATTTTATAGAAAAGGCAAACTTATTTGTCCGCCTAAAAATATGCAACACGTATTAATATTTGCCTATTCCCTTGAAGACACGTACAATTAAATTACGCATGCAGTTTGTGTTTAGATTGGCAAATATGCTTTTATGCATTTTGTGTGTAGAAATAAATGAACATGAAGATGCCTAAAAGGAAATTGAGTGGCTTTTCGATTATTTGTTAGAAAACTATATCCCTACCTAGTGACAAAATGTCTTCTTTTGCCCAAACTTTATTAAATCTTTTTTTTTATTTCCTTTTTTGTCAGATTTATACATTAATTATAATAATTAAAAAAATGTTTTCTTGAATTCCCCCAGAAATAATTATTAATATTATTTTTATTCTACTTTTTTTACCAGTACAATTTAGTTATTTACACTAGCTCTTTATTAATTTTTTTTTTTATTTATTTATTTATATATTTATTTTTTTCGATTTCGATTTCTCTGCACGGCAAGCTTCGGTGTTTATAATATTTGTTTTATACACACAAATATTTAAATATATATGTTTATATTAATTGTATATGTATTTTTATAAATGTATTTGTTTATTAAGTTTTGTGCATTTGCATCCCGCGGCGTTTATTTTAACACTTTGTCGCTTTGCCATTTGTTGCATACATTTGCAGCATGAAAATACAAAACGAAGCTGACTGGCTGGCTAGCTGCTAACTTGACTGCCTGGCGCACGGGCTTAGCATGGCAATTCGTTTCGTTTGCGCCTTAAAGCATGCAACAAATAATAATATAAACAGTGTGATACAAATGTGTACTCGTATATGTTTGCGTGCATGCTGTGGCAGGTCAGCTACTTGTGTGAGCATCTCTTTGTGGGTATGCGTATGTACATATGTACCATATATGAAAGTGAGTGTTTTTCATAAAAAAACAAATACGCATTCGAAGAAGAGAAAAAAAGCTGACCATTTGGATATAATAAAACCTATGGTTGCCACATTAAAAAAAATAATTAAAGATATTCTAAGAATTTAATTCAAATAAAAACATGCATATATGTATGTATACCAGGTGTGTTTGTTGAAGGTTGCCGGTTTTACTAGTAGATGACGCTAGCAATATGTATAAACTTCTATGATTTGACACGTATGTAATTTTTTTATTGATATTACCCTACAAAAATACGCAAGTCACATTCCGCCAAAATAATAACGTCACATTTGTTTACCTCAGTGAATATGTCGAGTTTCGTTCCAAGTAAATCGCATTTGCGGCATTCGTTGCTTTTCTTATTTCATCAAAAGAAAAAAGCAGCTGAAGCTCACCGGTTGCTGGAAGAAACTTATGATGAACATGTTCCAGTGATTACGTGTAGAACATGTAAGACATGGTTTCGTCAATTTAAAAGTGGAGATTTCGATTTGACAGACAATGAACATCCTGGTGCAGCGAAAAAGTTCGGAGACGAGGAATTGCAGGCGTTATTGGATGTTGATCCAACCCAATCGCAACAAAAATTGGCAGAAATACAACATGTGACTCGAGGAGCAATTTGCTAATGTTTAAAAGCCATGGGAAAGATCCAAAAGTATGGAAAATGTGTGCCACACCAGCTGAACGATAGACAAATGGAAAATCGAAAAACCTTTTGTGAAATGCTGCTTCAACGATTCGAAAGGAAATATTTTCTGCATCGAAATGTCACGTGGGACGAAAAATGGATTTATTTTGAGAACCCGAAGCAAAAAAAATTATGGCTTCGACTGCAAGGCCAAAATCGCTTTGGCCATAAGACAATGTTCTGTGTTTGGTGGGACCACGAGTTGTTAAAACCTGGTGAAACGGTGAACACGGATCGCTACCGACAACAAATGATCAATTTAAATCATGCGTTAATCGAAAAACGATCGGAATGGGCCCGAAGACATGGCCGTCTCATACCGCTAAACTGGTGAAAGACACATTAAAAACACTTAATTGGGAAATATTATCGCACCCGCCGTACTCTCCAGACCTCGCCCCTTCCGACTATCACCTTTTCGCATCGATGGGACGCTCACTCCCTTGCAGAGCAGTGCTTCGCTAATTTTGAAGAAGTCGCAAAATGGCTCGTCGAATGGTTTGCCTCGAAAGCGAAAAAGTTTTTTTGGAATGGTATCCATAATTTGCCTGAGAGATGGGCGAGATGTGTAGAAACCAATGCTCAGTACTTTGAATAAAAAAATTTTCAGATTCCTCTGAAAATTAAGTGTTTTCTTTATCGAAAAAACCGGCAAATTTCAACTAACACACCTAGTATAATGGGGGTCAAAACCGATTAAAAGTCTGTTGAATATGTCTTCATTTGCTTTTTTCTTCCGCTGCATTTGCGAGAGAAAATGTTTTCTAAAAGTCATAAGATCTTTGTTTCAAGTTCCTGAGCTTCTTCTAATAATTATCCGATTGGTTGGTTTATTTTGCAAATGCTGCATTTTTTTCTTGTTCAGCCTAAAAGAAATGCATATATTGTGAAAGTGTGCAATATTGGTGCTACTTTTTTTTCAAACAGAAACTACAATAGCCATAAATTATATAAATGAAACAAGCTTTGCTTTACTCCACTTAACTCACAATTATATGTCCGCACATAAGGTCGAAAACACCGTATTTCTGGGCTTTCACCCTAATCACGTTCGTCCTTCAGCAGGGCATCTAAGCTCGCCAAGTGTATTTTTGGCAATGAAAAACAAAAAAAAACGTGCCATAAAATTTCATCAGCCCATCGTAGGCGGATTGGCATCAAAAGTAAGGAAAAATATCAAGAAATCTTTTTTTGATCATAAAAAAGTGGCAACTCTGCACAGTGTACAACATCTGACCATCAGCTTCACATCTAACCCTCTACAGCAACAGCTTATTTACTGCATTCATTTCATATGGTGATGGTAAATTGCTACGGGCGAATGACCGCCTCAGCAGGATAACATACGCAGCATTAGCAGCACCCAGTGGCAGGCAAATGAAATGAAATGAAATTTCGTTGTCATTTTTTTTTTTTAGTGGTTGTTGTTATTTCTATAGCAATAACTTCTTCAACATCATTAAACCAGAGTCAACTTGACGCTTGATAATGTTTGGCATTTAATTTAAACTAAAGTGTGACAGTAAAATGGAAAGGTGCACGCATACGTGTATATAATAAATATTTATGTATACTTATACATATACATACATAGGTATATACATACTTGATGAGTTAATATGATTTTCTTTATGTACTTGCTTGATTGTGGTTTGCTTGCTTATTTTCCATTCAATACCCAGTGTAGGCTTTAGACATGAATAAATCGTTGTTTGCTGCATTTCGTAGATTTTTCTTCATTAAGAAATATACTTTTTCTACTTTGGTATCTCCGCGAGTACACTCTCCCCCCCACGCACACCACGAGCACACCGATGATGGGTGTTTATAATACATCACAAATCCTTGTTTGCTTGGTTGCTCTGCTGGCTCGTTGGTTGGTTCGTTGGTGCGTTGATGCGTTGATGCGTTGCTTGGTCGCTTGTAAAAATTTCCATTCACTTCAATTCATTTGCATATTCAACAGCAATTCAATTGCAACATTCGCTTGAATTGCACTTAATGTAAAAATTACGCAAAATACTTGTACTTGGCCAAACATTTCATTGCTTTGCAAGTTGATTGACTTGTTGTTGTTGTTGTTGTTGTTGTTGTTGCTGCTGCTGCTGTTACAGTTGCCATTGGTACTGTCGTTGTTGTCGTTAGTACGCCTGAAAGCACACAATGCTTAGCACGCGCATTTGCCGTCAAAGCGGCTCCCCTTAGCAACACTTGTAGTACTCTCACCCACACCCACACACATACACCCGCACTTCGTTATTCACTTAATTCGTTAGTACCGCTATTGGCACTCGTCTGTCAGCTTTCGACTTTCGGTCGGTTGGTTGTTAGCTGCTCTGCGCATTCGTTTGTGGGGTCTGTTGGGGAGTGTTGTTGCCCGCATTTGTTGTTTGGTTTGAATTTGAAGTGGCTCATTGATGGCAGCCTTTTCAGCCATCGTTGGGCTTGTCTTCCTTTGACTTACCCTCCTCCTTTGTACACCCACACAGCCGGCATTAATTTATAATTCCAGCTGTTGCCCCCCACAGGCTATTGTAATGCTGATGCTGATGCTGATGCTGATGATGATGATGATGTTGATGTTGATGATGCGCGCGCTCTGCACTCATCCTTTCGCGGTATGTAATGAAATTATTAGACATTCAAGTAATTTAAATAAATGTGTGTGTGTGTGTGCATTTGTATTGGTGTATTAATGCATGTAAATCTTCCCATTTTTTTCTTTGCACATTACAATATTTGCCCGCCTCAATGCTTGGCATTCGCTATGGAGAAAAAGATATGTACTTGACTTTTATTGTGGCGACGATCTAATATATATTTACAATATATACATATATAGTGAAATTACTTGTATACATGACTGTGTGTATGTATGTGTGTGCAAAGTTTGGTTGTTTGTTAGTATGTGCATATTGTATGCCTTTAGCCTCAACAACAGCATTCTTTTGTTAATTTAATTTTACTGCAGTGATTTCAGTTTATTTTAAGTCTAATTTTTACGGTGAATTAGATGTGGTGAAAAGGTGAATTTATAAAAAAAAATATTTTCTTTTCTAATTATATGATTATAATATGAAAAAAATGTATTTAATAAATGAGAAATTTTTAATTTTTTAATGTTTCTAGAATATTAAACAAACAATATCTATTGGGTTGCCCCAAAAGAAATCGACGATTTTTGTAAGAGAAAGTAAATAAATTTTTTTTATATTTTTCCTAATGAACTTGAATCAATTAAATAATTTCTAATTAATTGGATAACCTTTCGTCATCTTCTCGGCAACATCATAATTCCACGCTTATAGAATTTCTGACCTTTATCTGCAAAAAACTCAACCAAGTCTGATTTTATAGCCTCTTCATTTTCGAAAGTTTTACGATTCAATGAGTTCTGCAAAGATCGAAATAAACGGTAGTCTGACGGTGCAAGGTCAACACTATGTGGTGGATGCATCAACAGTTCCCAGCCAAGCTCTCTCTCAGTTTTAGGCGAGTCACCAAAGATGTGTGCGGTCTTGCATTGTCCTGGTGGAATATGACACCTTTACGATTGACCAATTTTGGCCGCTTCTAGTTGATGGATGTATTCAATTTGTCCACTTTCTCGCAGTAGATATCCGAATTTAACGTTTGGTTCCGTGGAAGCAGCTCAAAATATACCACACGCTTCCAATACCAAACTGACAGCATAATCTTCTTTTGATGAATATCAGTCTTTGAAGTGGTTTGTGGCGATTCATCAATAAGATGTGTTATTTCGATATTCAAAGGAAAATATATTTTTTTGGTAAAAATTATGGAATGTTTATTTCAATGTAAAGAGGAAGATATGCCATTAATAATAGGAATCAATGTCAGCCAAATGACCGGAACGCCTACTCTTACAGAACCGTGCCATTTTTAGTAAATTTTCCATCACCAAATCACAAAGTGGCTGCTGTATGCCTTCAATACCTTCACGAATTCTTTCTTTAAAGTCTTTAATCAACCTTGACCTGTTGTCGTGACTCCAAAGGAACAAGCCGAAAGGTGTTAAATCACAAGATCTCGAAGGCCAATTGCGATTAACTCAGAAACTTTATCTTTAAAAGATTGATAGTTTCGTCTTTTTGAAAGTAAACGTTGTCCAGATTAATACCATCCAATTCCGGCCACAAAAAATCATTAATCATCTCTCCATAGCCCAATCCATTCATCGTAACTGTTGCTCCAACCTCATTTTCGAAAAAGTAAGGATTGAGTGGCTTTTCAACCCAGATGCTTTTTAACGTAATCATCGAGGTGGAAGTGGGCTTCTTCCGTAAAGATGATTTTTCGATGAAATTTCGGTATATTTTCATGTCACGCTTATGTTAAGACTGCACAGTGACAAAGGTAGTGCTTGATTGACTCCCCTCTTCTTCGTTCCTACAGCCACAGCAAACATCATTAGAGTGATATCCCATTCTTTTTCCTTGAAGTTCCATTAAACAAAGGCCTGTTATTATGCCTATTGTTACGTTAATGGATAACTGGTATAGAAGGATAAGATGTTTTAATTTTTTCGCGTCTTACTTTGGCCATAGGTTTCTGGTCGCGTTGCACGTGGTCTCATTCAGCCATCTTGAGTCTGCTTCCATGGCAAAGACCAGTTTAAATATATACTTTGCCATGGACAGAGGTAACCACCATAGAAAGGTTCCTGCCCTACCCTACCCTAGTTCCTCTGCCATGCAATTGCCTGGGATGCCACCGTATCTAAATACCCAGACCACGAAAGTGTTACATTTAGTTAAGAGTTTGTTAAGATCTAATGGCTGCTTGTCAGTCGGAGTATATTGTAACTGATTGACCTGCTGCCGTAGATTTGAGCAGCCACTTGGCGGATTCCATGATTGCAAAAAGTTCCGCTTTCCCATCGACCTTTGAGCTGTCTATAAAGATGTCTATGCTTCTCTGATCGAGGGTTTAAGTGGTTTCCCACTCATTTCGGATTGTGATTCTTGTGCAGAAAATTTTGTCGAAGCACATGCAGGAGGTGGTGTCGTCCAGTTCCTTCGGAATTTCTGCAAAAGATAATAATTTTGTGTGTCTTATACTGCAATTTTTCCAAGGTTGAGTTGCATTTAATCTGATTGCGTTGCAGCCCGCTTGTAATTTTCTCGTATAGGTCTAGTGGAAGAGTTGAGTAGAGTTAACAGTGCTCTTGAGGGAGTTGATGACAGTGCTCGGGTTACCAGGATAGCAGCCGTCGAACTCTCTCTAATTTGGTCCTGAATGTAATTTTGTTGGATAGAATTGCCGCAGAATAGCATTGGTCTAATTACCAATATGTATATCCAGTGCGCTCCACTCGGTCTTAGACCCCATCTCTTTCCTATCGCCGTTTTGCAAGCGTAAAGTGCAGTTATAGCTTTCCTCGACCTTTCTGCCGTGTACCGGCTTCAGTTGAATTTGCTATCTAAGATTGTACGAAGATACTTGACTACGGTAGAGAGGGTGATGTCCACGTCCTTCAGTTTAGGTGGCTTAAAAAGAGGCGGTTTGTACCTTCTGGTAAATTTAACGATTTTGGTTTTATCTGGCTTAATATCAGGTCCGCTATCCTTGCACTAGGTTCCAACTATGTATAGAGTATTTTGGAGTAGATCGCATAAAGTGTTTGCCAGTCGCTGTCCAGGAAACCATTAGAGCAAATACAGTGGCTCCTTGCACTCTACATTACGGTTGCACTATGAATAATTTCCACGGTTGCGTTCGAAAGATTACTCAATCCTCTACCGATCAACATTTGCAGTGGAAAGCTTTGTAGCGAAGGAAGTGGGTGAATTTTCTACAAAATCTTTGGATGCTGCTCAATATGCAGAGAGATGTTGGACAAAATATACTGCATATCCTTAGGCTTTATACTGGAAAAATGGGTTCAAGCTACACTCAAGGTGGGACCCTTTTGTAAACATTAGGTCGTTCGGTTTTTTTTTATTAATTTTTCAAAATATGATAACTTTGTGTACATTTGTCAGATTTAAGTCAGATATGCGCCGATTTGTTCGTAAACTTATTGCCAACGAGATGCGAACTTCATTATACCCCTATCGTAGATGGCTGCGTCCCTATTGCCAAAAAACTCGGAGAGCCAATTTTCACAGGCCTCTCTTGAGGCCAACTTCTCACATTAAGCGCGTTCGCCGTGGGCAGGAAAATATAGTAATCACTTGGAGCCAGGCCCGGACTATAAGGTGGGTGCATTAGGACCTCCCATCCGAGCTCCTGGAGCTTCTGGCGCGTAACCAAAGCCGTGTGTGGCCTGGCGTTGTCCTGATAGAACACAATTCGGCCACTGTTGATCAAAGATGCCCTCTCCTGGATGAGTGCTGCCTTCAAGCGGTCCAGTTGTTGGCAGTAGAGGGCCGAATTGAGCGTGTGGCCATAGGGGAGCAGCTCGTATCAGATGATTCCTTGCCAATCCCACCAAACACACAGCAAAACCTTCCTGGCCGTCAATTCTGGCTTGGCCACCGTTTCCGCCGGCTCACCGCGTTTCGACCATCACCGATTTCGCTTGACGTTGTCGTAAGTGATCCACTTTTCATAGCCAGCCACCAAACGCTTCAGAAATGGATCGATTTTGTTGCGATGATGGAAATTCCGTCCACCATGTTTTTTGCGTTAGTTCGTGTGGCACCCAAACATCGAGCTAATGCAAATGGTTCCAAACAGTTTTCTGGCTTATCTTTAGTTCCTAAGCAATTAAATAAGTACTCACGTGACTGTCTGTTTCCACTATTTCCATGATTTTATAGCAATTTTCGACGACAGGCCTCCCGACGCGTGGTGCATCTTTGACATCGAAATTACCGGAACGGAACCTAACAACCACTTTTGTGCTACACGTTCATTTACAGAATCGGGCCCATAAACTAAATTAATTTTTTCAGCCGCTTTGGCTGCTTTTTCGCCTTCATCGAAGAAAAATTGTAAAATATAGCGAATTTTCTCTTTGCTTGTGTTCATCTTTGACGAGCGCTCACAACGTACTGAGTCATTCAATCGAAAAACTGTCAAAGACAAACTTTTAGCGCGAATAAACACGTTTTCAGCGCCGTATAGTATGACATGATGCGACACGTAACACTAGTACTATGGACAATAACGCCATCTCTTAGATAAAAACCGAACGAACTTTTTACTTAACCTAATATGACTGAATATTAAAGCTATCTTAAACTTCGCAAAAATCGGAAGCTAAAGCAAAGATCTAATAAAATTTCAAGGGGATCCAAGAGTATGGGAAAAGATCAATAGAGTCTGAGCGATTTTAGTTCCATCACAATGGACACATTTCGGAAAGCGTCCGATTTTTCCCCGAAGCAGATTAAATAGAAAAAGAAACACCGGAACTTTTGAAGATCATGTAAATTTGTATCTAAAATTTTATTCGCAGTTCTTGCAGGAACATTTTAATTGTCGTATAAGCCACTCTCGATTATTATTACCTCTGAAAACACCACTTCCATTTGAGAAGCAATCAATTTTGATTTGAAGTCGGCAATTATTTAAAAATTATAACGGTAATTTTTAACATCATTCAATATTTCCGCGAAAAATTTGGCGCAAATGTCAATTTAGGTGTCGAACAAAGCGCTGATAATATGAAAAAGTACGTGCGAGTATGTATGTATGTTTATATGTAAAAATTGGAAAAATATGTTCATCAATGGTTATTACAAATTACCAAATTACACTTTTACAAAAACAGCCAGCACATTGATTGCAGGCAATGAAATTCAAAACGGGAGAAGAAAAAAAGCAAAAGAAAAAAAATTAAATATAAATTTAAAAAAGAAATAAAATGAAATAAAAAAATATACGCAGCTTAAATTTTAGGAAAGATAGATATAAAAATACATACGTGTATATAAAAATGCCAGTAATGAAGCGCTCAATCAAAATTGTGGGCATTTACGAATATTCGAAATTGTTAAAATGTAACGGAGAGAATCCAAGGAAAAAGAAGCTGATGGCAGTGACAGCGGTGTATTTGTAATGAAAGCAAAAGAAAAATGACAAAAAAAAAAAAACAAAAAAAGGAAACTGATATCGGCGGAAACGTAGAGGAAATAAATAAAATAATTTTGTACATAAGTATGCGTGTATGTATTATGCATGTATGTGTGTGTATGTTTGATATTTGCATGATGACACACGCTCGCTCCAACCATTCATCAGCAAACGCAGCGTAGCAAAAGTAGCTCTCAGCTTTCGGTTAATAAATGCTCTGTGTGGAGCCTTGCGTTGTATGTAGGTGGGTGGAGAGTGTGGTAGGGAGCTGAGCGTTGCGCCTCTTATTACTACATACACGTACTCTCCTGTATGCATACAACACATGCCTGCTGCCACTTGCCACTTGCCACTTGCCACTTGCCACTTGCTATTTGCTTTTTGCCACCTTTGGCAGTGCAGTCGAGTGTAAAAAGTGCAACCTCACAACGCTTGATTGCGCATATTTTTGTATTCCCAAGTTGTGTTCACATCATACATACACGTATATACATACATTTGTATGTATGCATGTGTATATGTATATGTATGTATATTATATCCAGCCACTTATGGTAGAGATTGCCAGCATACTAGTCATACTCTGCTGACTCTTCTATCACACAACATTCTAGCCATCCCTCACTCCCTCACTCACTCACTCACTCTCTCACACTTGGCCTGCTCAAACTCGCACTCGCACTCGCATGTCGCCGCCGGCAGTCGGTGAGTGCAATTTTTCTAAATGACATTTTTTCGTTGTTGACTTCATCATTTCATCGTTGGTGCCAACAACAATAAAAATAACAGTAAAAAAAATTTAAGAAGAATAAAAAAAGACAATAAATTAACCCAATAAGCATTTAGACTTGAACTCAACTTACGCTCAAATTGAGTATTAAATAAAATTTGTGAGTTTGAGAAAAATATAGTGATATTCTCAAAAAAAGAGAGCAAAGGGAGAGCAAATCTTAAAAATCGATTGATTAGCATAGAAAAATTAATGTATGAAGTTCAGTTAACACAAGTTCTCAAGCCGACCGATCATCAACAATGTTGTATACTATATTTGCTGGTTGGGCCCTTGAAATGTATGGAAATGATCCGGGGGGCTTGGAAAACCAAAATTTATTCTTTAGAAGCCTCTTCATCCTCAACATCTAACTGTTTTGAGACTGGAGCAAGAGTTACGATGGATGGATTGCGCTATCGAGAGATGATTAATGGTTTTTTGTGGCCGATTACGATTACCAATACGAGTGAAAACATGTATTTCAATTCAAACAAAAATTAATATGAATGCAAATACAAATACGAATACGAATGCGAATACGAATCCCAATATAAATACAAATACTAATATGAATACGAATGAGAATTCGAAAATAAATACGAAAACAATAGCAAAAACGAATAGAAATACGAATGAAAATACGAATAAGAATACGACTACTAAAACGAATACGAATGAGAATACGAATACTAAAACGAATACGAAAACAAACACAATTACCATTACCAAGCTAATTTAAAATATGTAGAATACGAATACGATCACGAATGCGAATATGAATATCATTAGGAATGCAATAAAATTTCGGATAATTAAAAAATGACTCCGCTTTTACGGTTATACATAGTCGATGTCTTTGATATGCAACACTAATCCGAGTGTGTAAATCTAACGCTATCAAATAGCTAACAGTATTTTTTATGAAGAGAGTTCTATAAACCGCCATTTGGGGAAAAAGTTATTTTGGTTTGAAATCGAAAGACATTTCCGAAAAAGTGCATTGTGTAAATGATTTTTTCCGATAAATCGGTAAAACCACTGTAAAACCGTAATAAAGTTTCTTGTGATTTACGATGAAAATGCTGTACGTACAAGCCGGGCTCAGGAAATTTTGATGCCAAAAATGCACTTTTAGAACGAACTCTTTTTGAATACCAATAAGAGTGCAATAAAGTTCTCAATTTTATATTCAGATTTTGGAATTGAGATCAATAAAAAAATATAATAAAAATCAATTCAGAAAACTTTGTAGTGACTGGATTTTAATTATTTAAAAAGTTTCTGAATTTAAGAAATTTTCTAAATATTTAAAATATTTTTGGTGGTAGATATGGTATATGAAATTGAGAACTTAAGATGATTATTAAGTCCTCAAAGCCTAAAATACTATATCCTAAAAAATATTTCATACTCATATTCGAGAATGAAACAGAAATATTTTTCCACTGTTCACTGGGCAATTAAATCGTGCTACTTGAGGTTGTGATTAAGTGTATGACGGATTTGTTTTTTATACGCGTATATACAAATGTATGTAGATATATGCATTTTTCCGCATATTTGCGACATCATCACCATCGTCATCTTTTACTCCCAGTATAAATTCGTACGTGTGTATGTGTGTATGAGTGTCTCATGATTTTTGCTGTGCCGTTATGCCCTCATTGTCACTTTGGCAATTACGGCCAACAGCTTTACGAGTGCCAGAAATTAAAATGATGATGACATGACATGCCATGAGCCATCAACAATCAAGGAGCAAGAGCATCCGTCATCGGGCACAAGTGTTACACACTAATACATACATACATACATACCATATATGTAGCTGCACTACAACTACCTCTACTTGCGCCTATCAAAGCTAACAATGACTGTGTGTAAAACGATATGGCTGAACGATAGCAGCAAACAGAGCTTGAGGATACAAATATAAATATTACTTGAGTAAAAAAAAATATATAAAAAAAAATAAAAATAAAAAAAAAGTAAAAAATAATCAGAACATTTTGTACGCCAGCAGCATTAAGACAGTGAGGAGCGCTTACGTTATGGTTGAGCGGAAAAAGAATTTGCTAGATATCCGTTACACTCACAAACATGCACACATACAACTGCATATACATACATATAGGTATATACAGTTTTTAAGTGCTGTTTTTGTGTTTCACACTTTATTTTTTTTTTGTATGTATATTATACATACATACATATATACTAAGTCCCATCGCATTCTCAAATTCATTTGTTGTCTTTCCTTTTTTGCGGTGACCAAATAAAATAAAGTAAAATCGTGTTGAGGCATTTTTAGCCTCAGCCTTTGAAGTATGAAAAATCAGCAAAAGCTCCTGGTGACGCTAAGAAATATAGAAGAAGAGAAATATTTACAAGTTTATACAAATATGTCAGCTATGTATGTATGTGTTGGCTATGCTGTCGTTGGAATGTGTTGTCCTGCGGTGTGTTCTTATACTTATATTACAAGGTTTATGTTGACACAAATATTGCAGTGTTATAGGTGCTTTGAAGACTTTAGAGAGTAGGCACAGTGTCTTTGAATATAGAAAGAGACAATATTTTGGTTAGGTTAAGACTTCAGATCAACTAATTAATTTTTGTCCTCTGTAGTGTACCTCGAAGTGATAAAATTTTTTACTATAATGTAGGGCTTTGTAACCTTACTTTGGAGCAAGCTACAACTGATCATGGGAGAAGCAGCTTTCTCTCAAGTTTAGTCTTGCTGCGCTAAGAGTTTGACCTTGAGCTTTGTTTACTTTGATGGAATCCTAGGTATAAATTTAGATTGTCTTTGAAAACCACCGATATAGCGATATAGCGGCCTTAATCTAGTACCATTGCATGATTGGTTGGTTGAAGTGGCTGCCGGGCAGCAGCTCACCAAGGCCATGACCGGGCCTACTGAGAATCCTGATGAACCCACACGCTAATCGAACCAGCGCACTGGAGTTTGCAAACCTCAGCTGTCGCCGCGTCTTAGACCCGCTATCTCGCTCAAGTCACCAAAGGTTGCCGCCCTAGAGACTTCAACCTACTCATCCAAAGTGCGAGACATTCGCAGAGAAAGAGCCGTAAGGTAGTTCTTCATGCCTGCAACTTATGCAGAAATCGTTAGATGGTACGCCTAACCTCTCTGCGTGTCTGCCCAATAAGACATGCCCTGTAAGAGACCTATAACTGTAGACATCTCCTTTCTTCCTGGGTCGATAAAGTAACGTGACCTACCTCTGTTTCATTCGGACCATATTGGGTTGGTCACATTACACGCACTGGGAGCTCTCCATCTTGAGTTAGCATCTATATTGAATAACTCTCTTATATTGAGCTTACAAGTGGAGAGCGGTGTAACCAAACTCCTCCATGATGGCAAAAGTGGAAGCGAAGTGCCCTTCCTGGCAAGACCGTCCAGGTACCGATACCAGGTTCAGAGAGAACTACTTAGCCATCACGCTAAGAGATCTACGGAAGTCTTGCACGGTTTTAGATTTTACTGTTACAGACTCCATGGCTCGAAATGTAGTCTGGCTATCCGAAAAAATATGGATACGATTTCCGAAAGTACTATTGATCTGAGACAATTGACTGCGTCATTTATGGCTACCAATTCTGCCTGAAATATGCAACGAAAGGATTTTCCGATACTGAGTTTCTTTGAATATATTCAGCCACCGAGCCTGTTGTCTAGTTTTGATCCACCTGTATAAAAATAAATCGATTCAGCGCTTGCAAGTGGTAAAAGGCATAGCTATGTGTACTTTATCGAAAAAATCTGCTTGGTCGTACCTTGCCTAGCAAAGTTCAACCGCCTTACAGTATCCCTCGATGTCGTTGTGACCAGGGACTCACGTGAGAGACAGTCTGTTCTGTTTGGCCTTCTTCTGTAGAGATCCACGACAGTCTAGCACTAATTTGGAGTTCAGCGTAAGCGAGCCTAATGCTTTTATTAGTGCCTGACTGTCGCTAAAAGTGAAGATATCTTTACCTTTACAGCTGGCTCCAAATTGCTTTGCAGCCTCCATGATAGCAGATAACTCCGCCTGGAAAACACTGCGATGGTCAGTTAACCTGAACGAGAGTTCAATCGGAGGGTTTTTTGAGAAGACTCTGCAAACTCTCGTCTCAAGCTTTGACCTGTCCCGTCTCAAAGTCTCCATGATTGATCCGTCAGTCATTCAGGCGAAACTTCTTTCACATTTTGTTCGGTGTTTTCAATGAAGTATATTTTTCATGTGGTGGCGATTTGCCTTTTCACTTATCTCGCCTCAAAGTAGATAATTTTCAAATTTATTTCTAAAAGCTTCTAGCGGTAACTTTGTACAACAGAGAGCAATCAGTTTTGTTATATGAACAAATGAAAATCGATCTTGACTACTCTCTTACGTCCGTGAGTAATGGCACGTTAAGTTTTCATTTACATGGCGCTCTCATTAGAGAGGTGGTATACGTATCAGCTGAGTTGTTATGTATTCTGCTGCTTCGGCTCTAAAGATTAATATGTTCTATACATGAACTCATCGATATTGAATCCCCAAATTCGCTCTCTTTATAAATATAATTTTCAATCAATACAAGAGCACGCTTTCTTTTTGCCAATTCTTTCCTCTCTTACTCCATTCTTAGATTGGATTCTAAAAGAACAAACATTTTAACAACTTCATCCCTCGTTTTTTTTTATTTCAGTGCTCATATACCTATGTATATTATATTTATGTAAATATCTAGTTCTGGTTCATTTTTGCGAACTTAACGGGCGGAAAATCGCTTCAGCGCTTACGAAGCGTTTGTGTAGTAGAGCTTTTACAAGAATTACCAAATTCTGTCTCCTTCAAAAATTTGATTACTACAAAATTTATTCCGAACAGACATAAAATACACCACTGTTCACTTACTGTAGATCTCCAAGATTTTCATCGACTTCAAAATATTGCCATTGCTGATGACACGTCAGCGAAATTTGATGAGAATTTTGTTGAGCTTTGCTTGGAAATGCTTCGATGTTTGGAATTTGAGCTACGATTATTAGATTTCTGTTTTTCCACCATAACACTAAAGTGAAGTAAAAGATGTTTTTAGTTCATTGTGGTTGGCGCATTGCAGCAATATTTTTGTAAAATAAAAAAAGAGAAAGAAATCTACACACTCCTGTCACTCCTGGCTGTGTAAGACGACGTGAAAGATATGGAAACCATGTAGGGCACATCCTCTTTGCCGACTTACAAGCAAAAATTAATGCCTTACCAACAAACAAAAGAAAAGGCAAAAATGATGAAAAAAGTATTGCCAAACTTGTCAAAGGTAATGGCGCTCGTTGTTTTTTAGCACAGTATTTTACGTCTGATGAAGCGCGAGTGGTGTTGCAGGACGAAGTAAATGTCCTGCAGGTGAGGCATTTCATTGAGGCGCTAAATTTGTGCTATCTTCTTTCCTTCCTTTGCTCTTACACACGCCAGCTCTGTTGTCAGTTAACCGCAAATACCTGCAGACCAGAAATTGGACACACACGCGTGTTATACAGAGGGAGACATATTTCTTTGCGCACGTGAATGAGTATCACTCACCGTCGTGCGATCCTTTCACAGGAAATGAAGAGTCATTTGCCTGTGGCTCGTAGCATCAAAGTAATTTGGCAATGCCGAGCAAGGTATCAGCAGCCTGAGGGGGGACGAAAACCAGTAGAGCTGATGATAGAGGTGAGAAAGCGAATTCACAACGCAGAGCCAGCCAATTCAGCGTACAAATTGGCATCAAATGGGCGATGGCGCCGCCAATGACAGCAAAGTTGGCCAACAGTAGCAACGCCATACACCGATATCAAAGCCTCAAAAGGAAATCGAGTGAAGATGCGCTGAAGAGTGGCGTGCGAGGCAAGTTGTGGTGGGTGTTAAATCACATTGTCACTGATAATGTCAGATGTTGGTGGCAACCCAGCGGAAAAGAGTCACTTGCGCGTTTTGCTTTAACAGCCGGGCACATACTTAAATACATAAATTTATACGTCCTAATGTAAGAATATATTCTGGCCCTTCTGCTTACGGTTATGTTGAGAGAATTCCTAGTCTAAATTTCAAATTAAAGGCAGTCATACTTTTTCCTTTGTCATTCTACGCATGACTTAGCGTATTACAAAAGCGTTTTACATAAACAAACGCTTGCGCTACTGAGCACATACATACATACATACATATAATAATGTCAGCTGCTGTCGTAACAAGCGTTGCGATTTGGAAGCTAAATTCGCTTTGCGGCTGTCCATCAACTTACTAAGTCAGTCTTATTTCTTATTGATAGCATATTTCTTCTTATTATTTTGTTGTGGCCGCAGTAGTCTATTAGTAAGCATTGAAAAAAAAAAAAACAAATGAAAATTAAAATTAAAAAAAAAAAATAAATAAAAATAAATAAAACAAAAAAAATACAATATAAAAAAATAATATAAACCTAAATTAAATAAAATAAATTAAATTAAAATAAAATAAAAAGAAATAAAATAAAATAAAAAAAATAAAAAATAATATAAAATAAAATAAAATAAAATAAAATAAAATAAAATAAAATAAAATAAAATAAAATAAAATAAAATAAAATAAAATAAAATAAAATAAAATAAAATAAAATAAAATAAAATAAAATAAAATAAAATAAAATAAAATAAAATAAAATAAAATAAAATAAAATAAAATTAAATTAAATTAAATTAAATTAAATTAAATTATAGTAAACAAAATAGAATAAAATAAACAAAATAGAATAAAATAAATTAAAATAAAATGAAATGAAATAAAATAAAATGATAAAATATAATTAGGTGCTATAAAACAAAGTAAAAATAGCAAATCAAGTAGTGCTTCTAGCGCTGCTAGTAGTCTGAAACATTAAAATCCGTGAAACATCGGAAATGTCGCTTTTCAGCTCAACACTGTTATTCAAACATCTTTACATACACGATTCATCTTACTTTACTTTACTGAACATTTATTGCTTGCTATATTTTACATTTTTTGTACTATTTTTTACGACACACCGGCATCATCTTTGTTATTTCCACGTAGCTTTGATGAGCGCAAAATTTATTCATCACTGATTGATGCTGCACCAAAAAAAATTTTTGCCGCCTCACGGTGGCTGAGAACTAAAGTAGAAAGGCACAGTGGCAACCAAAAGTAAAATTGTAACTTTTTTTTTCACTGAAACTGGCGAGAAGAATGCTAGTTTGACACTAAAGTTACCTGCACTTGACGTTGCCTGAGCAGGACATAATAATAACGTTGTGAATTAAAATAGAAAACTGACATTTTTAGGACTCTCTTTTAAAAATATATATTTTCATTTGTCACCAGTTAATAACTTCTACATTAGTTTTACGCCATCATTAAGAAAAAAACCATAAAATAAAGAAACTATCATGCTGCCAAAAATCCTTTCGTCCTTTCTTTCTTGCGGAATTTGAGGTAATTTGCCGTTGGCATATTATCATTGTCTGCACTTATTTTTTTTTTCTCTCACCGCCTTTTCGGTATTTGATTGCTTTGGCCATTTGCCAAAGCCGGGATTTTTTTATATTCATTCTAATAGTCGCCGAAGAAGAACAAGAAGAAGCAGTAGAAACAAAGGCGCAGCTGTAAATTGTCAATAAAAGTTAGTTTGAGTGAATAAAGTAAAGCAAAGTAAAGTTTCAAGTTTTATTGACACTGCATTGCGACCTATTTTTACGGTAATATGTAGTAAATTTCGCTATAAGAGCGTTGGCGTTTATTTTATTTTTTTTTTTGTTTTTGGTGGCTTTTTTAAGATAATTTTTCCATTAGTTTTCCACGTTTTGTAATTGACTGTTATGACAAGCAGTTCATTATGTGTGTCACTAGCGTGAAATTATAAGGGTAATCAACCCAATCAGAATAAATTTTTTTATAAGTAATGCATTTTTTTTTTCAAAATTGAATGGGACTTGGCGTATGAATATTTTTTTGAGAATTTCTATTTGGTATTTATGGTGTGAAGAAATACAAATTAAAGCTTGAGAGGAAAGTTTGCAACTTTTTCCCAAAACCATGAAAACCATTCAGGCTGTCGCAACATTATAATGCCTTTCTATAAGATTTACAGCTTTTTATTAGCGCCTGGAGCGTTGCCTCCTGCTCGAGGTGAAAATCGTGTTTGGCGATTTTATTGCCGGTATCTTTGGTGCTACTGTCGGAAAATTCAGCCTCCACAACGAAAAATCTCCTAATGGGTTGAGGCTGATCGACTTCGCCGGAGCGCAAAATACTGTTGTCTAAGCACAAGATTCTAGCACAAAAAAATACATCAATCTACTTGGCTGTCCCCTGACCGAAAAACTCAAAACCAGATCGATCATGTTGTGATAGACGGAAGACATCTATCCAGTGTTTTAGACGTGCGTATGTTACAAGGTCCTAACATCGGCTCGGATCACTATCTTGTCGCAGAGAAGATACGCATTCGCCTCTGTGTGTCAAAGAACGGCCGTCAACAAACAGAGGAAAGGTTCGACGTCGAAATGCTGCAATCACAACAGACTGCCGACGTGCACTCGTGCTCTCTGAGAGCACTCATCAGCAACCCGGTATAAGGGAACTGTGGGACGGATTTGCAAAATCCCTGCGTACAGCTGCAAGCAAAACTATTAGATTTCGGAAAGGTCGCAAAAACAGCTGGCGCAATGAGGACTGTCGTGTCGTGGTGGAGAGAGAACAGATTGCCTACTTCGTAATATTGTGATCGACCACAACACGTGCGGGGTGGGATAGATACCGAGAGCTGAAGAGGGAAGCAAGACGCATTTGTAGGGAAAAACAGAAAGAGGAGAGGAGAGAAAGAGATAAGGTTATTGCTCGAAAATTCTACGAAAAGATACTGTGAATTATGGAAGGTTTCAAGACCGGATCAAATTCTTGTAGGACCCAGGGAGGTGAGCTAGTTTCGCACTCACGACTTGTCTCCCACGTCACTGTTGACAGTCACAACGTCGAGGTCGTAGATAGTTTCGTTTATCTAGGGACCAGAGTCAACACCAATAATAATGTCGGCTTTGAAATCCAGTGCAGAATCACTCTTGCCAACAGGGGCTACTTTTTCCTCTCTCGACGAACGAAAACCAAACGCTACAAGTCCCTCATCGTATCCGTCCTGCTATATGGTGCAGAAGCATGGACGGTGACAACATCTGATAAGCCGGCGTTAGGAGTTTTCTAGAGAAAGGTTTTACGTAGGATTTAAGGTCCATTGACATAGTTCAGCGAATGAAGAGACAACGGCTACGCTGGCTAGGTCATGTGGTCCGGATTGATAAGTATACTCCAGCTTTAAAAATTTTTGATGCAGTACCCGCTGATGGATGTAGGGAGGATGAAGACCACATTGGAAAACCCAGGTAGAAAGGATCTGGCTGTAATGGGTATTTTCAATTGGCGCCTAACAGCGAAAAGAAGAAACGAGAGGCTGAATGTGTGAACTCGGCTATAATCGCGTAAGCTGTGTCCAGTAAAGTAAGTAAGTAATAAGATTTTACTCAAAAGCACTTGCCCTTCTTGTGATGAAATCAAAAATTATGTTTTCTCCCATCGATTTCTGCTTTGGGTCATAGAGACACTGAAGAATTCTGTTAGACAAACGAACGAAATTCTTTTATTTATGTATATTATACATGTCTTTATTTAGTTTTTTTTTTTAATTTTTTTTCTACGCAAACATAAGCTTTTCGTAAATGATTAATTTATTATTAAATAATCTGGTTATCAAAAAAATTTTAGCTTTTAGTTAGTTTATTTTAGTTAATTAATTTTGTTTCTATTTTTAAAATTTTTTTACTTAACTAACTGCTTTTTGTAATCAATTAGTTTTTACCGTATTTTATTTTATGTTTTTTTCTTATTATATTTGATTTATACATATTTTTCATTAATTAAATTTAATAATTTTATTTCAAATTATTTTAAATCAATTTTATTAATTAATTAATTGACTAACTATAATTAGTAATTACTTTAATATTTTATTTAAATTATCATTTTACTTTTAATATTTATTATTAATTTTAATTTTATTTTTATTTAGTCTAAAATTGTAAAATTTTATAATTTTGACTAATAAGTTACTATTTATTTTAAGCTAATTAATTTAATTTATTTGTAATTAAAATTTTTTAACTAATTAATTAATTTAGTACACGCTAAATCAGCTGAAAATTTTCGTTTACATTTGAAGAGGAAAAGAAGAAAATGCATAGTTAACAAAAAGAAAAATAATAAGTTAATAACAAAAATTAAGTTAAATAAAATGAAATGAATTAATTAGTTAAAACTTTTAATTTTAAAAAATGTCAATGAAATAACTTAAAATATATATTTATTAGTTAAGATTGTAAAATTTTACAATTTTAGACTAAATAAAAATAAAATTAAATTAAATTAGTTAACAGCGATATCTATAATATGAAAGAATCTAAGAGTTCATTGTTTATTTAAATGGATTTAAGTCATTATTACTTGTAACTGTAAAAAATAAGAAAATAAAAATATTGACGTTTCTATACGCTTGTCAGTTGCAATATTTTCGTTTACTTATTTTCACAGTGTCTCTTATACTGTTATTGTTGTTTTGGCTACTACTAAATCGAAAGATTATCTTGTGAAAGAGTACAAACATTGAAAATTCAATTGAATTCTTGGCAAAATGCAATCAAAAGCAGCTTTTTTGCCTGCAAAAATCAGATCATTTTATGTTTATATGCGGGTGTGTGTGTGTCGAGTTCATATATAGATACGTGTATCTACATACATATGTATATAGAAAATTCGCTACAATCGAGCTTGTGAAGAATGTGCATATGAGGATATATGTATGTGTATGTGTTTTTGCGTGGGTTGTCGTGTATGCAGTAAAATTCTAAAAATTTTTCGATCTAACTTTGTATGACTCTGAGGCTCGCTTATGATTTCTGCTTGCTGATAATCGCCTGCATAACTGAGAATGGAGAGATTTTCCTCAGTGATTATGACTTGCCGCTTGAAGTGTTGAGATGGTTGTTGCAGTTGTTGTGATTTCAAATTTTTTTTCTATGTGTTCTATGTGGCTTGGCTGCTTGGTCGTTTGGTCGTTTGGTAATTGCGATATTATCGTTGCATTTTCACATTTCTTTCTTTGCCAAAATTGAAAATTATATTTTGCTATTAAATATTTTTATATGTCGTTTTCTCTACTTTTGATTGCTTGGACTATTTTTCAACATTTCTTCTTTGAATAACTGTTAATAACGAATTTCTTTCAGTTAGAATTTATTATGCTTAACGGTGCACAAATTACGCGAATTTATTCTTGTCTAACAAAAGCGAGGCAAATTAAGCCACAATTTTTCGCGCTTTTTAATTTCCTTTAAATAAAAATTTTTGCTTTCAATTAAGTTGGAAAATTTCTTCACAGTTGCCTTGGCTTATTCTCATATTTTTAATTAGTTGCAGCTTTGCAGGCTGTTTTGTGCAATAAATTTGCCTTCAGCTGCATTGCTCCTCACTTGAGTTGCACTTGAGTGTGGCAAGGCACAGCTCAGGCTTAGCATAGTTTCTTTGCAAAAGAATTCAACTAAAAGGAGATTATGAAAAGCAGTGAAAATGCATACACACGGAAATCATTAGGTGTGAATATGCCGCCACATCAGCTTTACAACTAGGCTTCCGCCCCTACTCTCCCACTCGAGTACTGGGTCGCCTTCTCAGCACCTCTACCACAGTTTTTTTGAATGCCTCGGACCCGTACTCAGCAACGTCGACAGCCGAAAGTAGCAATTACTGGCAGATTAGGGGCCACTTCAGACTCTTTCAAAGCCAAGCAATTGGCAGTCGAGGCACCAATAATAACTATATGCAGCAAAAAACCCATATGCACATATGTATTTATAGAAATAGGTATATAGCACTCATGTTACATATTTTCCACTTGCATACATTTCCACCTTTTCACATATGCCACTTGCAACTATTGTATATGTGGTAAAGGAAAAATTTATACTCAGTAATGACGAGTAAAAATAAATAACATCAGCGGATGGCGTCAGGCGGCCGGGGGCTCTTTTTTTTGTAAGCATATTGCACACACGCACACACGGCTTTCTTTCGAACATTGCTTTTGCGTTTCTTTCAAAGTTTTTGTTTTAATTTCTCTCAAAGGGTTGAATGAATGTTGGAACCTCATTAAAAACTGTTACTTATTCACAGTTATTTTGTAATCATTACACGCTTAACTAACATGTATATGTATGTAAATATATGATGGAAATATAAGATTTAAATTTTTGTGCAAATTGAAATGCGGATATATGAGTTAAGGCAGAAAAGCAACTCACACACTAGGGAGGGTTGTTTATTAAATAAACAAAATAAAATCAAATTAAATCAAACGAAATAAAATACATTAAAGAGTAAAAAAATCCCTGTAAAATAAAACAAAAAAAAAAGATTAAGTAAATTAATTAAAATTAAATCAAATGTAAATTTTTTTATCAAATTAAAATAAAAAAATAAATAAGTTAAAGTAAAATAACAGCAAAAATATAAAAAGCAAATAAATAAAAATAAACTAACATAACATAAATAAATAAAATAAAATAAAATAAAATAAAATAAAATAAAATAAAATAAAATAAAATAAAATAAAATAAAATAAAATAAAATAAATAAAATAAAATAAAATAAAATAAAATAAAATAAAATAATATAAAATAAAATAAAATAAAATAAAATAAAATAAAATAAAATAAAATAAAATAAAATAAACTAAAATAAAATAAAATAAAAATTAAATAAAATAAACTAAAAAAATTAAATTAAATTAACTTATTTTAAATTAAATTGAATAAAATAAAAAAAAAATAAAATAAAATAAAATTAATTAAAATAACATAAAATAAAATAAAATAAAATAAAATAAAATAAAACAAAATAAAATAAAATAAAATAAAATAAAATAAAATTAAATTAAATAAAATAAAATAAAATAAAATAAAATAAAATAAAATAAAATAAAATAAAATAAAATAAAATAAAATAAAATAAAATAAAATAAAATAAAATAAAATAAAATAAAATAAAATAAAAGAAAATAAAATAAAATAAAATAAAATAAAATAAAATAAAATAAAATAAAATAAAATAAAATAAAATAAAATAAAATAAAATAAAATAAAATAAAATAAAATAAAATAAAATAAAATAAAATAAAATAAAATAAAATAAAATAAAATAAAATAAAATAAAATAAAATAAAATAAAATAAAATAAAATAAAATAAAATAAAATAAAATAAAATAAAATAAAATAAAATAAAATAAAATAAAATAAAATAAAATAAAATAAAATAAAATAAAATAAAATAAAATAAAATAAAATAAAATAAAATAAAATAAAATAAAATAAAATAAAATAAAATAAAATAAAATAAAATAAAATAAAATAAAATAAAATAAAATAAAATAAAATAAAATAAAATAAAATAAAATAAAATAAAATAAAATAAAATAAAATAAAATAAAATAAAATAAAATAAAATAAAATAAAATAAACTAAAAAAATAAAATAAAATAAAGCGATGGATAAAAAAGTGTAACAAATTACAATAAAACATAATTAAATTAAATAAAATAAACTAAGAATTTATTTAAAATAAAATACAAAAATAAGGAAAATAGCGGAATAAAACAAGATAGACCAATATTAAATAAAATATTATTAAATTAATTTAAAACTATTTAAATTGAATTAAGAATTTCATAAAATTATTTACCTGCCTTATGTGAACAATTTTAGAATCAAATATGTGTAGTTAGAAATACGCGCGATGCATTACTTTTATATTCTTACTTATAACTTTCTACCTTTCTTTGATTTAATTACAGTGTTACAGTCAGATCCAATTCTGTTGCGTCGCGCCCGACATGTCATTACGGAAACGAAACGAACACAAGACGCAGCTGAGGCCTTAAATGCACATGACTTTGTAAAGGTGAGTACATACATATGTACATATATCTACACACATATTCGTATACGTTTTTAATTAATGCTTGCGTGTGAAGAAATAATTTATTTGCTTTGTAAAGAATTGAAATGAAAATACAAAAGCAAAATTTTCAAGTCATTTGCAAATTATTCAAACTTATTTAAAATAACATCAAATCAACGAATTTTTGAAGATTTAATTTAAAAACTTTTAAAGCGAATTTAAATGTTAAAATTTTTTTATATAATTTTTTATTTCAATAAAATGTGACGATGAGATTCACAGAAGGCCGAACTGACAAAATGTTAGTTTTTTTTTTAACTGTCATTAAAATATTTAATAATATTTTATTTAAAGTTATATAAGTATGACTATTTTTAATATTTTTTAGAATACAAATTTATTAATTTCCTCGATTTGTCAATTCTTCATGTTTAAAAATATATAAAATATGCTCACCTTGGCGTATACGTAACCTCAATAAAAGTGTTCAATAGAAGCAAATTTTCGTATAAAGAATCAATAAACTTATTTTACTTTCATTGGAACTACCTCTAAAGCATACGCAACCAATTAATTTGGTCTATCAAACAAATTTGCTTTGAAAGTTTTTTTCTTCGGTGAACAGCTCCTTCTGAACATCTTTCTTTAAACATAAAAACCGGTAGAATTTACCATATATAAAACCCTAAATTTCATTTTACTTTTTCACTTAAATTAATTCTTCCTAATTGATATGTGATTAACTGAAAGTTTTTGAACCTTCCCTTCACACACACATCATAATCATGGCGAAATTTATTTTTCTGCAAAAACTCAATTTTTTTTTATAAATTTCGTTAAAGGGAAACTCATTTCGAAATTTTAACATACAATGTCTTGAATGATTTTAATTCTGACTAATCTTCATTGTGTGGAATAGCACGTACACTTATGTACATACCTATGAGCACACATACAAGCATGTATATTAGCTGGAGCTTATGCCTTCGTAAGAGTTAGACGCTGATTGTAGTACAAAAATTGCAGCACATACAGTGTGAAAACCCAGTAAATGTAAATTCCGTATTTTATATTTACATATACATACCTATGTGCATATGTATGTATGTACATGTGAGTAAAAGAACTGCAAGTGAAATTACAAAAGGGCAATGCTCATTAGCTTCGAATTACATACGTTTGACCCCACATGAACTGCATTTCTTGCTGAAAGCAAATCACCTTTTTCCAATTTGTGTGAAAATTTATGCTATACATACATATAGAGAAATGTGTATAAGCATATGTGTTGAAATTCTATTTGCTCTATCGTACTACTCAAGCTTTTGTGAATCCGAATCACTTAAATTTTTTTGGGCATACATACGGCTGGTGGGTGAGATGGAGTTTGATAAGAGAAAAGAGGAAATAGCAAAAAGAAAAAAAGAAGAAAAAGGCTAATGGATAGGTGCCAAAATAATAGTAAAAGAATTTTCAGCTGTTTGAGGGCTTAAATTAGCGCACTAAATTTTACCGTAGAGCCTTTGTGTTGATGTGCTTACCAATAATCACGTTCTGCGTGCTGGGGTTGTATGTATAGTTTTGTGTTGCTCTCTTTACGTTGGGCAAATTAATCTAATTTAGCGAGGAAGCAATAAATGGATGTCTGAAAAAAGTCAATAAGGCTTTACTCGATCACTTTTATTTAAATAAAGCGTTCCAAGGTGAGCTACTTAGCTTTTGTAATGCGGAGAGAAAAAAATAGAATTGCGAAGTAGATTTTGGTAATTCGGAATACAGGAATATTATTGATTTTTTTATCTCCGGAATCATTTCCACCACCAATACTTCGGTGTCTGTAACTCATCTTTTCATTACACGGTCCAAGGTTTCTGGCTATAAAAGTGGTATTCATCAAATGATTGGGGAAGTTCATAAAAAAAAAAAATTACCACAGGCTTTGTAAATTTTGCAAATATTAATTAAAATATAAAAATAATATTTTTCCCCTTTCTAGCCTGAATTGTTTTGCTCTTTAGTTTTGTGTTTGTTAAAGATAAAGATTTTAGTCAAGTAATTTTTTGTTTGAAAATGTTTATCGATAATTTGTCATAATAATTATTATTTTTCTTAAAATATAGTAACAAAAATAATAAAATTATCAAATTTGAGAACAAATATGTTAGAAGAAAACATTTTTTTTGTTAAAATATACTTCTTTGAAAAAATTCGATTGCTAGAAGGGTAGTTTTTTTTTTTATAAAAATGGTTAACAATTAGGTAATATTTTTACGAAAAAAAATCGGCTTTAATAGATACTTTTCGCATAATTTTATTTCATCAAATGGAACGGTTATAACCTATTCACTAAGTGAAGGAAATTTCGTATTTAAATGAAAATAAAAACCATTGAAAATAATAGCCCACTTTAGGGAAGAAAAACCGACAAAATCTGTTAAAAGGTTAAAAATTTATTAAAATAAAATTCTTTAATAAAAATTCGATTTACGTACAGCCTTGGCCAAAAGTATTAGGCACTTCACTAATAATTGAATTTTTTGTTTTAACAAGTGAAGTAATGAAGTTTTATTAGTAAAACAGTGAAAATACAATAAATTAGTGATAATAACATTAATATTTAGTATGCCCAACCTTCGATTTAATAACGACACCAATTCTCTCAGGCATGCTGCGTACAAGCTTTGCACACTTGTCCGAACTTATAGCGTACCACTCGTTAATTAAGGCATTCTTTAAGGCAGTTTTTGATGTTACACTGTGTTCCTTAATCTTGCGTTTTAAAATAGCCCACATGTGCTCACTGGGATTAAGATCTGGAGACTGTGCAGGCCAATCTAACAAAACAATGTTGTTATCTCTAAACCAACGCATCGTAGTCGCTGATTTGTGACAAGGAGCATTGGCTTGCTGAAATTGAACCCCGTCTAAATTAGTATCGCCGAAAATGCGCGTAAACGAAGGCAGAAGAATAGCTTATAATACCTTTAAGTACTTTTGACTGTCCATGCGACTGTCCAGATCATAATGCTGCCACCTCCATGCTTAACAGTGGGTACTATGCAATCTGGATGATATTCTTCCCCAACCCGTCGCCCCACGAACGTCACACCACTTGTTCCAAATATCTGTAGAAAAGAAAAAATAATGTTTTCATAAGATTTGTATTATGTCTTCAAAATTTCTTTAGGGTAAGAAGCTATGGCTGTTAATACTTTAAGACGATCTTAACTAAGCTTACCTCGAAGTTTGATTCATCAGACCACAGACCACAGAACATTCGACCAATCTTTTTCCGTGAAATGTTGGTATCGGCGAGCCCATTCCCAACGATTTTTCCTATTCTTTTCTGAGAGTCACGGCTTCTTTCGTGCTTTACATCCTTTTAAACCTGCTTCCAGAAGTCGTATTCTGGCTGTTCGAGCACTAACTGGTTTACTTAATTCATCCGAAAGGGCAGCTGGAAGGGCAGAAGAAGAAGATTTTTTGCGATCCTTGAGAGACTCGCATATAAGTATTCGGTCTTCTCGTTTACTGGTTAGACGCTTTATTCCACTTTTTGATTTAATATTGTGGGATTTCGTCTCCACAAATCGCCTGATAGCACATTGGACCGCGCACCGCGAACATCCCACCTACTTTGCAATCTTAACCTGAGACTTACCTTCTTCACTTAGAACTTGAATTCTAACTCTATCATCGTAATTAATTTCACTTCTTTTAGGCATTTCGGTAAATATGAACTGTGTTTATAAGATTGGTAACTTTTCCATAAATGTAATTTACACTTTCACTTTCAAATTTTAAATGCGAAAATGTTTTATGAATTTCTTAAAAATGACAATTTTTAGGTTTAGCTTACCCAGAGTGCTATGACTTTTAATATTACACAATTTATTCGTTTAATCAACAGTTAAACACCCATGTAAGACATTTACACAAAAAAGTGGTAATTTTGATAGCCACATTTGAGAATACTTGTATTTTAGTGGGGTGCCTAATACTTTGGCCAAGGCTATACATCGTGTTTTATGGAAAACTCGATTATGCCTTTAACGAAAAAAAAAAACATGTTTTTGTGCTCTTATTAAAAAACTGGTCATCTTGTTTTATGACAAAAAATCAGGTTAGAAGTTTTCTTTTGATGGAAAAATGATTACGCGATAACTTAATGAAAAATAATCGGGTATAATATACAACCTTTCATTAAAAAGATGAAAAAACTTAGCTTACAAAGTATAACTTTTATGCGAGAAGTAGAACAGTTGATCTGCATTAAAGAAAGAATATTATTCATAGAAACGATTCGATTATCAAATATCTATTTGAAGCATATAATCTACAAATCTATCACGCAGTATTATTTTTTAAGACGAAAACCCGATGGTAAGTTTACCTTCCTTATGGAAAAAAATGTATTACCAAGTATTACTTATTTTAAGGACAGAAAGAAGTTTTTTTTTATCGAAAACAGTTGATTTCAAAATTTTCTCTTTATCGAAAAAAAGCGATAACTAAGTATTGTACTATTTTTGATTGTAATGAAAGGAAAATATGTTTTGTAAAGCAAATCGATAAAAAAAAATATTTTTTAATAAATTTAGTATTTCTTGAAGTCCTATTTTTTATGACACTTGAAACCGTTTACATAGTATGTACATTTATGGGTAAAAATCGGTTATGAGTTGCCCTTTTTATGAAAGTCCATCCAGAAGTTTTTTCCATTAAAAAAATTTAATTTTCTACAGAAAAAATTATAAAATATTCTTTTTATCAAAACAAATCTATTAAAATTTATGGATTTTATAAAATAAATCGATAACCAAATAACTCTCTAGTAGAGAAAAAGATTCTCTGATTTTTTTCTTAAAATACGGTAACATTTTTAGTAGGATTCAAAATCAATTAGAATGAAATCTCATTTATATTTAAATTATTAGGTTATAATGCATTTTCATAAAAATTTATTATGTGTACAACTTTGCTTTCGCCGTTTTCCGATATGTGGCTGTACCGGCTGAGGCTGGTTGAAATACATAGATGATAATGCCTTTAAAGTGAGTGTGGACAGTGCCTAACGAGTTGTCATCACCGTTTCAGTGACAGTTGTTCTTGTTTTCGTATTATTCACGCTCGAAAATGTCCGTTCATGTGCCCAATTCTCGCCATTTGCGGGAAGTTTTACTTTTCTGTTACAATTCGAAAAAAAAATGCAGCTGAAGCGCATCGAATGCTCTCAAAAACTAACGGTGATACTGATCTGAGTGAAAGAACGTGTCGGGAGTGGTTTCAACGTTTTAAAAATGGTGATTTCGATGTCGAAGACAAACAAGGTGGTGGAAGAGAAAAAACCTTCAAAGATGAACAACTAGAAGCATTGCTTGATGAAGATTCGTGCCAAACCCAAGAACAGCTTGCCAAATCGTTGGGAATGAGTCAGCAAGCCATTTCAAAACGTCTCAAGGCCCTGGGCTTTTAATTTTGGAAAAAAACAACGGAAGCAAAGTTGTACACCTAATATAAATAAAAGATTATTTTTCTTTCAAAGCAATTGGCTTTTTAAAGAAAGAAATGTATTACAAATATTCTTGTAAAAAAAATAAAAAAAAAATAAATCTATAACTGAATAGTTCCTTAATCGGAAAAGGCTTTGCTGATATTTTCTGAAAATAAAATATTATTTTTGATGAAATTCAAAAACTTGACCATTATCCTTCGATGTACAACCACATCGATTCTCTATTAGAGAACTTCATTAATGACATTTATGTCGACTGACTTCGATAGATCAACTAGCAGTAAGATCCCAATATTCCGAAACTTTGCAATGGCAAAAGCACGAAAGTCGCATAACAGATTGCGGCTACTGCAGCATCTTCTATAGGAATCCCATAGTCTCTCCGCATTTCGTGCCATCAGAGAGTGGCTTGTCAGGATTTAAGGAGTACATATATCGATAAGAATCTGCTTGGTCATACATTGCCTAGCAAGTTCATCCGCTTTATAGCTTCCTCGTTGCTCCTTTGAACCAGAACAGTTTGTTCTGCTTGGCCACCTCCTTTAGAAAACCTCTGATGGTTCAGCACAATTTTGGAATTTAGTGTAGCGTTTCAAAAATCCCACAGTGGCTTTACCTAAGAAAGTAAAAAAGGAAACCTGAAATGATCGAGTTTGAAATGAAATAAAGAATAAGAGATCTTGTCAAATGCTTTGCCGAAGTCAGTGTAGATAACATCAGTCTGATAATCATTTTTTAAAACCATTACTGACATGAGTGGCGAACTCTAGCAGGTTCGACAGATTCGGTAGATTTGCATTTACAAAAGCCATGTTGTAAGATGCCAATAAAAATCAATAGAATTTTTGCAAACTAATCGAGATATCACCGAAAAATACTGGTATAATTTTAGTCTATAGCAAACTAGTATATTTTTGTATTTTAAGTACTAGTATAATTCTGGTTTACAATAAACTAGTTTGATTTTGTCTTTAAAATACCAGTATTTTACTAGTCTAATTCCCTTGCAGCGTGATGATACAGAGTGGACTAATTATTCTGTTATAATAGCTTCGAAAATTTTGGGCATAGAATAATAATATTTTTTATATAAAAAAAATCGATAATAAATAAAAATATCGATTATTCTTTAAAAATAAATCTTCTCCAACGACTTCCCGGATCATAATTTTTTTTTGGACTGATAGCATGTTCCACTCCTATGGCACTTGACAGCTACTAGCAGTGATGCAAATATACTCAACGCCGCACCAGCTGTTTCTACACTCCTTTCAGCACTCGAATTTCTTTTAATTTTCTTCTTTTTTTTGCACCAAATTCTATTTTTCCACATTCCCACCGCCATGCGCTTTTATAATTTTCGTATTAAATACGGCGCTAATAGGCTTTATCAGCGGCAAACGTATAGGACGACGAGTGTACTCGGCAAGCAAACGTGAGTGGCGCTGTTGATTCCTTCTTTTTTTTTTTGTTTTTTTTTTTTTGTAGAAATTTCCTATGCAAATATGGGCAACTATTTGTAGTTTTTTGTAAGAAGCACATATTGCGGTATCGCTCTAGGTCGACTGTTTCAGACAAAAGCTTCTTTATGAATAGGAATCCATACACGAGGTAGGTGCTGTGCGGTTGTTTCAATTCTCACATTTTGATTATGTGTGTCAGTGTGTTTGTGATGCATATGTGTTCATGAATGCTATTCAAGTTTGCAATCAGCGAATTTGATTTACTCTCAGCACCAACAAAACACTTTTTATGTACATGTATGCATGTGTGTGTGTATATATACGAGTATATATGTATATATAAAAGGTGATGGCGTCTCATTGATATGCGCAGTGATATGCAGAGTAATGTAAAGGGTGTCTGAATTAGAATAAGAAAATTAGAGCAATAGATTAAAGTTATGATTTTTTACTATTTTTTTATTTTTCAAAACTAACTGAATTTTTTTTTAAGTTTCTCTATTAAGCTTTTTTTTATTTTTTGGCTGTTTTTGTTTAAAAAACAGGGCGTCAAGGAACAATTTTGTTTTGTTTCTTTCACTTAAAGACTAAAAAGGTTACAATTAAAAGTTCGTTCGTGTTGGGAAGCTCATAGGGGCCAGAATTCCTCTTGAATTCCAGTTAAGGAGATCGGATGAGATGCGGATAGCGCAAAAAGCAAAATTTATCTTTTTTTAATAAAATTTGATGATTAATAAATTCTATTAAATATCAAAAGTGCGTGCAATCGATATTCTAAAGGTGAAATTTAAACTTTAATTTTTTTCGAAATTTAATTTTATTTGAATCACCCTATAAAACACTCATAGGCAAATTTACACTTCTATTTTTCGCAATTTCATGGTTCAACGACATTTCTATGAGATCTGTGACGAAAGTGTGTGCGCCAGCATTACCATAATATGTACTCTTTTATATACGAACATAGGTTTCTATGCAACTTTGAAGCATAAATTAGCTTGTGTGGCTGGTTTGGGTTTTTTTCGTGGTACTGTTTTTTATTCATTTTTTCTTTTTTATTTAAAGTAGTAATTTTCCATGATATTTTTGATATATG
>JAWMAG010000046.1:10060000-10122500 GCA_037013455.1 Ceratitis rosa
TTACTACATAGGAGAGCATGCCGCCCATGCCCTTTGCACTTTGAGTCGTTATTATACGATTTTACTGCACTGCCTCTTTATAGTTTCATTTGACTTTGTAAATTGTGTGTTAAAAGTGTAATAACCATCTAAACCCAGTGTGTATATTTGCATTGGTCTCTTGTGTTATTAAAAGCAGCGCCGCAGGCCCACTACAGAGCAAATTGATTAAAACCCATTCGTTGTTGTAATAGTAGTTTGTACTGTTTGAGAGAAAATAATGTATTTAATTTAACTGTGTATATTTCTGTTAATTTTCTGTTAATAACAGAGTTTCTAAAAATATTTTAAGCAGAGATAGCAAAAAAAAAGAAAGATTAATTTAACAAAATGAAATCGTTAACGTTGAAATCGTCCAAACTCAAAGTTAATGTTAATTTTAAATGTCTGCTTGCTTTGATTTAATCGCACACTTCAATTTAAACGTTTAACATTATCTGTTAACGATTTAACATTAACGACAACATTTCGTTTCGGTTGAAAACAAAAATAAGTTCATTTTGATAACTGCTTTAACATTAATATTTCAAAATTATTCAACCGAAACTATAGAAATTTTTCGATTACAGTGAAATTTAACCTTATGCAGCATTGACTTAAATTATTTATTTTTATTGTATATGTGCAAAATTAAGTTATGAAATTTGCACGCTCTTGAAATTTGATTCCTTAGTACGATTCCGGAGTTAAAGAAAACCACTTACAGTTGGTGAAGAACTTGACCTAATGCCCTTAGATATCACGATTTGAAAGCAGGACTCTGACAGAATATACTTCTAGGACATATGCTACCTAAAATTATTTTTCCCCCAAGTGATCGACTTGTTTAGAAGTTATTCGGTATGGAAATAGTTAATCGTTTAAAGAAAAAACGAAATTTTTTTCAATTTTAATAAACACGGGCACTTTTGCCTTTTAATGGAATTCCGGGGGATCATCATCATGCTAAGAGAAGGTTTGTAGTAGCTGTAGGTAACTGTTCCAATAAATTTTCAATTTATGCTTAGCTGCTTGTAGGCTGAAAACCACAACATCATTTTCCAAATACTATACATCCTTCTGCGAGTTTATTCTTTAGTACCATACAAAGATTCCAGACTAATAGGTACACTAACAACTGCTTTCCCATAGATAAACTCTTAATTCGGACCTGTACTGTCAGTAATAGGATCGACTGGAGGAAACAATCGCCCAGCTTTGGCCACCTGCTAGAAGCTCCAAGCGCTTGGTTAGGAAATTCTTATACCACTTTATAATCCGGACTTCGCACCAAGTCAATACCATCTGTTACTGTCTATAGTGATTGATTTGGCTGCTGAAGATTTGGCCACAAGAGAAGCCTGTGAAAATTGATTGTCTCAAATGTATGCCAATAAGGACAATTGTTTCTATGAGAGAGGCGTAAGGAAATCACCTTACTTGATATAATTGGGATAATTCTTACTATGATCAGTAAAGCCTTCAATTTATAGGTCATTGCAAAACGAAACCATGCTTTTTACTTGATCAATATAATTTTCGTAAGATTACCAGTTGCTAAAAAATTTCCATTTATAAATATTAAATTCTGTAGTATAGCGAAGTGTTTAGACAATAAAACTTAGCTTAAAAGTTTTGAAGAAGCAGACAAGAAAATATATTTTCAAGAGTATTGCCACGTGCTAAAACTAGTTGACAGAGTCGGTGACGGAGTTTACTCAAAGGATTTTGGTATCTGCAAATCTTTTCGTTTACCGGAACACTGTAATAATTTTCAGGCGGCATTGGTGGCTATATATGAGGCTGTCTAGTGTCTAAACTCACTGGTGCTCTTATGAAATCGTTTTCAAATTTTTTCGGATAACAAGGCAGCATTAAGGGGTTATATACAGTTAATGGGCCCAAAAAAAGCGAATTTTCAAGAATTTTTTTTTTGAGAAGTCTTTAGAATTTATTGATTCAAAAAGTTTACATACTTATTATGGTATTATTCAACAATATTTCAATTCTTATAACTAGTAAAAATATTTCTCTGGAGAAGAGCTACAGCTGATCTCCAGGAGGTCCTCTGAAAATAAACGTCTTGCGGTGACCACTCTATCTCTGAACTGGATCATCTGAAATTAAAAAACCAAACAGATTTCATTAAAGTAATGTTAAATCTAGCGATTAATCATGAAGAAATAAGCAAAAAAAATTTGTTTGTCAAAATGGCGCCTTCTCAAAGAAAAAAGTCGATTTTTCAGCGAAATTTCGATTTTAAATTGTTTATAAAAAAAGTATTTACCGGAAAGATAAAACCTTAGATTAATCACTGAAAAATATATTCAAGAAGCTTGTGTTAAATTTTAGACAAATCGGTCCAGCCGTTTTCGAGTTATAGTGGTCACCGACTTTGAAAACACCATTCTGAGAAAAACGTGTTTAAAGTTATACTTACCATATACTTCCAAGCGCTCCGAAACGTCTTTACAAATGTGCGTGTAACTTCGAAAATATTTGCCGGATCGATTTGAAATTTTTTGTGTGTATTCTTAAATATATGTAGATACAGAAAATAAAATAAAAAAAAATAGATTTTTTGAAAATCATAACTGTATATAACCCCTTAAGAACCCTAGAATCTGTAACAGTAAATTCGGAAACTGTAGAGAACTGTCGTAGATCCCCTAACGTGATGGCTAAGCAGTTTTCTTTGAAGCTGTTATGGGTGAATGGACACAGTGACATACCGCGCAATGAGTTGACGGACAATATTGCAAGGCAGGGCAGTTCCCTTCCACTTTCATCATCACGAACGAGTTTGGGAATGCCGCTCTCCATTTGTAAGCTCAATATAAGAAACTTATTTATTAAATTGCTAACTCAAGATAGAGAACCCTCACTGGGTGACCAGCCCAATATCGCCCGAATGAAACAGAGGAAGGTCACGTTATCTTATCGAGCTAAAAAGAAAGGAGATGTCTATAGCTATAGGTATTTTTACGGGACATATCTTATTGTGTAGGCACGCAGAGAGGTTGGACGTACCATCTAACTATTTCTGCAGCAGTTGCAGGCATGAAGAAGCAACTGAAACCTTAAGGAGCTGCCTCGAGATACCCGCGCGATATTGGCGCAACTTAGGTCTGGATACTGTAGCAGGTTAAACTCCTACTTATCCAGACTCGACCCCAATATACCCAAAAATAAAGGGTTTTCCAATTAGGTTCTGCATGGGGAGAGTCTCCGCATGACACTAACCACCTCTTCACACGCCCTCTTAAGCCGACACACCTAAGCCCCTTTCCCTCAGGTCCGATACCGTCGAAGCAGCACTTTTTCTGGACCTCCGGTTAGATGACCCCGGTGACTTAGATTAATTAGACTGTACCTAAGCGGGGTTAGCGAGCCGCCACAACAACAACAACAACAACAACAACAACAACAACAAATACAACAACAACAATAACAACGACAACAACAACAACAACAACAACAACAACAACAACAACAACAACAACAACAACAACAACAACAACAACAACAACAACAACAACAACAACAATAAAAGAAAAATGATAAAATATATGTCAACTGAACATTTAATTATTAAAAAAATAATAATATTTAAAAAATAATAATATTTAAAAAATAATAATAATTAAAAAATTAAATTATCTAAAAATTTTTAATTCAAAAATGTATCGGATTAATAAAAGCTTAAGTTCAGAGAGGAAAGAAGTAAAATAAAACTGCAGCAGAAAATATTTTTGAAGGAGTTGCCACCTCTTTCAAATATAAATATTTGTAACAAACTGCGAGAGTTTTTCACAGGGGAAGATTTTGGTAGAATCATTATGAATACATTATGAGAAGACAATTATTGTTTTTCTACGTAACATAAGCCATACGAATAAGAAATTTTATCAATGTCATAAAATACAAAATTTTAGTTTTTTTTAGTATATCTGTATATCTGTATATCTGATTAAAAAAAAATTATTAAAAGTTCGAAAAAAAATATAAAAAAAAAATTATATTCTTACAATGCTGGTTCAAAGTTTTGATAAAAAAATATTTTTAATTATTTTTTATAAACAAATACTACTATATTTTTACGACATTTAAAAGCAAAATGTGGCAAATATTTTTCATTAAGCAAAGGTGAAATGAATGAAGGTTTCATCACAGCATAAAATAATTATTTTTCTTATTTATACCACAACATGATATTGGTAAGCAATCATAAACCATAAACTTACACCCAAAAGTGGTTTTCGCCTAAAAATTTGAATATTATATATACAAGTCAAATAAATGAGTTATTGAGTAAATTCGCTGTTTATATTAAATTCAGCAGCCTTTGGTACGTTGACTTTATTATTCTCCAGCCGCTAAAGTTATGAATAGTTTACTTGCAAGATATTTGGGTCACCCTGTAATAATAGCAAATAATTGAATTTTTACTTCGACGCACAAGCATATCTTCTGATTCACACACACACACACACACACACACATATGTGCTTATTTTATATTTACTTACTTTCTGCCATTGTTTTTTGCTTCTTTTCATTTCATATATTCACGCACACACACACGCGCGCGCATGCCTCATTCGCTCTTTTCCGGTAACGTATACGCCATGGATGCCCACTACGTGCCTGCCTGGAACGCATGCATTGCCATTAAATGCTGCTGTTGTATTTCATTTTGATCGCCATTACTCTATGCTTTACTTACGCGCACTGACAACACTACACCCCCTCTTTACCAACATGCGGATACCCTGCTTATGCCACCCGATATTACCGTTACCGTTACCGCGTCCAGATGGGCACACTAATGAAAGAGTCACATACATCACTACGTGATGATTTCGAAGTATCCTGCCGTGAATTGGATGTCCTGGTCGATGCGGTCATTAATTGTTCCGGTGTTTTGGGATCACGTATGACCGGCGGTGGCTTTGGCGGCTGCACCGTTACGCTGCTGCAACGCGTTGCGGTGGACGATGTGATTGCGACGATGCGTACAAATTTCACTAAAGAATTCAATAAAGATGCCACTGACCGTTTGGAATTCTACATGTGTGTACCCAGTAATGGTGCGAGACGTGTCGATTTGTGAGCATACATACATGCAGACATACATATCCGTGTAGACATATGCGATATGGCGTGTGTTGATGGTATAATTGTTGGCTTGGTAGCTCAATACTAGGAGAAATGTGAAAAACAATATGAGAAAAATATTATATTAAATTGTTAATGAATGAGTAGAGAATGGTTTTAATGTATAGAGAAAAATAAGAAAAAAATGTTAATTGATTAATAAGCAATTAAAATAATATAAAATAATTACCGATGGTTTTGTTTCATTGAAAATAATATAAAGGTAGAAGATCTTGTTAAAAGAGTAAGTAATTTATAATTATTGTTCAGTAAATAATTTAACTTTTTTCATATTTTTCTCCTCTAATTTTGAAGATATTTTCTTTGTTGCGAAAGAGATTCTATTACTTTAGCAACACTTCTAATAAGATTTTATTGTTAATTGTTGAGAAAAAGCGAAAGAAAATAAAGGGTTTTCCAATAAAAGGTGATATTTTAAATAGCCTAATCCTATCCGATAGATCTCACTTTTGAAATTGTAATATTTTGGCACTTGAACAACGCCACGGCCACATTGAAGCACCTTGTTGGATCGCCATACAGAAACAGTTGAAAAAAATGGAGAGTAAGTCACGTGCACGTCGCTTAATGACAACAGAGATTATTGCCGGTGTAGTCAAAGATGTTGAAGAAATCCCAGGTTTGTCCATTCCTAATTGTTCTTTGTATAAATACGTGGGTTTTAAGGCTTATAAAGTTCAGTTAACACAAGAACTTAAGCCGACCGATCATCAAAAAATGTCGTATCTTTGCTAATGATCCGTAGCTTCATCGAAAAATCATCTTTACTGATGAGGTCCATTTACACCTCGATTGCTACGTCAGTAAGCAAAACTCTCGCATCTGAGGCTCGGTAGACTCAAGATTTCTACCCCAAAAGGCCTCTCCATCCTCAATGGGAAACAGTTTGGTGCCGTTTATGGTCCGTCCGGGTCATTGGGCCTTACTTTTTCCAAAAAGATCCTGGAACAAGAGCTACGATGATGAATGGATTGCGCTATCGAGAGATGATTAGTGATTTTATATGGCCTGTACAACGTTTACCTTCAACAAGACTACTTGCTACACAAGCAACGAAACCATTGATATTTTAAGCAAAAAGTTTCCGTGTTATCTCTCAAAAGAGGTGATCACAATTGCCAGGAAGATCTGATTTAACACCTTGTGACTTCTTTATGTAAAGCCACGTGAAATAGGTATAAAGTCTACGCCAACAGGTCAACGTCGATTCAAGACCTCAAAGATAGATTTCATAAAGTTATTGAGGGCATACATAGGTCAGTTAGAGATTGGTGATGGAAAATCGTCCCGACGATATTCCGAATACTGCGACTAAATTTCGTTGTCAAACCGGAAGCTCGAAGTACCAGGGTGAAACAGTATCTGAGCTTGCTAGCGGTCTCGTTTTCTTCGATTGGGGGTTCGGGTTCACTATCTTCTGGTATTTTATTGTTACTGCCATTCAGCAGACTGGAGAAGTGTTCCCTTAATATTCTCTGGGCATCCGTTACCAGATCACCTCAATATGTCCTACAAGAGTCTGCTACGATCTTGAAACCTTCTATAAGTCGCCGTATTTCCTATTACCGCGTTGCTGATGAGTGCTCTCAGAAAGCAGGTATGTAAGTCGATTAGAAAATCGTTCGGCAGTCTGTTGTGATTGCAGCTTTTCAACGTCGAACCTTCCTTTGTGTTTGTTGGCGGGCGTTCTTCGATACACAGAGGCGGGTGCGTATCTTCGCTGTGATTCGAGTTGATGTTGAGTCCTCGAAGTGTACGCACGTCAAGAACACTGGAGACATGTCTTCCGTCTATCACAACATGATCGATCTAGTTTTTTGTTTTTCGATCTGGAGACAGCCAAGTAGATTGCTGTATTTTGCGTGATGGAATCTAGTGCCATAGACAACTATATTTCGGGCTCCGGCGAAGTCGATCAGCCTTAGCGCATTTGGGGATGTTTCGTCGTAGAGGCTGAATTTTCCGACAGTCGAGCCAAAGATACCGACTTTGCCCACTCTAACGTTGAAGTCGCCCCCACAAATCCGACGTCAAATTTGCGCCTCTTTATATGGCCGCTGTAGTAAATGTCATAAGAACTTAGTCGCTTTCAACCTTGTTCGATCTATCGCGCTGTCTGGACGGCGTTGATGTCAATGTTTATTTTTAAGAGGATATCAACCAGCTGTGCATCAGTACCTTCCCAGTTAAGGGACCGGAAGTTTCAGGTGCATGCCCTCAAATCATGATCCTTAATTCGTTTGCGGGGGTCGTTAACAGAAAGGGGGTATCCGGGAAATTCTAAATTCCTTCATTGAAGCCAGTTTCTGCGTGGCGGGTCCCAAAACCAGCGCACAACCTCGCTGGGCGTTTAAAATTTGCGCACATTTTTATTGCTTTAAGATCGACGCTGGTGAACAGACGCTGCAATAACTTCAGCGGACCCTTAAGCCGAATAGGTCGGAGATGCTCCACGAGGTTTGGTTACTGTATATTGCACAAGGGTTACTCACGTTTACAGAGGACGTGAAGTGGACGCAAGGGTAGAAATTGAGTATAGCCCATAACTTCTCCGAGATTAGTTAAAAGAAATTTGATTAAAAATCTCATTGTGTCAGTTGTGTCATCTCCCAGAATCATTTCTTTCTGCCATTCACAGAGCTTTTTAAAACCTCAGCTGAAGTCTTTGACAAACTCAACGAATGTTCTTGCAGAGTTAATTAAATTTTTCTTCGAAATTACAAGCAGAATAAAACGAAGTTTCCTATACCAAAGTTATCAGTACATACACCTCAGGATTCTGCATCACTTCCGTAGCGTGTCTCTCAAGGATCGCAAAAAATCTTCTTCTGCTCTTGCAGCTGCCCTTTTGGATGAATTTAGTAAACCAGTTAGTGCTCGAACAGCTAGAAGAAAACTTCTTTCAGCAGGTTTAAAAGGATGTAAAGCCCAAAAGAAACCGTGGCTCTCAGAAAAGAATGAGGAAAATCGTTTGGAATGGGCTCGCCGATACCAACATTTCACGCAAGAAGATTGGTCGAATGCTCTGTGGTCTGATGAATCACACTACGAGGTAAGCTTAGTTAAGATCGTCTTAAAGTATTAACAGCCATAGCTTCTTAACCTAAACATTATTTTTTCTTTTCTACAGATATTTGGAACACATGGTGTGACGTTCGTGAAGCGACGGGTTGGGGAAGAATATCGTCCACATTGCGTGGTACCCACTGTTAAGTATGGAGGTGGCAGCATTATGATCTGGGGCTGCATGGCTGCTGATGGTGTCGGCGAAAGGCTCGTTTGCGAGGGTCGCATGGACAGTCAAAAGTACATAAATGTATTAGAAGCTGTTCTTCTGCTTTCGTTAACGCGCATTTTCGGCGATATTAATTTAGACGGAGTTAAATTTCAGCAAGACAATGCTCCTTGTTACAAATCAGCGACTACGATGCGTTCGCTTAGAGATAACAACATTGTTTTGTTAGATTGACCTGCACAGTCTCCAGATCTTAATCCCATTGAGCACATGTGGGCTATTTTAAAACGCAAGATTAATGAACACAGTATAACATCAAAAACTGCCTTAAATAATGCCCTAATTAAAGAGTGGTACGCTATAAGTGCGGACGCATGTGCAAAGCTTGTACGCAGCATGCCTAAGAGAATTGCTGCCGTTATTAAATGGAAGGGTGGACTTACTAAATATTAATGTTAATATCACTAATTCATTCTATTTTCACTGTTTTACTAATAAACCTTCATTACTTCAATTGTTAAAACAAAAAATTCAGTAATTACTGGGGTGCCTAATACTTTTCGCCAAGGCTGTATATAGGAGTATGATCTGAGAAAAACTGCCTAGTCTGTAAAAAGAGTTATTGACTCGATAAAGAAGAGAGGATAAACGAAAATAACAAAGGCAGTGGAGCTTATTCACTCAAAATATAATTGAAATTTGTCTCTCTGTTAATTTTGATTTCAACCATCCGCAGAATACATGCCTAGAGCATGCATCTCGCCCGGCAATTACACTACGGTATCTGCTTTTGACTTCAGTGAAAATCATTCTCAGCTGTGACGGTGGTCATATTCACAAAATGGTTTTGATATTTTATTACCAATTAAATTTACCCCTCACTGTCATTTGCATGCAATACATATCTACTCGCACATATGGTATATGCAGTTGAATTTACAACAAAGCGATTTTTAAATATACCGTTTTTTGGCAACTTAGTTTCATATTCTCTCTGTGCTGGTGTTTTGTTTTTTTTTTTTCGTTGTAAAATATGCACAATTTCACACCAAAAGCTATTATCACCGACAACTACTCAAACGCGCTATAACAACAGTGAAAACAAAAAACAAAAACAACAAAAAAAAAAACAGTGACCCTAACCCCCTTAATTAGTGAAACGAACGATGGCGTAAAATTTTAAATTACACATACACAAACACACACACACATACACTCACATGTCCAACACACATAGTGTCAAATAGTAAAATAACTGAAAAAAAACTTAAAACAATACAACAATTGTACAAATAGTTTGTGTTAAATTTCACTGCTCGTCATTGTCGGCACAAAAGGCAATGTTTATGGAATTTTGCGCAGAGCTTTTCTGGCATATATGGTAAATATATAAAGCAGCTGTGGGCAAAAACAATTGATTGCAAATATCGACAAATGAAATTTTTGCGTGTAAACGAAAAATAAAATGTCTGCACTTTAAAATGTGTATATTTGCAGATGGGTGTTGGTGTGTGTGTGTGTGTGTTTGTGTAGAAAATAATTTCAAATTCCATATAGTATATTTAATATTTGAAAAAGAAATATTGCAGCTGTCATTTCCACAGTTGCCCTTGCTTTTCAAGACTATTACATAGTGGGGGCTGAAGTTGCGCAGTGTCAGAGTTGCCATTTACATGAAATTTCATAGTGAAACTTAGATTTTTTGATTCATTAAAATTTTTGCATTAACATTAATAGCAAAAAAAATTATGTAAAATTATAATATCATTGTAGAAAAAATAAAAAAAATATTACTTAGAATATAGTTATTTAGTTTGTTTAAGAAAGGGAGGGCTTTCAGACAAGGTGACGCCTTATCATGTGATTTCATCAATTTGCTGCTGGATAAAAAAATACCAGCTGCAGAGCTGAATAGAGAAGGTACAATCTTCTATAAGAGTGTACAGCTGCTGGCGTACGCCGATGATATTGACATTATTGACCTCAACAACCGCGCCGTGAGTTCTACCAACAGGTGCTACTTCGGACTGAGCAGGCAGATGAAACGTAGTGTCCTCTCTCGACGAACGAAAACCAAACTCTACAAGTCCCTCGTCGTTCTCGTCCTGCTATGTGGTGCGGAAGCATGGACGATGACGATGAGATGTACGAGTTATAAGGCGATATTGACATAGTTCAGCGAATCAAGAAACAGCGGTTACGCTGGCTAGGTCGTCGGTGGACCACTTCGTTGAAAAGACCAGCTATAGAGGGATCTGGCTTTACTTTGTACACCAATTGGTGCCAAGCAGCGAAAAAAAGGAATGAATGGCGAAACCCTGACCAAATTTATTTTACTTTGGCCTATTTGCCCGTCGTGGTACTTATGTTTGTTACTGCAAAGAGATTATTTGCACCTTTCCGAATGTTCAAACCACTTGGTGTTTAATATGAAATTCAGGAGATTTATAGCGCCGAGCTCTGCAAGGCAATCAAAGAAGAAGTTTCCGAGAAAACAATAACGGATTGTATTGAGAGCTGGGCAATGACAGAAGGAATGTTCCACTGATTCCTACTTGTCTACAAATGCCTCTACAGCTGCGGCAGAAGTCGTTTAAGAAGCAACCCATTCTTCTATCATGAGTTCCCTTCAAGCAGTGCCCGGTTATTACGCCAGTTGTAATGTTTTTAGAAGTTCCGTTTAAAAGGAGGAGAGATTTAGTTATGTTTATCTCACTTGCACGTGGTTTCATTCTGCTATCTGCTATTGGCCCTTCCCGGTTAGCCTTAGCAGATACTTTGCCGATAAAAGCGATGTGTCTACGTCATGTGCAGATTTTACCGTGGTTAGAACAGTTTCCTCTTTGGTTAGTTCTTCGGCTATGCTGCTACCTGTGATGTCTCTATGACCAGCGACCCAAACCACGAAGAGAGAGAGAGTTTAAGCCCACTCTAAATGTTAATGTCTCCTTTGAAGTGGCATTCACTCTGTTTCTTCCACAAACTACTGAGAGCGCTGCTCTTGTTACAAAATCAAAATTGTGCTTAACTATTTTAACGTCAGGTAGGGAGATATATTCGGTACAACAGTTATCGGTGATAGACGAGATTCTGCACACTGTCGCGAGCTACCGGTGGAGCTGGATGAAGGTAGAAGCCGAGGCAAAACGAACGGCCGTCCTCACAGCGCAGAAAAAACTACAAGCAGGGGAATCAACCCTAACTAAACGAACAGCATCCAGTCCAGCGGATGAAACGGGAATGGAAAGAATTACGCGAGCAAGGATGGAAAATAGTTGGGAAAGGAAAAGAGAGAACTATAGCGTGAAAGTCCGACTTTTGCGATAAAATATGGTTGACCCTAGAGGAGACCGTTACAAATAAATATATAAGAATAAAAACAAAAGAACAAATATATTAACAAATTTTTTTTTTATTTTTATTTTTAATATTTTATTATTTTTTTTATTAAGTGAGTTATAAAAATTTAATTCAAATAAAGAATTTAAATAGTTAAGTAAATATTAAATTTTATTTATTTAAAAAAAAATATAAATTATAACAAAATATAAATTTTATTTTAATAATAAATAATTATTTTTTTTAATAGACGATTTATAAAAATTTAAATCAAATAAAGAATTTTAATAGTTATTTAGACATTTAATTTTATTTATTAAAAAAAAAAATAATTATGTACATATATTTTTTTAAATAATTTGTTTTTTTTATAAATGATAAAGAAAATATAATTCAAATAGAGAATTTAAATAGTTAACTATATATTTAATTTTATTTATTTAAAATAATAAATTATTTATATTTTGTTTGATAAATAATTATTGTTTTAAATTAATTCATTATAAAAATTTAATTCAAATAGAGTATTTAAATAGTTAACTAAATATTTAATTAAAAAATTATAAATTTTTTGTAATAAATAATTATTTTTTTTAATAACCGACTTATAAAAATTTAATTCAAATAGAGAACTTAAATAGTTAACTATATACATATTTAATATTATTTATTTAAAAAAAAATTATTTATATTTTGTTTGATAAATAATTATTGTTTTCAATTGATTTATTATAAAAATTTAATTCAAATAGAGAAATTAAATTGTAAACTAAACATTTAACTTTATTTATTTAAAATTATAAATTATAAAAATTATAAAAAAAAATTATAAATTTTTTTCAATAAATAATTATTTTTTTTAATAAACGAATTATAAAAACTTAATTCAAATAGAGAATTTAAATAGTTAACAATATATTTAATTTTTGAAAAATAATTATTGTTTTTAATAAATGATATATAGAAATTTAATTCAAATAGGGAATTTAAATAGTTAACTAAATATTTAATTTTATTTCTTTAAAATTTTAAATTATGAAAATTGTAAAAAAATTATAAATTTTATTTAATAAATAATTTTTTTTTTAATAAACGATTTATAAAAATTTAATTGAAATGGAGAGTTTAAATAGCTATTTAATTATTTAATTTTGTTTATTTAAAGAAAACAATTAAATACATATATTTTTTTTTAAATAATTATTTTTTTTTATAAATGGTATATAAAAATATAATTCATATAGAGAATTTAAATAGTTAGTTATATATTTAATTTTATTTATTTTAAAAAGTTTATTTATATTTTTTTTTTTGATAAATAATTATTTTTTTAAATAAATGAATTATAAAAATTTAATTTAAATAGAGAATTTAAATAGTTAAGTAAATATTTATTTTTATTTACTAATTAAATTCAATTTATTATTAATACTATAAATAATTATTTTTTTAAATACATGATTTATAAAATTTTAATTCAAATAGAAAATTTAAATAGTAAACTAAATATATAATTTTTAATTATTTTTTATTTTTTCCAAATAACATATTTGAAAATCTGCTCAAAATATTATCTTTTCATATATACATATCAAGCTTTTAACCTTTTCAACGCGTATTGGCAATCCTGTTGGTAGTTACCGTATGCTTCGCTCTTTATTTTGCTTACTGTTAGCTCACAATGTGGCACGTTATGTATTTGTTCTACGGTCCAGCGCGTCGCTGTGTCAACAAAATTGTTGGAATAACAAATAAAATAGTCAATATTTATTTTGTTCCTATACAAATACGTACAGATGATGGCTACGGCTACGAATCTGAGATGCACAGAGGCATACACGTATGCACATACATATAAATACATATATACGAGTATATATACACACACATCGATCTGCAGTTGACGAATTTTATATTGTTTAAATTGATATGAGCAACATGTTGAAATGCCACACATACGAGTATGTATTTATATACATGTATATAAATGTTCATATATATATATATTTATATGTACGAGTATAAGTTTTTATACACCAAACAGTCGCATAGAACTTTTGTATGTACATTTGTAGCACGCCCTGCAGCGCTTTAACTCTTGGTCAGTTGCGCCAATCCCCCCCCCCCCGTTCCCAATTGCCAAAGGACTGACAGATCAGTGGAGAAGTTACTAATACTTCAACGTACATTTATACATACATATTCATATGTATGTATTCCCTTGTATATGTATGTATAATAAAAGATAATTGAAGCGTACATTTGTGGCAACAGACAATGATTTCTTTTGTTGATTGTTGATGGATGTTTGAAATTGTATATTCGTATATACAAATATACATAAAAATGTATATATATATATATATATTTATGAGTAATTTTGCTGGAATAGTGTGTGTGTCACAAGGTGGACACGGTAAAAAACTACTTTGGTTTAAATGATTTCACGATATTTTAACGGTGTCATAAAAGGTTCACACCAAAAAAGTCATAACGGAAGTTTTAAAAATGTACTGTTAGAGAGATTGAAATTTAATGCGTAATAAAATCCGAAAAAGCACGTTGGAAAGGATTTATTTTGCCATTTGTTGATATCTCAAATTGCCAAAGCAAGCCAAGTATCTTTCCATAGAGCTTTTGAACGGGGCGGAGGCCTCACACTTTCTCTGTTTAGAACAGTGAGACACTGATGAAGTAGTTTCATCCATTCGTACGAAATGCGCCAGTTGGGGAAGATGGGTCACTTATAGAATTTGATATTCGTTAATCGAGACAGATCTTTACATCATCCCCTTTGTCATTCACTCGGAAATAGTTTCTAGTTTATGGATCAAAGAAACTGTGCTAAATTTTGTGTAAAAAATGAAATCAAATGCGCAAGGACATTTGAAATGTTGACTGTGGCGTTTGGCGAGGCTACTATGAGCAGAACACAAGTTCAATTGTGGTATATTCGGTTTAAGGAAGGCCGAGAAGATGTCAATGACAATGCTCGTCCTGGTCGCCCGAGCACGTCAACTACCGATGAAAACATTGAAGCAGTGAAGAAAATGATTTTGGATAATCGTCAAATCACCGTCCGATAGGTTGCCGATGATATTTGCATATCGTTCGGCTCATGTCAAGCAATTATTGCGGATATTTTAGGCATGAAACCAGCGGCAGCGAAGATTGTTCCCAAATTATTAAATTTTGAGCAAAAACAACGTCGCATGAGCTTTTCTCAGGAGCGTTTGAACATCGTCAACGACGATCCAGATTACCTCAAAAAGGTCATAACTGGTGACGAATCATGGGTGTATGGCTATGACATTGAAACCAAAGCTCAATCATCCCAATGAAAGCGTCCAGAAGAGCCAAGACCGAAGAAGGAAAGTCAAGTTCGGTCAAACGTGAAGGTTTTGCTCACTATTTTCTTCGACTGGAATGGCGTGGTGCATCATGAATTCTTACCATAAGGTCGTACAGTCAATAAGGAATACTACCTGGAAGTTATGCGCCGTTTGCGCGAAGCGACTCGTCAGAAACGCACAGAATTGTGGAAAAAACAATCATAGATTTTGCACCATGCTTACGCTCCAGCTCACACATCGATGCTTGTGGGTGAGTTTTTGGCCAAGACTTGGCAACCGCTAATTTTTTCTTCTTCCCAAAACTTAAGACACCGATGAAAGGAAAGCGTTTTGCAAAGGTTGAGGAGATAAAAAAAATCGAGGAGTTATTGGCGATACCAAAAAATGCTTTCAGAAGTGTTTGGTGGATTGGAAAAAACGCTGGCATAAGTGTATTATATCGGAGGAGGATTACTTTGAAGGGGACAAGATAGTTGTTGATGAATAAATAAATACTTTTTGAAAAAAAAAAAATGAAAATAACGGTTATTTTCTGATCACTCCTCGTATATCTACCATTAATTTCAGATGCAAGCCTGTCATATTTAGAGGCTACAATTGTAAAGGGTCCAACATCAATCCATACTTAATTCAAGTAATCTATATTTTGCCTTCTAAAGTCGCTGCTTCACACGGCTAAATTGTTCTCGAAAGGTTCTTCCACCAGTAACCGTTTGCCTCTTCTGGTTCTTAGTTCACCAGAGATAAGTATTATATCGGTCAAAAAGAGTAAAACAGCTTCTCTTCTCCTATTTTACGTTAGAACAGGCAACATGGGATGGATAACTCCTCCACTGAGAGGTCGTGGTGGCGAAGATATGCTCTTCCTCCGGGAAGGTAATTCCAAAGAGCTCACCATCTAAATATTGTTAAAAGACAGATGTTTGAAAATATCACAAACGAACGCCAAATATTTTGAATTTGTTGTGAAAGACCTCAGGATTCGTCAATCGAAATTCAGCTTAAACCTGCCATTATATCAAGTAGTTATATAATGCTCATAGAACACGAGTCGAAAAGAGATATTAGGTATTCGACTTAGTAAAGTGTCCATATATTTACCATTTTTTTGTAACACAAAAGGCATAACACACGCAAAATAATAGCACAGATGTATTGGTAAATAAGTTTTTCCCCCAGTAACAACTTGGGTTAGCCCTGACTAAGTTCGACCAATCTCCTCTTTAAATATTATATCAAAGATGTCTTACTCTGTGGCATAGATTTGAAGTCATCAAGCATGTGTTCGATATTACGTAGTTAGGTGGCACCTTACTTCACTTCGAAATTGTCTTACTTTATAAGGATATTGTAGTGGATTTTAAGGGTAACTGGTTTCTTTTATCCTTCCTATCCGTTCATTGCATCTCTTATATGATGGCGATACTAGCGTCAGCTCTAATGAAGTCATAATGAGGCCTTCCAATCTAAAGAAGAATCATTTTAATCATTCTCATGAAGCGGTTTTCGAAACACCAGTCAGCCATGGACCTACTTTTCAGTTGTGGTCTTCAAATTTGTGACACAGTTATGTTCAGCTTTGGTAAGTTGACTACTCATTTCAAGTCTCTTTTAAATGATAGCACTTGAGAAATTCCATTTCCCAAAAAATTAATATATATATATAATCAAGCCCTAATGTAGGCAACGTTTTTCATCTAAACTATCACGGTAATATGTAGACCTAACAAAACGTTGCCTACATTTAGGAAAATCTTTAGTAGCGTAGCAAAGACGCGTACCTAATATGAGTGAAAGAGAAATTTAAATGTTCATAAAAAATATATAATAATTGAGCTAAAAAATATATTAAGAAAAGAAAAACTATTATTTAATTGAATATCTTCTGTACGCCAATTTCGAATTTTTTAAGTGTGTCATTTGCATTAATATTATTTTTTTGATTTAAATTGTTTAATAAATACTTGAAATTGAAATACAAATTTGCTAAACTATTGTAGTTATTATTAGAACACATGCTAACAGACAACTAAAATGAACTCTATAAATATTAAAAAAAAAGTCCAAACAATAGAAATGCCAACACTTGTATTAGTAGTAAATTCGTCATTCAAATGACATAAAGCGCAAATAACGCAAGTTGATTAATGAAATGCTGATTTATGAGTGGAACATGTGATGAAAAATCGTCTTTAATTACACTAGAGATTACGCAGGACCAAAAGCACACAATACATGGCAAGAGGAATAAAAGAAAGAAAGAAAGCGTAGATGAGATGAACTCGAACTAAACTCAAGTGAATGTACATATGTACGAATATGTATAAAAGGAAGTCAAACAAAATAGAGAATAAAAAAGTATGAAATAAACCAAAAATTCGCAGAAACAATGCTAGATAAAAAATCACATGACCAAAGTAACAATAAACTTCAACAAAGCGCATTAAAGTGGACATTGCAAACACAACAGAAGTGAACGGGAGTAAGAGAGTAAATATGTGAATATGTGAATAACGAATGAAAAAAAAGAAAATAAAAATGAAAAAGACAAACAGAGACTCAGCAAACGAAAATACTAAAAAAGAAACGAAATTTTAGGAATTAGAAAAAGTGAACAGCGACAAAAAGCTTAGAACTAACGAAAAATGCAACTAAATCCAATAAAAAAAAGAATATAAATGCCAAAATGACTCACACATTCAACAAGCAAGAGCAGGAATCGATGAGAGAAATAAAGTTTATATATATTATTTTTTCTTTATTGTAGCTGGGCAAGTTTTTTATATGTTTTTAATTTTATTTACGGTAGTTAACCAAAAATTTTTAGAATAATTGTTGATAAAAAAAAAAAACAAATAGAATTCTGAAAGAAATTTTATTGTTATAATTTTTACAAATAAAAACAAATATATAATTTTTTAAATTTTTTATGCTATTAATTTTTTAAGAGATTCCATTCTTTTTTATAACTTATTAATTATTGAAAAATAGGATTTTTCACCTGTTTAAATTTTTTGAATATTACTTTTGAGATAAGCATAAGTAGTTCATATCTTTTTTTAATAAATCAATAAATATATGTTTAAATTTTTTTATTTTTTAACATTTTTTAAAGAGAATAATACAAAATTTAGGGAATAAATAATACTACTGAGAATTAAAATATATTGTAGCCTTTTTAATCCAGTAAATTTTGTTTTTTTTTGTATGTTAATTTAAGTATTTACGAATTTAAAACCAATATTTTATTAAAGTTTTTTTTCGCAGTACTTTTATTAAAAATCTACGCTAAAAAGCAGAAATTATATTAAGTTCCTAAAAATATAAAAAAAAACTTTTTCATTAATTTTTAAATAAATTTTTAGAAGTGGCAAATTAAAATATTGCTGGAATTTTAAATATCAAATAACTTTTGTTAAAGATAGTCTGAACAAAGTTTTAAGAAAAGTATTGTAATACAGAAATCACATCATTTTCGGGATTTTAGTTTTTCATAATAATCCTAAATTTAAACAATAACTGAATTTAATGTATAAAATAATTTTTAATTGACTCTTGACAAACTTTGGCAGTTTTCAAGTAATTTATTTATATAATATAATAAATTCAAAATTTATCTATTTTTGCTGAAATATTAAAAATGTTAAAATTTGTTTCTTGAATTTCTTAAAATGGTACTAGAATTACGGAGAAAAATATTGTAACAAAAGGTATCATATAAATATTGTTTTTTTTATATTCAATATATTTTTAAAGGATTTTTCCGATGATCTAATTAAAAAATTAAAAATATCCTTGAGTCTCCTAAAAATGAAAATAATTTATAATATATAATATAATATATTAGAAATAGAAAAAAGTTTTACTTTATTTATTCGCTTTAATCCAATGACCTCTTTTCTTAAGATTAATATAAAAAATTATTGAATTTTCTGAAAATTTTTAACAATAATTTTTGGTTATTTTCTTTTTAACCTATATACCCTTTTAAACCAGCTTTGAAGTATTTTGAGAATTGCTTTAATTTTTATAAGTTTTTAAAAAATAGTAAAATTATTATATTATTTTTTAGATTTTATTTATTTTTAGTTTTTATTATTAATTTTTAACATGATTTTTTATTGTTATATATTACAAGCTAAACTTCAATAATAATTTTGTTAGGAAGTATAATTTTTTTAAATTTAATTTAAGGATATATTAGGTAGAGTTGAAAATAGTCCATTTTTTTGCATTAAATTAAAGGATTTATTTACCATTAATATATATTTAGAAAATTCCCATTTATGTCAAATATGCATACTTTTGCTCTATAACTTTTTGCCATTTCGAGGATACAGTAAGACATTATCATGGAATTCTTTGTTCCTATTGGCAAAATATTGGGGCAATCGATTTTCATAAGCTTCAATTGAGGCTAATCCTTAACCAGACAAATCATAGACAGAAACAGATCGTTGTATAGGAAAGTCCCAGTTAAGCTCTTGGAGATTCTAGCGAGTCACTATCGATGTTTGTGGTCTGGTTGTTGTCCTGAGGAAACACAATTCCTCTCCTGCCGGCCAGAGCAGAGCTCTTCTGGAAAATTACTTCCCTTAAACGATCCAATTGCTGACAGTACAATTTCGAATTAAAAGTTTGACGGAAGAAGAGCAGCTCATGGTGAATGATTCCTTACTAATCCCACCAAACCCAAGAAGCCCACCAAACCTACAACAAACCCTTCCAGACCGTCAATACTGGCTTGCGGACGATATGGGCCGGCTCACTGTCATTCGACCAGGACCGTTTTTTTTTGACGTTGCTTTAAGTGATCCACTATTCACTAACAGCTTCAGAAATGTGTCGCTTTTGCAGCAGCGTTTCGCAGATGAAAATTATGTCCATGAGGTATTTCTTGTTAACCCATGTGGCAACCATGTTCTGAGCTTATTTGAGAATCGAACCTCCCTCAAGTGGTAACAAACTGCTTTTTCTGCAACGGATAATCGGCGCAGTGCTCGCATAATGTTCAGACCCGACAATATTCATTATTTAATCGTTATTTTCGGCAAGTGGCCTTCAACACTGTGCAGCATCTTTTTTAGATGCTTTCAGGTCATTGTTATGTTGAATTGTTTTTGGGTTTTTCGATTAAATGGAACTGTTTCAGACCATATATTTTGTGGAAATAGTGAAAAAATTACAACAAAAGTTTTTTTAGTAAACCAAAACTTTTTTAATATTTAAAAATAAAACCATTATAAATTTCTCAATAATATTTTGTATTAAAAAAAGAAATACTTGAGATGACTCAAGTATGGCATAAAGTTCCAAAGATGCAGAGTTAGAGAAAATATCTGGTGATATGAAAATGTTATTAAAAGAAACTAAAAATGAAAATTATTTTGAATACATATAGTTTCTTTACTTTTTTAAAGAAATCTTTTATTTTCTTATACAAATTTTTCCTAAAAAGGAGGACATCATTAAGCAATTAAAATAAAAAGTTCACAAAAATGAAAATAATATAAATTTTAGAAAACATAATAGCCTAAATCAGCATGATTATTTTAAATAACTTTTTTGTTAAACATAATAAACACAGTTATACCAACTTTTTGGTCACCCCTCGTCACATGCCAACAGTTGAACAGCAACAAAGAAATACTTGACTGCGTTGATAAATTTAGTGATTATGATGAGTTATTAACCTCGAACTGACAATATGTTTCTACATACAAGCAGCAGCAGTGGCAACAGCAATAACAAGAACAGCAACAAAATTAGCAAGAATAAAGTCAACAGTGTACCATAAGTCGTAGAGCGAAAATTTAACAAAAAAAAAAAAACAAAAAACACAGAAATAAAACTAGAACAAAAAATGTATAAAATATTACAAGCGCATATAATGAAGAAGTATGTAGCGACACGTACAGAAATTTTATTATTTTTGGTTTTTTCCATTTATTTTTTTGTTTTTATTTGTTTATTATTTCTCTTTTTTTTTTTGCAAACCGTTGTATTGTTTACTCACTTTACACGTGTGTTTGTGCTTTCTGTTATTTATTTGTCTTTGTTGAAATTATTGCTGGTACAACATCCGCGCGTTGGAAAACAAATATGGATTAATAAACATAATACCCAATTGTTGAATTTTACAACATGACAATAATGTTTGGCAATTTGTTGGTGTGTTGACACGTGTGTGTGAGTAAAATGCGGGTATTTGAAAAAGTTGTCCTTATAAGAGGATAAATTAAAAATTAATCCATTATTTTTGCAATAGATGGCTTAAGGATCTGTACCTTGCATTTTATAAATGTGCTTGGATTAAGCTTGATGGCTTTAGAAAGATTAAATTTTGTAATAAAAAATATAGTGCGAGAAGTCTAATGAGAGAGGAAGCTTCAGTGGAGACACTCCGACTTACCAGAGGTACGGCTGCGAGCGGGCGTTGGTCTTGAAGCAAGCGGCTCGCTATATAAATGTGTAAAAACTTTAAACTTGCTTGCCTAGTGGAGTTGTGCCCTGGGTTTGGGACCCGCTACGTAGAAACCAGCCCCAGTGTTATGGACGTGACAAGGACAAAAGCGGAAGAGAAGGACGATTTCGCCAAAGGTGCCTTTTATGAGCGCCAAAAGCACACATATGAGCGCTGCCCCCGGCACGAAGTAAAAAATACTGCTTGACGATTTTAATGCCAGGATGGGCAAAGAAAGTATCTATTATACGACTGTTGGAAAATTCAGCCTAGATAACGAAACATCCCTAATGGGCTGAGGCTGTTCGACTTCGCCGGGGCCAGAAATATGGTTGTCTGTAGCACTATATTCCAGCACAAAAAAAATATTCCAGTTACTTGGCTGTCCCTTGATCGAAAATTTGAAAACCAAATCGATCATGTTGTGATAGACGGAAGACCAGTGCTCTTGATGTGAGCACACTCCGAGGACCCAACTATCTTGTTGCAGCGAAGAACGCCTGTCAACAAGCACAAAGAAAGTTCGAGGTAGAAAAGCTGCAATCACAACAGACCGCCGAACGGTTTTCTATTCGACTTGCACTCCTGCTTTCTGAGACCACTCATCAGCAACTCGGTGTACGGGAGTTGTGAAACGGCAACTCTAGCTCCCTAAGTACAGCTGCAAACGAAACTATTTGATTTTGGAATGGTAGCAAAAACAGCTGGTACGATGAGGTCTGCCGTGACGCAGTGGACAGAAAACAGACTACCTATCTCGCAACGTTGCCACAACACGTTCGGGATGGGATAGATACCGAGAGCTATAAGGTCTTGTCGAGCGTTTTGTGTGAAAGACTAAAGCCCACCGTCAACAAATTGAATGAACTTTATCAGTGTGGCTTTACACCTGGTAAGTCAACCATTGACCAGATATTCACCTTGCGCCATTCTTGGAAAATACCCGTGAAAAGAGTATCGACACACACCACCTTTTCGTCGATTTTAAAGCCGCCTACGCCGATATGTCTGAATTTGGTATCCCGGAAAAACTTATAAGGCTGTGTAAACTGACCTTAAGCAACACTAAAAGCTCCTTCAAAATCCGGAAGGACCTCTCCGAGCCGTTCGATACCAAACGAGGTTTCAGACAAGGTGATTCCTTATCGTGTGAATTTTTTTAACTTATTGCTGGAGAAAATAATACGAGCTGCAGAGATGAATAGAGAAGATACAATCTTCTATAAGAGTGTACAGCTGCTGGAGTATGCCGTTGATATCGACATTATTGGCCTCAACAACCGCGTCGTGAGTTCTGCTTTCTCCAGACTTGATAAAGAAGCGAAGCGAATCTCCTGTCATCACACAAACAGTCATCGCATTCGCGACTCGGCTCTCAAGTCACTGTTGACAGTCATAACTTTGAAGTCGTAGATAACTTCGCCAATCTTGGAACCAGCATTAATGCCAACAACAACATCAGCCTTGAAATCCAACACAGAATCACTCTTGCCAACAGCTGCTACTTTGGACTGAGTAGCAAAGTGAGTTGAAAAGTAAAGTCCTCTCCCGACGAACGAAAACCAAACTCTATAAGACGCTCATCATATTGGACGATGACAACATCTGATGAGTCGGCGTTAGGAGTTTTCGAGACAAATGTTTTGCGTAAAATTTATGGTTCTTTACGAATTGGTGTTCCCCGTTACCGCAGCCGGTGGGGTGATGAGATGTATGAGATATATGACGAAAGCGCTCTAGCTTTGCAAGTATTCGATGCATTACCAGCCGGTGGAAGCAGAGGAATAGCAAGAGCTCCACTCCGTTGGAAGATCAGGCGGAGAGGATCCTGGCTCTACTTGGTATCTAGAAATGGCCCCAAGCAGTGAGAAAGAGTAGTAAATGGCCCGATGTTATAAGTTCGGCAAAAATCGCGTAAGCGGTATCTGCGCCAGTAGAGTAAGTAAGGAATTTTGATGTGTGGAAGCCACATTGTGGAAATTGCCGATAAAATAACGTAAATCGTATGGTCTATATACACAAAGAAGCTCAATCTATGGGTGTCAAAGGAGTTATTGAGAGGAAAACTCATGGGTTCCATTTCTAAAGCGATTGGAGACTGTTGAAGAGCAGTGATCTGGCACAAATGGTCTAAAAACAAGGATTGATGGTCGATTGAGACTCGTCAGAAGCTAAAACAATTTGGTTGGGAGGTTTTTATTCAGTAACCTTATAGTCCGGACATCGTATCAAGTGATTTTCATCTGTTCCTACAATAGCGAATATTTTTGCTGGTAAAGAATTGGCCTCAAGAGCGCCTGTGTGCAAAGATTTACCCAATTTTTTGTCGATATGAAGAAGGGTTTCTACGCGATATTCATCATGTCACAACCTTATTTGACTTAAACAGGTAATTTTAACTATGGTAAGTAAAGCCTTGAAATTAATGCAACAATAACATAACCTTTTACAAGACCTTATATTAGTGCAAGTACTGCGGAAAAAATTGAAATAAATATTTTTTTTTTACAATCTATAAGTACTCGTATTCTTAATTTTTTCTACCACAGATGGCTTAAGATTTTATAAAGATATTCGACCAGAAGATGGAAAAAAGAGAACGGTTTTCAAAGTTAGCTAAAATTGTCCATCGAAAAGTTACACAGGTGTGTGCACAAAAACAAGATCTCAAGCTATAGCAATTGGTAGATGTTTACCATTAAGTTTCAATAAACCTTGTTCAAAATATAAATGAGCTTATCACAACCACTAGAAATCATTAATACAATTAAATCCATTCAAAAGATTCGATGGTCTGGATAGGGACAGCTTCTCTACTGTCCTACTGCCGTCCGCGTACTGCTCGCCAACATATCTCAATATAAAATTTGAGGAAAACATGATAATCTGCAATAGAAGTGAAAGAGAATCATTAAAAAATATATACAGGTTTGAAACAAAATAAAATAAAATAAAATAAAATATAAAAATAAAATAAAATAAAATAATTTAATTAAAATAAAATAATTTAATTAAAATAAAATAAAATAAAATAAAATAAAATAAAATAAAATAAATTAAAATAGAATAAAATAAAATAAAATAAAATAAAATAAAATAAAATAAAATAAAATAAAATAAAATAAAATAAAATAAAATAAAATAAAATAAAATAAAATAAAATAAAATAAAATAAAATAAAATAAAATAAAATAAAATAAAATAAAATAAAATAAAATAAAATAAAATAAAATAAAATAAAATAAAATAAAATAAAATAAAATAAAATAAAATAAAATAAAATAAAATAAAATAAAATAAAATAAAATAAAATAAAATAAAATAAAATAAAATAAAATAAAATAAAATAAAATAAAATAAAATAAAATAAAATAAAATAAAATAAAATAAAATAAAATAAAATAAAATAAAATAAAATAAAATAAAATAAAATAAAATAAAATAAAATAAATTAAAATAAATTAAAATAAAATAAAATAAAATAAAATAAAATAAAATAAAATAAAATAAAATAAAATAAAATAAAATAAAATAAAATAAAATAAAATAAAATAAAATAAAATAAAATAAAATAAAATAAAATAAAATAAAATAAAATAAAATAAAATAAAATAAAATAAAATAAAATAAAATAAAATAAATTAAAATAAAATAAAATAAAATAAAATAAAATAAAATAAAATAAAATAAAATAAAATAAAATTAAATAAAATAAAATAAAATAAAATAAAATAAAATAAAATAAAATAAAATAAAATAAAATAAAATAAAATAAAATAAAATAAAATAAAATAAAATAAAATAAAATAAAATAAAATAAAATAAAATAAAATAAAATAAAATAAAATAAAATAAATTAAAATAAAATAAAATAAAATAAATTAAAATAAAATAAAATAAAATAAAATAAAATAAAATAAAATAAAATAAAATAAAATAAAATAAAATAAAATAAAATAAAATAAAATAAAATAAAATAAAATAGAATAAAATAAAATAAAATAAAATAAAATAAAATAAAATAAAATAAAATAAAATAAAATAAAATAAAATAAAATAAAATAAAATAAAATAAAATAAAATAAAATAAAATAAAACAAAATAAAATAAAATAAAATAAAATAAATTAAAATAAATTAAAATAAAATAAAATAAAATAAAATAAAATAAAATAAAATAAAATAAAATAAAATAAAATAAAATAAAATAAAATAAAAGTAAATAAAATAAAATAAAATAAAATAAAATAAAATAAAATAAAAATAAAATAAAATAAAATAAAATAAAATAAAATAAAAGAAAATAAAATAAAATAAAATAAAATAAAATAAAATAAAATAAAATAAAATAAAATAAAATAAAATAAAATAAAATAAATAAAATAAAATAAACTAAAATAAAAAAACAAAGAAAAATCAAATAAAATTAAGTAAAACAAAAAATAAATATGTATAAAAAAGATTAAATAAAATTAAAAAACAGAACAGAATAAAAATACAACAAAATGAAACAAAGTAAAATAAAGTAGAATAGAAAAAGAAAAGGAAATACATACAACAAAACTAAATATAATAAAAAGATATAAAATAAATTAAATGAAAAAGAATATAATAAAATAAAATGAATTAAAATTTACCAATATAAGGTAAAAACAGAAAAAGAATAAAATTAAAATAAACTAACATAAACTAAAATTAAACAAAACATATTGAAATTGATTAATAAAATAAGATAAATTTAAACAAAATAAAAAATATGAAAGTAAAATACACTTACTAAAATTAGTAAAATTTATTATACGTATTTTGTTATTATTTAAAACAAAATAAAAGAACTAAATCATAATTAAGCAAACCATAAAAATTATTTATAAAATAAATGGATTACTAAATTAACTTGAAATAAATCAAATAAATAAAATGTTGAACTTAAATTGAAATGAAAGAAAGAATAGGAAAGAAGGTTTAAAATTAAATTAAGATAACGAAAATTACAGAATCAGACCAAATAAATTTTAAATTTAATTAAATTAAAAAAAGATAAAATCAAATAAAATTATATAAGATGAAAAAAATGTAGTAATAAACTAAAAAATTTATTAAAAGAAAATAAGCTGGTATAAAAAATTAAACAAAAAGGATATAAACTAATATTAAATAAAATAAAATTAAATAAAAATAAAATATAATCAAATAAAGAAAAAATTAAACAAAATAAATTTAATTTAAATAAAAATTTAAATTAAAATAAAAAATAATTATATGTATATAAATTCACATCAAATAAATTGAAATAAAATACTATAAAAAAAGGTTAATAATACTAATAAAACTAAATAAACCATATAATAAAAAGCAATAAATTATGAGGTATATTGTTGTTCCCATAATAATAAAAAAATCTATATATATAAATGTAAAGAGCAAAACAAATATATTTTCTAAATATATAATATATGGAGGCATTAATTAACTTGTACGTATATAGTTATGAGCTTATTTTTGTTGAACTTTTAATTAAATAAATTTTCGTAAAATTTTCTGCAATCAAATGATTTTCACAAAACCTCTAGCAGTCAACTAACTAACCAAGCAACCAAACAAGCAAGGAAGGAAGTCGAGCAAGTCGAGCAAATAAATGCCAATGGGATTACAAGAGTGTAAACAAGTGATCAAAACACACATACACATGTACGTGTGTATGTGTGAGTGAATTTTAGAATAAATCGAAATAAGTCAGTACCACATGCACGTATTCACACATACATTCTCAGTTTTGCATTTCAGTTTCAACATCAGTAGTCGAAATATGCTCAAGAGCTGCTGCACTTGCATTCGTGTATGTACGAGTACATAGGTATGTATGTTCGTCCTTCCAGTACGGGGTATCGAGTGCCGTGTATGAGCAATTCAAGTGTATCCCATAGTAATTAATGTTTAGTACTTTTTGGTAAATAACAACAAATATTCTCTGCTTTTTATGCATATTTGCATGCATTTTATGTTTTTGTTTGTTTGAATTTCTCTTAAATATTTTACCTCCTCCTCCTCCTTCTCACTGAATTCTTCTTGCCATTTCACTTGCAATAAATTCTAGTTTTGTCTTGTAGCGGATATTGTCAGCTTGTAAAATTTTTGCTAGTTTATTTCACTTTTTTCATGTAACTGTTGTTGGCACTTGCTTGTATTGCTTTGTTTTTATTATTATTATTGGAATTTCTGTTAACTTTGTTACCGTGATTTTACTATATGTTTTCGTTCTTATTTCACTTCTCGGCAAAATTCAATTTTATTAAAAATATTTTGTTGTTTGATTGGTTTACATATGAACTTTTATTGTGCAACAGAGGGGTGGGAAGGACAGAGTGAAACAAAGAGGGAGAAAGAAGTATTTTTAAGGGAACAATTCCAAGATAACGAATTAAAGTAATTGCAATTATAAATCCCATTGGGATCTTGGTAATATAGGATTTTAGCAACAGACATAAGAAATCACCGGAATCTGGAATTTATGCCTGGAATATTCACTGCACTGCACTGCCGGATAAGCAAGCGGTTCGTATAATTTTGGATATCCATGGATAACATTCTGAGTAATGATCTAAACTCAAAAAGGAAGAAATCACCCTCGAAGACATGATGAGAACCTTTCTGGTAAGAAAACTCAATTTATATGGGGTGCACCGCATTTTCTCTAAATCTAATGTTTTTTTCTGCTGAGTGAGAGGTAAAGAGAGGGCGGTCTCTCAGCTGCTTTGATCAAAATTGTGACAAATTTTAGTATGCATTATGATTAGTACTGAGCAACTCATGGCAATCCAATGTAAAATACCCGGGAAAAGACCCGTAAAACTTCGTAAGGATCGAAGAGAACCTCCCCGAGTCGTTCGATAAAGAGTTTAATCTTCGTTCGGCGGGAGAGGATTTTAGTTTTAAATTGCCTACTCAGACCAAACATCTGCACCTGTTGGCAAGAGTGATTCTATGTCGAATTTCCAGGCTGACATTATTGTTGATTCGTAGATAGACGAAGATATTTACGACTTCAAAGTTTATCAAGTCTAAAGAGAGTATCACTCACGGCGCGGTTTTTGAGGCCAATAATGTCAATATCATCGACGTATGCCAGCAGCTGTAGACTCTTTTAGAAGATTGTACATTCTCTATTCAGTTCGGCAGCTGGTATTATTATCTCCAGCAATAAATTAAAGAAGTCACAGGATAAGGGATCACCTTGTCTGAAACCTCGTTTTATATCGAACGGTTAAGAGAGGTCCTTCTTGGTGTCAGTTAACATAGCCGTCGTATAAATTTTGCGGGGATATCAAATTCAGAGATAGCAGCATAGAAGCAGCTCCTTTGCTTTAAAATTGACAGAGAACTGATGTGTGTCGATCCTCCTTTCACGGGTCCTTTCCAAGATTTGGTGCATGGTGAATAACTGGTCAATAGTTGATTTATTAGGTCCAAAGCCACACTGATACGGTGATATATGGTTGTTGATGATGGGCTTCAGTCTTTCACACAAAACGACAACTTATTCGTCATATTAAGATGACGACTTTGGGTTCGCTCTTTTTGTGAATTGGGCAGAGCTCACGTAGGTTCCAATCGTCGGACATGCTTTCATCCGACCAGATTTTGCAGAGAAGCTGATGCATGCACCCTTTCGGTTCTACACCGCCCCATTTGAATGGCTCGGCTTGTCATCATCGGTCAGCTCCGCCGCTTTGTTAGTTTTCAAGCGGGCGATTGCTATTCGGCGGCCGGGTAACAAAAAAGCAATGCGTATTCCCATTCATAAGGCCAATGTTCAAATTCTGGTGCCGTACTAACATCCAAAAAATTATAGAAAATTAATTTCAATAAAAAATAAAGCTAAGTTTTCTAATGGCGGTCAATGACAACTCCTCCGAGTGTATTTCGGACATGAAATAAAAGACTCCTCGTAAAAAAACCAACAGCCGTTCGGAGACGGCTTAGTATAAACTGTAGGTCCCTCTTTTTGTTGGAAAAACATCAAGACGCAAGATCACAAATCGGAGGAGGAGCTTGGCCGAAAATCGCATCAGCTCAACTCAACTCAATACATTTTTTCCAAAAATTAAAAAGCCTGCAGACTTCGGTTATCAAATTGCTCCCCGCAGACACCACCAAACACTCAAACATATAATCTAATAAGCAAACTCTACGCTTATTTATACAATAAAAACGGAATTGACGTAAATAAAAACATGTCGAAGAGGAGTAACGGACAGCAGCAGTACAGAAATACATATATAAAAAGAAGGATCTTCCGGTACACTGTTGATATTTGTAGAATTTTATACCAACTGCAATTCGTTGTGCTTGTCCGCCCCTTGTGGAGATTTGCAGCTGTTGCTGATCAGCTGCTTGTAGAGTTTTTCTCTGCTCTCTCTCTCCAATAAGAAGCGAACCTTTTCCCTCAACTACAATTATAAGTAAATGCAATGTAAGTGTGTGTGTAAACACATTCTAATTTTTCCCCTTTTTCCGCCACGTCATGTGTCCTTTCTTTCAACTGTCTGCTGTCTTCGGTCTTCGCTCGACAGTCCTTCTGTTTGTCGGTTCGGCCTACTTGTCGGTCTGTGCGGTATGTCTTCGATAACGATTCCTTGTAATTTGTTGTTCACTCTGACTGTGGCTTGGCCAAGTTGGTCAGCAGATACCGGTTGCTTTGCCGCACAAACACACACACGTATAGTTGTGTGTGTGTGTGTGTGTGTGTGTTATTGTTGCAACATGAAAGAGGTTGCAACTTTTTGTTTTATGTGTTCTTTGGCCACAACAAATTGTGTGTAGATTTTTATTTGATTCAAGCATGAAAACTCGGCGTTCGGCCGCACAGTCACATATACGAGTACATACCTACATCTGTACAACTGTGAGTAAGCTTATTGCACATTTCAACAGTCGCACATAAAACATACAATAAAAAATATATTTATATGTACGCGTATATAAATATTTATGTGTGCGCATGTACTAATGCAGCGGTGACAGTGGTGCTGTCGGTTAGAGAAGCCTTTTCATGCTGTCTTTTCCTTCGCTGCTCGACTGCTGGCTTGTCCTATTGGCAGTAAATCCTTTTAGTCGTAAAGTGAATTGTGGCATCAGTTGTTGAGATTTTTCCTAAAGTGTCCCAATTCAACATTTGTAGATGCGCTACCGCTCGCTCGTTCGCTAGTTTGCTGGTTGGGTGTGTTGTTGTATTTCTTTTTTTTTTTCTACAAACTGTTTCAATTACACTAAACTGCTGCAAAAACTTTTGGCTATTGAATGGGAGTATAAGCTTATGTTCGATTGCGGAGCGCACACATACACATACCAGGTGTGTTTGTTGAAGTGTGCCGGTTTTATTAGTAGATGTCGCTAGCAATATGTATGAATTTCTATGATTTGGCATGTATGTAATTTTTTTCTATTGACATTAACCGGTAAATTTCAACTAACACACCTGGTATATACTTATAAAAAAATGTTTTCTGTACTTACTTGAGGAAATTTGTTGTTATTGGTTTCTATCAGAGCTTGCACATGAAAACGAAATTTTTTTCATAATTAAATAATAAATAAAAAAAATTAATATATTTATATAATTGGCGTGTTGTAACAGATGAAGCGATTTTTGGCCGAGCTCTTTCTTCAATTTTTGGTTTTTCGTCTTGATATTTTTCCAACAAATGGAGGGACCTACAGTTTATACAAAGCCACCTTTGAACGGCTGATGGTTTTTTATGAGGAGCATTATTCCATGTCAAAAATACTCTAAATAATAAAAACTAAAATTTATATTTACATCAGCAGACCCGACAACACCTTATTGAGGCTTCCGTCTTTTGTCCAAGTTATATTCTAGTTGATATAGCAAAGGATGATAAAAAATTATTTTTAAAACATGAACTTCTACTTCTTATACATCGGAGGTCTTCTACTTCCTGTGTGTCCACTAGCGGGTACTGCATAGACTGCTTTCATCCATACGGACGATATGACCTAACCAGCGTAACTGCTGTCTCTTCATTCGCTGAACTATAGTAATGTCACCATATAGCTCATAGAGCTTATCATTCCATCTCCTGCGGTAATCACTGTAGCCAAAAATACCATAAATCTTTTGCAAAACTTTTCTCGCGAAGATTCCCAAGGCCACCTTATCGGATGCTGACATCGTCGACGTGTCTGCATCTTATATTACAATTGAATGGAAATGTTGAGGAACGTGAAGAGTTAGGTTATGGTTAGTCAACAGAGGACTTTACTTTACATTTGCCTACTCAGTCCAAAGAAGCGCATGGTGAATATGAATATCTGGTCAATGGTTGACTTACCAGATCTAAAGCCATACTAATAAGGTCCGATCGCTTTGTTGACGGTGGGTATTAGTCTTCATACAATACACTCGAAAGGATTTTATATGGGATAATTTGGGAGCTTATCCCATGGTATTTGGCGCTCTTTTTATGGATTGGACAGAGCACACTTAAATTCCCATCGCCGGGCATGCTTTCCTCCGACCACATTGTGGAAAGTAGCTGATGTGTCAGCCCTTCTCCGCCATATTTGAATAGCTCTGCCGGTAGGCCGTCATCTCTTCCTGCTTTGTTGTTCTTTAAGCACGCAATGGCTATTCGAACCTCGACATAGTCGGGTATAGGAACGTATTTTCCATCGTCACCGATTAGAGTTTCTGGTTCGCCATCTCCGCGTCTTTCGTTTTCACTGCCATTCAATAAGCTGGAAAAGTGTTTCCTCAGTAAATTCAGCATATTCTGGGCACCCGTAACTAGATTATCCCTTTAGGTCCTACAAGTGTTTGCGCATCTCGGCCTCTTGCTTCTTTTGTTGGCAAATGTGTAGGCAGTCTGTTTTCTCTCCACAGCGACACGGCAGTCCTCATCGTACCAGCTATTTTTGCGACCTTTACGAAATCCAATGGTTTTGGTTGCTGCTGTACGTAGGGAGTTTGAAATGCCGTCCCATAGTTCCCGTATACCGAGTTGCTGATGAGTGTTCTCAGAGAGTAGCAGTACAAGTCGAGTAGGAAACCGCTCGGCAGTCTTTCCTTGGTTTGTTAACGGGCGTTCTTTGACACACAGAGGCACGTGCGTATCTTCGGAGCGACAAGATAGTGATCCGAGTCAATGTTAGGGCCTCGGAACGTACGCACATCTAAAACACTGGATACATATCTTCCGCCCATCACACCATGATCGATCTGGTTGAAAGTTTTCCGATCTGGAGACAGTCAAGTAGCTTGTTGAATTTTTTTGTGCTGGAATCTAGTGCTACAGACAACCGTATTTCGAGCCCCGGCAAAGTCTATAAGCCGAAGCCCATTTGGGGATGTTTCGTCATAGAGGCTGAAATTTTCCGACAGTCGTACTAAAGATACATTGTTTCCCCACCATAGCGTTGAAGTCGCCAAGCACAATTTTGACGTCGTGGTGGGGGCAAGGCTCATAAGTGTGTTCGAGGCGCTCGTAAAAGACATCTTTGGTCAAGTCATCCTTCTCTTCCGTCGGAGCGTGGACGCAAATTAGAGTGGTGTTGAAAAATATTGTTTTGAGGCGGATTGTGGCTAGACGTTAATCCACCGGTGTGAATACCAGTACTCGGCAACGGAGTCTCTCTCCCATCACGAATCCGACACCAAATTTGCACTCCTTTATATGGCCGGTGTAGTGAATTTCACAAGGACCCACCTTCTTCCGTCCTTGTCCCATCCATCGCAATTCTTGTACGGCACTGATGTTATCCTTTAACTTTATGAGGACATCAACCAGCTGGGCAGTGGCACCTTCCCAATTAAGGGACCGGACATTCAAGGTGCCTGCCCTAAATTCGTAATTCTTAAAACATTTGCGGGGGTCGTCATCAAAACCGGGGTCTCTCATCCGAGGCTGAAATTGATTTTTCATTGGGTTGTTTTTTCATGTGGTGGGTTTCGAACCCTACGCACAACTGCAAGGGAGTCACCTCCTCACTTTAGCTCGCATCCAAACGGATGTTTTTTGGCTACCCAGGAGATACGTGGTCTAAGACCGGAAGTCGTGAGCTGCTGAACCATATGCAAAAGAATCGTTTCTGGCCACTCCCAGGTGAATGGTAGTTAAAAAATTTCCTCACTTGTGTAAACTTCTGCATATGGCCCCATCCCCCATCAGCTACTTTGCAGAAAGCAGGCTCGACAATTGGAATTTAAGTGCGCTCTGCTCAACCCATAAAAAAGTCGATCCCACAGTCTGCGCCAATTACGGTGGAATAAGCCTTCCTAACATCGTATATAACGTCCTATCAAGCGTATTGTGTGAAATCTAAAGCCCAGATGTTCAATATGCGCCAAACATTGGAAAAGACCCGTGAAAAGAGGACCAACACGCACCACCTCTTCGTCGATTTTAAAGCAGCCTTCGACAGCACGAAAAGGAACTGCCTATATGCCGCTATGTCTGAATTCGGTATCCCCGCAAAACTTAAACGGCTATGTAAACTGACGTTAAGCAACACTGAAAGCTCCGTCAGGGTTGGGAAGGACCTCTCCGAGCCGTTCGATACCAAACGAGGTTTCAGACAAGGGGACTCTTTATAGTGTGAATTTTTTAATTTAATGCTGGAGAAAATAATACGTGCTGCAGAGCTGAATAGAGAAGGTACAATCTTCTATAAGAGTGATATCGACATTATTGGCCTCAACAACCGCGCCGTGAGTTCTCTTTTCTCCAGATTGGATAAGGAAGCGAAGGATATGGGTCAGGTAGTGAATGAGGGCAAGACGAAATATCTCCTGTCATCAAACAAACAGTCATCGCATCCGCGACTCGACTCCCACTTCACTGTTGACCGTCAGAACTTCGTGGTCGTAGATAATTTCGTCTATCTAATATTCTCAAATAACTAGACCAATTTGGGGGATCATAGGTGGCTGAGTAAGCGACACTTATCTTTCCAAGCTGGAAACCGAATGCGTCACATAGGTCAAAAACCGCTGTTGTGGAAGCAGAAGTGGTAGCCAATTTTTTAGCGGAATTTGTGAATGCTTTGGATTTGAAGGGTTTCTCATCGCATTTTTTTGATGTGAAAATCGATGTGCGCGGAACTTTGCAACGGACCTTTTATAGATGAAGACTTCCTCATTCATCGATTTCCTATCATACCGTCCGATACACCCTTTCAATCCAAGCGACCACAATTCCCTGTTCGACTAGCGTTTGAACGCACTATCGCCAATATTCAGGGTAAATATTTGGTACTGTGCGGTCCACATTTAAATGCGAATGTCTTCGGATGTCAAACCAGCTAATCTTTTTATTTTCAAGACCGATGGTATAACCGAAAATGTGGTAAGCTCACAGGTATGGAGTAAATAAAATTATGATAAAAAGAAGTTCAAAGTTTCATTTTTCATACTTTCAGCTAGCTTTCATATAAAATATTCAATTCAAAAGAGAACACAAAACAAATTCTTAATACATTTTTTATATCTACTAAACTTTTTTCACTCCAGCCAGAAGAGTCTTATTTGGAACTGCAGCTGGAAAAAGCTTCTTTTATATTGCACATCTCCACCACACTTCGTCTAGACTTTTAAAGCATAGTCAAATAGTAAAAAGGCAAAAAAGAGGAAGAAAACACTTGTCCACTCCACCACAAATTCTATTCAATTGGAAAACAAATCAGCTAACCAGCTGAACCTCAACAACCGCCATTCAATTATCTTCAATTGCATGCCAAACACATACAAAGGACAACCGGATGACTCGACGGATGACGGACCCCGTACTCCGCTCAGCTCGGCTCAGCTCATTCACTAATAATTTCTACATAGGCATTCAGTAAAGCTAAATGCTTGTCAAGAGCTATTGGACAAGGAAAACATGCACAAATAACAACAATAAAAAATATATAAACAAAAGCAAAAACAAAAACAAAAGCCAAAGACAAAAAAACTCTACAAACATGGAAAATTTCCAGAATATTGCACATACTTGGCCTAAAAGTGAGTGGTCACTTCAGAGTCATAAAACATTTTTCACTAAACTCTAGTTAAAACAGAATAAAAAACAACAAAAACAACAACAGCAGTGAGCAAAAACATGCATTCAGCAAAAAATAATTTGTAAAATGTTTTATTTAGAATGCCTACTGACATGGACTCTGCTGACATGGAGGGCACCACCACAAATGCTTTTCGTTTGGAACTTGGCACAGCAACAAATCGTAGCAAGAAAGGCAACAACAAAAACCAGCGAAACTAGATAGAACGACAACAAGTCAACCAGAAATGCACTGAAATTTGGAGAATTTTTATATGTAGAACTGTTTGAATGCATTAGATGAACGCTGGTTGTTGTTGTTTTTTTTTGTTAATCCACGACCAACTAACAACACACTGCTGACCACTGGCAATTTACACAACAACAACAATAAGCACAACAACAACAACAAAAACAACAACAACAACCACAACAGCAGCAAAAAAATAAAACAAACAAAAACAAAATGGCCAATGACACAAAAGTGTTTTAGGAACGATTAGAACATTTGCTGCTAGTAAAATAATTGCCAACTGCGGTGAGTGGACAGAAAGGTAGGAGAAAAAAACAAAAAAAAAAAAACAATAAACAAGCATGAAGGTACAACAGATAAGTTCAAACAAACATATTTACTTACATATATAAAGAAAAAAAAAATTTTATAAAAAAGGTATCGGGCTTGGTGTAACTAAAACAAAAAAAAAAATTAAAATTAAAAAAAAAATGTATACATACGAGGGGATTAACAAAAGTACGGTCAGATGAATAAAGACTCTTTCTAAGTGGTTCCGAAGATTCCAGACCGGACCTTGTAGTGAATGTTTTAAAGTTTTTTACTAAAATATAAACAAATTATTTCGTCTACTATCATGAATTGAAAATATAAAAAATAATATTTCTGATACCCTGTTCTAAAGTGAAGCGTACTCCGGTGAGGGCATTCTGCATTGATCTGAACGAGTGGTAATCGGAAGGTGCTATGCCTGGGCTATAAGGCGGGTGAGGTAGAACTTCCCACCCAGAGTTTTCCAAATAGTTTTTAACTGGCCTTACCACATGTGGCCGAGCGCTGTCATGATGAAAAATTATTGATTAGTGTCTGGCCGCATATTCTGGTCGTTTTTCCGCGATGACCTTTTCCAAACGAATCAATTGTTTTCGATAGAGGTCCCCATTGATCGTCTGACCCGATTTCAATAGCTCATAATAGAGCACACCCTTGTGCTCCCACCAAATACATAGCATAACCTTGGCACCATGAATATTCGGCTTTGCCGTGGATGTCGCTGGTTGGCCGGGCTTCACATACGATCTCTTGCGCTTTGGGTTATCATAATGAATCCATTTTTCATCGCCCGTGAAAATCCGATGCAAAAATTAGTTCTTTTGGTGGCGTTGAAGCAACATTTCCGACATGCAGAATCGACGTTCGACGTCTCTTGGCTTTAATTCATAAGGCACCCAATTTCCAAGTTTCTGGGTGAATTCTAATGATTTTAAACGGTTACTTGATCAACTCCTAATACTATTGCAAGTTCTTCTTGCGTCTGGCATGCATCTGCGTCGAGCAACGTCTCCAATTCTTCGTCTTGAAATTTTTTTGACTGTCCGTCGTCTAAGTCGATTTTGCCACTTTTAAACCGTGCAAACCACTTTTGGCACGTTCGTTCGGCTAAAGCATGGTCACCATAAACGTCCAGTAAAATACGATGGCTTTCGGTAGTACTTTTCTTCATCTAAGAGTAATGAAGAAGAACTCTCCCCAAAAACACTTTATCTGGTACAAATTTCGACATTTTCAAATGAATGAGACAAATTGTTGTTCACGCTAAAACAAATGACATCTACTAAAAACGACGCGAAATGACAATACCTTTGAAATGAATATAGCCACAGATGAACACGACGCGAAATAATACTAGTAGAGCCCTCTCTTAGAAAACCGCATTAATTAATGCATACACCAACTCTCGAAGTGCAAACATCACCATCTCATAAACCAGCTCTTGAACTTTTTTATGTGTATAAGGAAAGTACACCATCATCGTTTGATATACAGGACACGTGGAGCGGTCAACTTGGCTCGCCACGATCAATGAATCCGGCCTTTTCATTTCACCACCAGTTCAATAAAGCGCTTCAGAATCTATAATGTTGCTATATTTCATCTTGGATTCGGAGAAATCCATCTACCACGTGTGGAAGTGGTCATACACCTCGCCAAACTAACTGGTGATCTCAATCTCAACACAACTTTCTGAACACTTGCAATTGGAAGATTGTCCTCTTTAAAGTGATAAGCAGAAGTATGGCTTAAATAATAAATAATAAAAATAACTTTTGTTTTGATTAATTGCCCATCATAATAATCGTTTAATTAGCTGCTTCAACATTATTGCTGATCTTCGTGAAGGCCTTCGACGATCATCATGCCTTAAGTGGAAAATGTAAGTGCGCTTTTATAAATTTTATACCAATTATTATACCAGTTTTTTCATATATGTTTTGTATTAATAATCAAACGATTTAATCTGAGAGAATTACATTTTATTACCTTACATTAATAACATATTCATTAACTCTCCTGCTTGCTCATTCGCAGCAGAGGTTGCTCACCGATCGGCTGGCCTTGTAGTCGCTATATCGGCTCACCTCACCTGTACTGAATTTCTAGTTATTTTTTTTTGTTTTTCAGTTTTCTTTAATATTACCTAGGTTATTTTTTTGTATTATTTTGAAACAGAACACTCGTCTAAATTGGTGTTTTTTTTTTTGCGTTCTATAAGTTCGATCCAGAAACCATACAGCAGTCCTTGGTATGGAGCCCAACAGGAGCAAACCCATCCGTAAAATCTAAGCAACAAAAATCAGCAGCAAAAGTTATGATTTCAGTTTACTTCACCCGATCTAAAATCGTAGCTGCTATTCCACTGAAAAAGGGTCAGACGGAAACTTCAAAATCGTACACCGAAGAGTGCTTACCAGTGGAGACTTTGCGACGCTATTTTTTACATCATGACAACGCGCCATCCCACACTGCTGAAATAACGGTAATTTTATTGCGATCTCTGGGATCTAAGAAATACATCCAGCGCCAGATTCCCCGGATATAGCACCTTGTGATATCTGGTTATTTCCACAAATTAAATAGGATTTAAAAAGAAAGGTATTTAATAGCAACGAGGAGATAATTAATGTGGTTAATGCTGAACTTTATAAGCTTAAAAGACAAGATTTTGAAGACTGTTTTCAGAAGTGGATCTATATGTTTAAGAAATGTATTGAAATCAATGGCGATTATTTAGTGAAGATAAAAAAGAACAAAGATTTCGAATAACGACACATATAATTTTTTTTCTGGTCAACTAACCGAACCTTTGTTAATTCCCTCGTATATACACATATATTATTTATACAAGTATACGTATGTACATAAGAATGCAGAACGCGCATAAAATAGGCTGCCAAAGGATAAGAGTCGTGTAAAAACAATCTGAACTGCTGACCAGCCATGCTATTTATGTTCTTAATGGTATAACCGCTAAACAAATTGCCACTAATTGTATTAACAACAACAGCAACTATTATTAAAACAACCATGTCCACAACATTAAATTAAACCACAAAACAAATCGTTAAGGCATTTAAATTGAGTTGTGATGGTTGGAAGAGAGTGTGAGTCTTAGACAAATAAATTACATCGCCAGAAGGTTCTAAGGCTGAGATTAATAAGAAAAAATAAAGAATCAGAAATAAATTTAATAAATATACTTTATAATTATTTGTGTTTATCAGTAAGTTCAGAAAAATTGCTTTGAAAGATAACGCAAGTATACGCAGTTTTGGACCTAGGCGAACTAGAGTTGCTTTTACTATAATGGTTGATCTAAGGCCTGTTTTTGACAGATCACACGTAAGTCGTATCAAGCTGTTATGTCCTTTCTGTTTAGTATCATTAGACATTTCATCCTGGAAAGACTTACGACTGAACAATGTCTACAAATCGTTCAACTTTATTTCGAAAATTCACGTTCTGTAAAGCATGTGTTTCGCGCGTTCAACTTATGATCAACATAATCGGCCTACCGAGCGTACTATTCGCAACACCATCACCCATCTTGAGACGTAGCATTCATTATTGAATAATATTTGAACGAATAGACCACGTCCAGCACGCAGTGAAGAAAATATAGCGGCCGTAGCTGAGAGTGTATACGAAGCTCATGGAGAGTCAATTCGGCGCCGTTCGCGGCAACTCGGACTGCCGTATGGAACGACTTGGCGTGCCTAACGACGAAATCTTAAATCGAAAGCGTACAAAATACAGCTTGCGCAAGAACTGGAGCCGCTCGACATTTCCAAGTGACATCGCTTCGCTCTATGGGTTCTTGAAAAGTTCCCAGAAGACCCGACGTTTTCAAGCCAAAGATCACCCTTTAGAAAGTTTTGGCTCTAACTCAGAATCTTGACTTCATTCTTCACTTAAGATGGATTCCAGTTGTTAATAAAGTTCTAATAATAAAGGATGAATGATTGGTTGCAGAGTTGGGAAGAAGCTGTTACCAAGTGTAATCAAATGAATCGAAACGTAGCACGTTGAAACTGGCTATTATCTCACGCAATTCACTATAGATCAAGGCTGCCTACTTTAATACTTACACAAGTATGGATGAGCTGCACAGATATCATTATAGAAATAATGAAGCGTCCTAGGGAAGAGCGCCGTGAAGTGTAGTAAGGAAACTCGTCTCTTCCTACCATAGCAGGGCGGAGCCGAAGCAAAGGCTTTTCACTCGCATTACATTGATTTGAGGTCGTCTTTGTGATATTTGATATGTACATACGTATATATGAGTCGTAAGTGAAGTCTTTGCGACCATATCCCCAATCTAACTAAGAAACGAGGAGCGGAAACTAAGGCTTTCCGTCCGCAGTAGAAGATTTTATACTGTAGACTGGGCATCCTCAGCTATCTAAGGTATTTATGAATATATTTTGTTCTATAACTACGAGGTTAACCATTTTGCGCTTTCGAAAAAATGTAAATGAAATGTATTTAAAAGCATTTTTTTCATGAAATTTCTTTTTTATTAAAAAGTTTTAACCTTGAAATTATACGTGAAACACTGAAAATGGTCTCTTTGCAAACGTCGATCCGTTTGAGGTAAATTTCGACCAAGCCATAACTTGAAGATAAAGTTAAAGTTCTATCAGCATAAACACGGCCTTTCGCTTAGCCATACAAAGAAAGGCTAACGGTGTCAAATCGCACGACCTCGGTGGCCAATCGACATCTCCAAGACGAGAGTTTAAGCGGCCAGGAAATTTCTATCACAATATTTATTTATAATCGCTCGTGTTGCACACGACACCAACTTATTGAAACTACAGTTCAACAAAAATTGGTTATCATACATCCACAACCCTTCTAATTGGCAGTGACATTTTTATTTTCAAATAAATAAGCTCCAATCACACCTCCTTGCCAAAGAGTGCATCAGAGCGCTGGTGTAGTATCCTCTCTTCAATTACTGTAGGATTATTGGAGCCCCGAATTGCTCATTTTCGTATCCCCCGAGTGAAAAGTGAGACTCGTCGCTGAAGATAATCTTTTTCGAATTTTGTTTGAATCGCCATCCATTGCTTATTGTTCAAGCATCCAACCGGCATATGAATGTACGGTGTTGTACGGTCAGCTGGCAGCAATTGTTGCGTGAGCGGGACTTTATATGGTTATGGGTGTAAACCCAAGTGCAAATCATACCACAATGTGTCGCAAGAAAGCGAGCAAACCGATAATGCAAAGACCTTACGAAATCTGTAGCCGATACAGTCAATTCAAATTTCGTTAAAATTTTACCAATTGCTTGAGTAGTTGATCTCTCCTTAAAGCACGAAACGCGACTACGTTTGAATCACCATTCTTTTAGTAAGTTTTAGCAATTGTAACCCGTTGTGCGGTTGTCAAGCGACTCATTTCCATAAATGTCTGACTTTTAACTAAAAGAAAACCCATTTGTGCGTACCAGCCTCGTGACATGTTACTCCATTGATAATTTCGCGGGGAGAGTGGTGGTTAATGTAGAGGGGCTTAGTACGTAGAAGTAACTGTCGGTATAGCACTACTCAGTGCTTCTTTTTTTCGGGTGTCATCCCAAAATGAAAAAAAAAACATTCTTGCAGAAATCGCACGGATGCAGCCCATACACCAAGTTTTTCATATTTGAGACTTTTCTCAAAAGCATTTAAGAGCATGAAATTAGGTATTCTACAAATAAAAATTGTCTATGAAAATCATCGAAATCTGAGGACTCTATCATATAGTCCCCTCCAAATATTCAAATATGAGCACTAATAAACATTTTTCGGTCGTCGTGGAGCACCTTATCGGACCACAATACAAAAATTGATGGAAAAAATGAAGCTGCTGGCAAAAGTTAGTCCTGCGGAGAATAAGCCAAGTGCACGTTGCTCAATAACAATTGAGAATATTGTTGCTGTAGTCCAAAGTGTTGAAGAAAACCCAGGTTTGTCCACTCCTCGTTGCCCTTTGGAATTGGGCATTCCACAAACGTCATTATGCCTTATTTTGCCTAAAGAATTGGGTCATGAGGTTTATAAAGTTCACTTAACACAAGAATTCAAGCCCTCAAGGGTCCTTGAAATTCATGAAAATGATCCGGAATTCCATTAAAAAACTGACTAGTCCCATTTCCACCTCATTGGCAAATCTGTCGGAACAGAGGCTTGGAAAACCCAAGATATGTTGTTGAAAAGCTTCTCCATCCTCAACTTTTAACTATTCGATGTGACCTATGGTCCGGCAGGGTTCATTGGATCTTACTTTTTTGAAAATCAGGCTGAAGTTGACGATTGCGGTGAGTGGATTGCGCTATCGAGAGATAAGTAATGATTTTTTATGTCTGTTATTAGATGGTTTTGATCGGCCCCGGTAGCCGAGTGGTTAGCATTGTGTACTGACATTCGGAAGGCTCGGGTTCAAATCCCGGTGCCACCAAAATTCAAAAGTTGTGGAAAATTAATTTAAATAAAAAATTATGTTAAATTTTCTAATTGCGGTCGCCCCTCGGCAGGGAATGTCAATCCCTCCGAGTGTATTTCGGGTATGAAATAAAAGGCTCCTCGTAAAAAAACCATCAGCGGTTCGGAGGCGGCTTAGTATAAACTGTAGGTCCCTTCATTTGTTGGAAGCACATCAAGACGCAAAACCACAAATTGGAGGAGGAGCTCGGCCAAAAATTGCTTCAGCGGTTACAAAGCGCCAATTATATATATGATACATATGGCGTATCTTTCTTGATATAAACATTCGATCATTTTTCTCAAAACATGCAATTTTTCTTTAAATATCAAAATAAAACACTTCTTATTGGAAAACCCTGTACTATAAATTTGATATGGTGATGAATGGTATAAAGACTTCAACATGACCGAAGACATCTCTTCTTTCGTGCTCTCTTTTGATTTGACAACAGTGGAATTTTTAGTAGACATTAATGAGTTATTTCCCTTTTTGTTGGGAAATTCATTAGTAAAGAAGCGCTCTTTTGTAGCAACTTAAATAAAGATCAAAACTAAGTTGTAAAATCATTTAAAATATGAAATTCTTGTCTTCGCCACCATCTTATACCATTTATTTACAATACCTTTTATGAGTTTACATAAAACTATTCGCTATGTACCTAGCACAGTAAGTAATACTGTGTAAGTGGAGCCTACTTCTGGTAAAGGCGAGATAAGAAGTACTTTAAGCAAATGAAACTTCGCTGCGCCGCTAAAAGATAGCAACTGAATGAAAAGTATGCGGCATAATTATGTAAATAAATAAGCAAAAAGTGAGCAGCAGCGAGCAGCAGCGAGCAATGGCGAGTCGAGTCTTAAAAGATAAACACACACAAACTGTTGAAGCGAAAAGGTACAAATACTTCAAGCAACTACTTATGCCCGCACTTACACAGGTGGAGTGGCAAAACGGAGAGCGAGCAGCAAGTGGCACTGTACTAGAGTACAAGACAGCCAAGACCGCCGAGAAGTGAGCAGTGAGCAGTGAGCAATGCAATATTTTGTATGCCAAGTTGTTGTAAGTGTACCAAAGTGGCGCAAGGCTGGTGGGTTGTGGATTTGTGAGGTTTTGTGTAACTAAGGTTGCTGGTACTTATATTCATCATTTCATTGGAATGGAATGTGGAAAATATGTAAATGTGTTGTGGCTAAAGAATAATTTGCAACAATCATTGTAGAGTTGTCAAGGCGAAGAGTGCAAGTGCAGGCGATCTCTCGGCTCGAAAGATGTGTACTTATGAATGGCTGGAGGTAATCAGGCTTTTAGCTTTTAGCAAGTGCACTTCATATTTGTTGCTGACAAATTCGTTGAGTTCAAAGGCTGTGCGTTTGTTCTGTCTGTCTGTATGTGTGTGTGCGTGTGTGTGTGTGTTGTGTCACAATCATTGCAAGGACAACCAACTGAAATATTGAGAGGATGAAGAGAATTGATTGGTTGCTAGACTACGTTGGTACATTTCCTCAAACATACACACACATATACATACACATACGCATTACCTCACTCTCTTCTCCAACTGTTCGCCACTGCCGTCAGCAGCGCTGCATTTTGAGGTGAGTCCAAAGTTTGCCCAAAACGTAATTTGCCAAAGAGCGCCAAAGGAGTTTACCATAATTTTTTTTTTGTTTCGTTTGTTGTCTCAGTGTTGTTGTTTTTGTTGTTGTTGTTGTTTACCTCTTTTCACTTCTTTTCGTTTAAAATTTATTGCATGCCATTATGTTGGTTGGAGTTAAGCCAAGCGCAAACTGCATGCAAAACGAGCAAAAGCAACACTGGCTGAGCGAGCATCCGAACGCCGGAGTACGTACGAGTAAACAGTTAGCGGAAAACGGAAAGGAAACGGATATACCGAAGATAACGGCGCGCTTGATGATAACAGTTATGCATAGTGATGACACGTTGACGACGACGAGCCAACGATGAACCAAAGACCAAAATCAACATCAGCATCAACATCAACAGAAGGAACATCAACCAGCGCCGCAAGCAAGCAAATGTGTGTGTGTGTGTGTGTGTGTGTGTGTGTGTGTAGAGTGTGAGAGAGGAGAGTGGCAACGCCAACAAATGCTGCTAAAATATTCGAGTCGGACATTGAAGTGAACGTTATGTTAAAATTTGAGTTTTATGAGCTGGCATTTTGGTTATTAAGGTCAGCGCTGATGAATATAATGAGTTGAACGGGATGATCTTCTTCTTCTGAATTTCAACTAAGCACAAAAAATGAATAAAGGTAATGATGGCAGCATGTGAACTCTACGGTTATCAGTTTGTATTTTATGTAATAGTGATAGAAAAAGAATTATTAAATTACAGATATGCATGCAATGAAGAAATATCTCGTTCAACAGCTCTAGCTTTATTTTGAAATCTTTTTTAACTCTTTTCCAAGTTAAAATTTATTTTTCATTTGTATAACATTTGCATGACTTGAGTTGACTTTAATTGCATGTAATAAAAAAAAAATAAAAAAAAAAATAAAGCAAAAAATCTTCAAAGAAATAAAATGAACAAAAACAAAATAAATAAAACTAAACTAAAAAAATAGATTTAAAAAAGAAAAAAAAAATAAATAAAATTGAAAACAAAAATTATGCAACGAACGAAGGCGAAGGGATATTAACCGAATGCATTATAAGTTATCTCCTCGTTATTCGCAACTGTGGTTTTAGCTAGCGAGATTTTTAGATATTTGTTTTTTTCATTTGATTTATAAGTATATAATTTCAAACCGTTTTTATTTTCCTTTTTTAGATATCTGACAAACCTTGTGGTTGTATTTTGTAATACATCAATTAATGAATAGTGCATTTTTCTTTTTAAATAATAATATGGGTGATCCATTTCAAGGTTCCCTTAAAGAAAAAAACACAGAAAATTAAAATTTAAAGGGGAATGTTTATTATCATTCGAATGAAAATTCTTTGAAATTTATTTTTTGAAGATTATCTCTTTCAAATGTTAGCCGCAGTTACTCCTCAGATGATGTATCCGTTGAGTCCAATTTTCAATGACTCGTTTGAGCATTTCGATTGGTAACTGACGAATGACATGCGTGTTGTTTTACTCCAAGGCCTGAATCAGAGCGGGATTGTCCGCATAGACTTTACATATCCCCACAGGAAAAAGTCTAACGATGTGATATCACACAATCTTTGGTTGGCCAATCGACCGGTCCAAGGTTTGAGATTTTCTGCTTACTTAAGTGTTTGTTAAAACTAAATGTTACCGAGATCACGAGCTTCATTTCAAGCATCAAATTGTTGGTTATTATAGTGATATAATGGTCGCCATTGACTGTTATGTTCTCATCGGCATCATTTTTGAAGAAATATGGACCGATGATTCCACCGGCTCACAAACCACATCGAACCTATTTTTTTCCATTTCCCATTCAGCCCGAAATAAGTCTCATCGCTGAACATTTCAAGAGCCCATAGAGCGAAGTGATTTTGCTTTGAATTTAAGAGCGCGACGTAAAATGCGCCAAGTCGTTCCATTCGTCAGTTCGAGTTTTTCTAACAAATACGGTTTATACTAAGTCACCACCAAACGGGCGATAGATTTTTAGAATTACACTGGGAGGGGTTGACATTCCTTGCCGTAGGGCGACCTTCATTAAAAAAATTATTTTTTTCTAATTTTGGTTGTTGATCGGACCAGGACTCGAGCCCTGGTCTTCAGAATGGCAGTTCGCAATTCTCACTACATACTTTTCCAGTTTCCAGCTTCTTCTTTTTTCATTAAGCTTATTTTTTTTACTACTCTGGCTTTAGTTGCTGTGAAGTAATTTGAATAAATAATGAAATATTAAAGAGTACCAAGGTTTGTATGTACATGATGAGAATAAATTGAATTTTCAGTGAAGTTAAAAGTACATTGCTAGCTTGATTCTTCTTTGGGGTGTAATGAGTTGCGAGGACTCATCTTGGTGGATGAACATCTCGCAACAAATCGAAATTTTCTAACATACCCCTGATTAGCGCTCACCGATGGAAGTAAAGGGAGATAGGACCAAGGATACCTATTATGAGCACTTGGAGCGTACTTATGTGCGCGGTCCTGGCACAATGTGAACATCGGGCGATTTTAGCGCCAGGGTAGGGAAAAAGGATATCTTCGGCAAAACTGTCGGAATTCGAAATATGTTGTCTGTAGTACTGTATTGCAGCCCAATAAAACACATTAAGCCACTTGACTGTCACTAGATTGGAAAACTCATAACTAGATCGATCATCTTGTATGTTCCGAGGCCCCAATAATCGACTGGGACCACTATTTTCTCGCATAGAAGATACGTACGCGCCTCTGTGTACCGAAAAACGTCCGTCAACAAACACAAGGATGGTTCGATGTTGAAAAGCTGCAATCACAACAAACTGCCGAACTGTTTTCTACTCGGCTTGCACGCCTGATCTCTGAGAGCACTCATCAGCAACTCGGTATGCGAGTACGTGGGACGGCATTTCAAACTCCCTACGTACATCTGCATACGAAACTATTGGATTTCTAAAAGGTTAAAAAACAGCTAGTAGGATAAGGTCGACCACAGCACGTGCCGGGTGGGTCATATACTGAGAATTGAAGAAGAGAACAAATCGCTAGGCGCTGGCAAGAATTGAAAGAGGCTGAGATGCGTGAGTATGATGAGCTTAAGAAACTGGACGACATGAGTAATGATTGAAAATTCTAGGAAAAGATGCTGCGTTGGACACAGCGAAGTGTTCTAGTGACTAATGTCCAGAGTATACTGATTTTATGGAGGCAGCACTTCTCCAGCCTGCTGAATGGAAGTAAAAGTACAACACAAGAAGATGGCGAATCCGTTTCTGTGATGATATTGAGTTCTGCTTTCTCCAGACTAGATAAGAAAGCGAAGGATATGGGTAGTGAACGAGAGCAAGGCGAAATAGCTCCGGTCATCAAACAAACAGTCATCACTTTCGCGACTCGGCTCCCACGTCACTGTTGACAGTCATAACTTTGAAGTCCTCGAGCCCAACAACAATGTCAGCCTTGAAATCCAACGCAGAATCATTCTTGCCAACAAGTGCTACTTTGAAAAGTAAAGTCCTCTCTCCTCGAACCAAAACAGTTTTGACATCTGAAGAGGCGGCTCTAGGAATCTTGGAGAGAAAAGTTTTCCGAATGATTTATGCTTCTTTGAGCATTCGTTGCGCCTGTCATGTCGTCTGGTTGAATGAAAGATCTTCAGCCTTGATAGTATTCGATGCAGTGACCGCTGGTGGAAGCAGAGGAGGAGGAAGACGTACACTCCACTGGAAGGATAAAGTGGAGAGCGATCTGGTTTCAGTTGGTATTTCCAACAGCCGCCAAACAAAGAAAAAGAACAACCTCAATATTTTATTTAACCTATCACATATTTTGTATTTATCTTAGTTCTCGTATGTAATATTTTAATTTAGCTAACTAAATAGGTATAGTTTAATTTTTTCTATTTTTTTAACTTTACGTTTAGTATATTTTACTTTATTTTGTTATGGTTTTATTTATTTTTTTTTTATGTTTTATGTAATTATATTTGGTTTTTTTAAATTTTACTGATTTTAGTTTAATTTAATTTAATTTTATTTTCTTTACTTTTATTTTTTTTATTTTATTTGATTTGATTTGTTTTTCTTTACCATTTTTTATTTTATTTTTGTTTTACTTTATTTTACTTTATATTACTTTATATTATATTATTTTAGATTATTTTTATTTTATTTTATTTTATATTATTTTATTTCATTTTATTCTATTTAATTTTATTTTATTTTATTCATCTTATTTTATTTTATTATATTTTATTTTATTTCATTTTCGTTTTATTTTATTTTACTTTATTTTATTTTATTTTATCGTATTTTGTTTTTATTTTATTTTATTTTAATTTATATTACTTTATTTTTATTTTTTACTTTATTTTATTTGATTTTATTTTAATTTATTTTATTTTATATTGTTTTATTTTATTTTATTCTATTTTATTTTATTTTTCTTTTTTTTTAATTTAATTTATTTTATTTTATTTTATTTTATTTTATTTTATTTTATTTTATTTTATTTTATTTTATTTTATTTTATTTTATTATACTCTATTTTATTTTATTATATTTTATTTTATTTCATTTTCGTTTTATTTTATTTTACTTTATTTTATTTTATTGTATTTTATTTTATTGTATTTTATTTTATTGTATTTTATTTTAATTTATTGTATTTTATTTTATTTTATTGTATTTTATTTTATTTTATTTTATTTTATTTTATTTTATTTTATTTTATTGTATTTTATTTTATTGTATTTTATTTTAATTTATTGTATTTTATTTTATTTTATTGTATTTTATTTTATTTTATTTTATTTTATTTTATTTTATTTTATTTTATTTTATTTTATTTTATTTTATTTTATTTTATTTTATTTTATTTTATTTTATTTTATTTTATTTTATTTTATTTTATTTTATTTTATTTTATTTTATTTTATTTTATTTTATTTTATTTTATTTTATTTTATTTTATTTTATTTTATTTTATTTTATTTTATTTTATTTTATTTTATTTTATTTCATTTCATTTCATTTCATTTCATTTCAATTTATTTTATTTTATTTTATTTTATTTTATTTTTTTTTTTTGTTTTATTTTATTTTATTTTATTTTATTTTATTTTATATTATTTTATTTTTTTTTATTTTATTTTATTTTATTTTATTTTTTATTATTTTATTTTTTTTTATTTTATTGTATTTTATTTTATTTTATTTCATTTCATTTCATTTCATTTCATTTCATTTCAATTTATTTTATTTTATTTTATTTTATTTTTTTTTTTTTGTTTTATTTTATTTTGTTTTGTTTTATTTTATTTTATTTTATTTTATTTTATTTTAATATATTTTGTTACTATCTTTAAAATCAAACATTAGGTGAAACACTGTAATCTGATTTCTACAATTTAACCAAAACGTAAAATAAATCAAGCAATAAGTAAATGGAGAAAATTTCAAAGAAATTCATGAAAATTAAAGAAAGATTAAACGTAAAATAGTAATTACAGAAATTTGTATAAAATAATGGCTAATGAATAAAAAATGGAACAATTAAAAAAAAAAATAATAAAAAAGAAAATTAAAATGGAATGGAATCTCTGAAATAAGACTAAAACAGAGAATACCAACGAATTTAATCAACATGAAATGGATGAGTACACAGACATAGAATCGAGTGGAAGTACAAGTAGATGGAAGGATTGAAAAGGCACCACAAACCATTTTAGATACTAATTAGAATTGGAAAGAAATTCGAGTAAAACAACCAAAAATACGAAATTGATGATGTAAGTATAGTTTAACGATTGTATGTCAATACATTTGCACTAGATGGATATACGTACAAACCTACACGTATGTGGGGTATGAAAAAATTTGCAGGAAAATCAGTTTGAATAGTATTGAGCTCAAACCGATGTGGTCACAGGAAGTAGAAGGAGTGGAAATTAAAATGAATATGTTGTTGGAAAATAGATATATTGTATATACGTGTATGAATATCTATATGAATACATATATAATGTAGACTAAAGATTTTCTTATTTCGAATACTTCTTGTTTGAACTTTTCGTATTTATTTTTTTAGTTTAACTTTTTTCAGTTAAATATTAGTTTTCAAAACAAAAATAACAAAAGAAACTAGTAGTTAAATGAAGATACTTTTAATTAGCAAAATATTAAGGAAATTAATTGAAAAAAAGAAAGAAAATCAATGAACGTAAGATTATTTTTGGTTCATAATGAACCACCGTTTAATTTTTTTTTAATTAGAAAAACGAAACTTTTTCGAACTACCAAAAGAGAATTTATTTTCATTTTAAACTTTTTTCACGAAATCCCAAAAAAAAAATGTACATTAATATATTAGAAGGATTGTTTCAAATAATTCGCATGGCATCGTGTAAGCTTGTTAAGCGTACACGAAGCTTCGAAACATTAAAAGGTTTGATACTGATTTTTTTTTGGAATATTTAGTCTGATGAAGTGCGTTGACTGCTATGCTTAGCTTTTTCAGAATCATAATGAAATAACATTATGATCGGCTGAGAAAATTTGTTGAGGTTGTTTGACGAACAAAAGAAAAAATTGCGGGCTTACAGAGACGGAAAGGCTGAATAAAAATATTTTTCTATTAAATTCTTAATTTTAATTTTTATTTGATTTAATTGCTCTCTTCGATGATAATTTCTCACCAAAAAAAAAAAAAAAACAAAATCAAGCAGTTTTTTATATCCATTTAACTAAAATTTTCTTTCTCTTTTAATTTGACTTCCACAAGCGTAGCAAAAGCAGACAGCGCATTCGGCGAGAGGTTTTCCCAAACTCCAGACTGTATTCGTCAACCAGAGAGGATACTCGCCGCTCTCCCACAGTCCATTATTTGCTCATTTGCTGCCACAAACTTTGTTATTGCTTTTTCTTTACAATAAGTTGCTCATGCACCGACGTTTAACTACTAAATATGACTTGCCTTTGTAGGCTACCAAATTAGTTTTTAATACTCATCAAATTATGTTTTTGCTACTTTGTTAGTCTCATACTTGTTTTGTATTTATTTTTCTCTTTTTCAATTAGTTTCTTTGCCTTTAACAGAATGAAGCTCAGATGTGTTTGCAGTGCTTGCCTTTGCCGTCCTGCAATTGACAGTTCAGCTCAAAGTCCAGTCAAAGTGTGTCGATACTCAACTTGAGTTCGTTTTGGGGGGACTTTGGGGAATTTTTTTTTTATTTTTATTTATTTACTTTTTACTTTTTATGAGTTTTCTGCAACTTTTATTGACTGAAATTGCGAAAATGACCAGTGCAGCCATTGACGCCAGTGTGTATGTACTCGTATGTAGTGGGTTATTAGATGTCAATGCAGCTAAAATTATGAATAGCAAATGTCGAATTGAAAATATTTTCTATTTGCTTTGATTATAATTTAGATTTTTATTTTGCTCTCTCAAATATGTCAGATTGATGTAATGAAAAATAGTTCTTTGAAACGCTAGATTAAATCTGATTATTTTCGATTTATTGAACAATTTTTTTTCTAGCTTAAGCTTTGCAGTACAATAGAGATTAGGTGTAGCTATGGGATGCTCCCTTAGGCACTCACCATTCCCCATTGAGCTCGACAACTCATCAGTGAATGCTAAAAATAAACTAATATTTGAGATAATAATTTTTAAAACATAATATTGAAATGTATTTAATTTTATTTTATTTCATATTACTTCATCTATTTAATTTTTTTCTCATTTTTTTGATTGGATATTATTTTCTCATTTTGCTTTATTTGATTTTGTTTTGTTTAAATTTATTTTTATTGTTTTCTCTTAACTTTTGTTTCAATTATTTAAGTTAAAATTATTTTATATTAATTTTTTTGATTTTAACTGATTTTATATATTATTAATATAATTTGTTTTTATTTTTTTTTGTTAAATTTTATATATTTTATTTTCTCTTTTTTATTTCAATTCATTTAATTAAATTTGTTTTATATTAACTTATTTTATTTTGTTTGTTTTAGTATAGGTTATATTTTTTTTATTTAATTTTATTTTGTTTACTTTAATATTATTTTATTTTAGTTTATTTTATTTTACTTTAATTTATTTTAATTTACTTTACTTTATTTTATATTTTTAATTTATTTTTTTATTTTATATTATTTTGTATTATTTAATTTTGTTTTATTTTATTTTACACAAGTTCATTTTATTTCTCTATATTTTATTTTATTTTAGTTTACTATATTTTCTTTTATTTTATTTAATTTAATTAAGTTTTATTTTATTTTATTTTATTTTGTTTTATTTTATTTTATTTTATTTTATTTTATTTTATTTTATTTTATTTTATTTTATTTTATTTTATTTTATTTTATTTTATTTTATTTTATTTTATTTTATTTTATTTTATTTTATTTTATTTTATTTTATTTTATTTTATTTTATTTTATTTTATTTTATTTTATTTTATTTTATTTTATTTTATTTTATTTTATTTTATTTTATTTTATTTTATTTTATTTTATTTTATTTTATTTTATTTGATTTGATTTGTTTTTCTTTACTATATTTTATTTTATTTTTGTTTTATTTTATTTTATTTTATTTTATTTTATTTTATTTTATTTTATTTTATTTTATTTTATTTTATTTTATTTTATTTTATTTTATTTTATTTTATTTTATTTTATTTTATTTTATTTTATTTTATTTTATTTTATTTTATTTTATTTTATTTTATTTTATTTTATTTTATTTTATTTTATTTTATTTTAATTTATTTTATTTTATTTTATTTTATTTTATTTTATTTTATTTCATTTTATTTTATTTTATTTTATTTTATTTTCTTTATTTTATTTTATTTTTTTTTTTTTTTTAATTTTCTTTTATATTATTTTATTTTATTTTATTTTATTTTATTTTATTTTATTTTATTTTATTTTATTTTATTTTATTTTATTTTATTTTATTTTATTTTATTTTATTTTATTTAATTTTATTTTATTTTATTTTATTTTATTTTATTTTATTTTATTTTATTTTATTTTAATTTATTTTATTTTATTTTTTGTTATTTTATTTTATTTTATTTTATTTTATTTTATTATATTTTATTTTATTTAAGTTTATTTTATTTTATTTTATTTTATTTTATGTTATTTTATTTTATTTTATTTTATTTTATTTTATTTTATCTTATTTATTTAATTTCAATTTTATTTTTTTTTTTATTACATTTTGTTTGATTTTATTTTTTAATTTTTTTCCATTTTATTTTGTTTTACTTTAATTTAATTTTATTTTATTTTATATTATTTTATTTTTTTTTATTTTATTTTATTTTGTTTTATATTATTTCATTTTATTTTATTTTATTTCATTTTAATTTCTTTTGTTTTGTTTTATTTTATTTATTTTATTTTATTTTATATTATTTTGTTTTATTTTTGTTTTTTAATTTTATTTTACGTTAGTTTATATATTTTTTTAAATTTTATTTTATTTTATTTTATGTAATTTTTTTATATATTTTAAGTCCATATTCTTTATTTATTTTATTTTATATTAGTTAATTTTAGAATAATTTAATTTCATTATTTAGTTGAATATATTTTATAGCAGCTTATTTTATGAATAAAATATTCGTGCTAATTTTTTTTAAACCTTTTGAGTAGCATTTTTGCAAATTATAACAAGTGTCTGTATGTCGTACACAATTCATTTAAGTGTTTGTCTGAGCCTGGCTGGTTGGCTGGTTACCCTTGGTTATAGATTTTAATGATGTATTTATCAAGCTCACCAGTAACATTGATTACAAGCACACATGTTTGTGGGATTATAAAAAAGTTTACCATTGTTTGGGTTACGCAACAACAACAAAGTATTTGCAAAACCCTCAATTTACATCCAGGCATGTGGAGAGTTTTCAGTCTCGTGTTCGATAATCCATCAGTTTAATGAGCGTAATTGTAACAAGTCATGCCAGTTTGGAGCGTCTGTGCTCTTATGTTGCGGTAATGAGCAGATTATTCAGTACAAATATAGCACCGAAGCAAAACTGAAAGCACTTTTTTGAAGAATGAAGTGCTCACACAAACAACACTTCGAGTCTGCTTTTTAATTTCTAAGTACCTAATGCATAATGTATGTATATGGTGTATACACATATGTGTAGAAATCTGTGCCAATCGACCTTCAGGCACGTAACCTCACCATTCTATTTCATTCATATAGCTACCGCTGCTTTGGTTTATAAATACATCAGATTTGTTTATTGATGAAGTACTCATACACAAGACAAGTACTTATAAATCTTTTATCAATACTTCTGAAATTACGCTTGTCTTCCACGGCAATCGATTGCTGGATATGCCGTCGGTAAGGGAAATAACCTTAATCAGCATTATGGCAAATTATTAAGTTAAGTGTATTATTCAAGTATAATGAGTGTATGTATTCGGTCGCGGTAGCCGAGTGGTTGGGATTGCGTACTGCCATTCAGAGGGCCATTATTCAAAGTCTGATAAGATCAACATAAAAAAATTATAGAAAATAAATTTAAATAAAATATTAAGTTGAATTTTCTAATTGCAGTCGCCTCCTGGCAGGAAATGTCAATCACTCCGAATGTATTTCAGACATGAAATAAACGCTCCTCATAAAGAACCAGGAGGTGGCTTAGTATAAACTGTAGGTCCCTCCATTTGTTGGAAAAACATCAATACACAAAACAACAAATTAGAGGAGGAGCTCGGCCGAAAATCGCTTCAGCTGTTACAAAGCGCCAACAATATATACACATACTCGTATATACCTACATGTATTCGAAACACCAAGGGTTGAAACTGATGTTAATAGGGGAAAAAAGAAAGGAGCTTTAATTTAATTTTTTTACCATATTCAACTAATTTGTCCATAAAAAGGTATGAATTTATTTTATTTCCTTATTTTTAATCATATTTAAAATACATCCCTTTGTTTATCCTATTTTGTTTTATTTTAGATTATTCTATTTTATTTAACATTAACTTATTTTTTGTATTTTTTAATGTAATATATTTTTATTTTATTTTACTTTATTTTGTTAAATTTAATTTAATTTTATTTTTCTTTATTTCGTTTCATTATATTGTACTCTATTTTAATTATTTTAATTTTAATCTTATTTAGTTTAATTTTATTATTTTATATTTTATTTCATTTCAATTAAATTAATTTAATTTTATTTGTTTCGTTTTATTTTATTATTTAAAAAGTAAAAGAGGTAAAATAAAATAAAATATGGTAAAATAAAATAAAGTCTGGTTTATTTTACCATATTTTATTTTATTTTACCTTATTTTATATTATTTTATTTTATTTTATTTTATTTTATTTTATTTTATTTTATTTTATTTTATTTTATTTTATTTTATTTTATTGTATTTTATTTTATTTTATTTTATTTTATTTTATTTTATTTTATTTTATTTTATTTTATTTTATTTTATTTTATTTTATTTTATTTTATTTTATTTTATTTTATTTAATTTTATTTAATTTTATTTTATTTTATTTTATTTTATTTTATTTTATTTTATTTTATTTTATTTTATTTTATTTTATTTTATTTTAGTTTATTTTATTTTATTTTATTTTATTTTATTTTATTTTATTTTATTTTATTTTATTTTATTTTATTTTATTTTATTTTATTTTATTTTATTTTATTTTATTTTATTTTATTTTATTTTATTTTATTTTATTTTATTTTATTTTATTTTATTTTATTTTATTTTATTTATTTCGTTTTATTTTATTTGTCCTATTTAATTTGTTTATTCTATTTTATTTTACTGAATTTTTAATTTAATTTTATCTAATTCAATTAAATTTATTAATAAGATTTTTTCTTATTATATATTTTTTTAAACTTTGATGACAGTCACACATTATAAAGAACTATTTGATAAACCTTGCTTTATATAATTTAACTTGCATTGAAATATCCTTTCTCTTTGTCATAAGAACTGTCTGTCTGTATGTCAGTCTGTTCCATTTGTCTATTTACTATCAATGGTATGTCGCTTTGCTTTGCCCTTCTAATATGTATATTATGCAATAATATCGAGAATCACCACTGACAATAACCCCAATGTTGTTAATAAGAAATCTTTACGTAATGGTGTTATAGTTGTTGTCACAGCTTGCTGCTTGTTGTTATTATTATTCATGTTTTTGTTGTAATGAAGCAATAATACGCTTATCAATGTTCGCAGTGCTAGAGAAATATGTTGTCGTTAGTGCGGGGCTTCTGTCTCTATGACTCTTGCGGATATCAATAGATGACCATTTGTGTGTACTTACGAGTACATATATGCGGAAGCTATATGGCAGTTCATAGTTGAGGTTAAGATACTAGAATGGCTCAGTGCGAGGTTGTGTGTATTTGAGAACGTTTAGTTGAGGGTTCTAAAGTTCTGCATCAGACTAGAATATACTTCTTCGTAGTCTACGCCGTCTCTATGTATGCAAAAGCTTGAATTTTTAAACTTTCAACTCTGATACAGAGACGATCAACTTTCAATGGACTCGATCTTACCACCAACGTTCAAAGCTCCGTTCGCGAGATTTTTGAGTTTCTGAAGTTTCTACAGATGGATTAGGTGACTGGCTGACTTCTTCGCGAATGCACTGAAAGGATGGCGTTGTGTCGTGAGCTTTGAAATTGTGTATGATGGGATTTATTTTAAATTATGGATTTTCTAAATGTTTTTCGTAGAGGCGGCGTGCTCCATGAGTTGTTAATGTGTCGATCCAGTGAGACTTGGAATCTTGCTTGATGGCCAGATATGTAGAAAAAAAGTAGGAAACTTTTAGGCTTTTCAGATCTTTTAAATCGTCCCTTGTCTCACAACATAGGCAAGAAGTCTTTACTTCTTAAATTGCTATCACCGACAGGTACTGGAATTTAAGTTCTCGAGTGTCCTCACCAATTTACATGAAATAGTAAACGAATGTTGAGTGACTTGTAGAGCTTGGTGTTTGTTCCTCGAGAAAGTACTAAATTTTCCCGTCTCCTACTCAGTTTTTGACGCTGATGCTGTTTCTTAATTTAAGGAAATTGTTAACCACTGCAAAGTCGCGACTATAAACAGTGACGTGGTACGCTGGCTGTTTGTTTGAAGACGGGAGATATTTCATTCTTCGAAATCCACGCTGGAGAAAGTAAAACTAATGACGAGGTTGTTAGGACCGAGGAGGTCGTATGCGTGCACCAGCAGTTTTTTTTTAATAATTATAACAAGTCCAACGAATACCCTCCACCCGCCCAAGCGACACGAGAGGCGACATCCGCATAACGTACGGAATATGCCGCGCCATGATTGGGAAGCGTTTGTTAAGCGTCGAGATTAAAAACTGTTCAGAAAAAAAAAACTGAAAAAATAATTGTTCAACAGCTGAAATTTAGTAAATATGGAATTTTAAAATTTAATTGTTGAGAGAGATTAAAATAGTTTTTTTGAGGCTAAAAAGTGAGTCTGAGAGATCGAAGGTGCTGGAATGAAAATTAAAATTGTAACACAATCGACGAAAGGGTTCGTTCGTGACTTTAATAGTAAAGGCCTAAACTGCCTAGATAGACGAGTTGGAACGTTAAAGTTTACCCCAGATAAGAGCCATGAGCTACAAATTGATCCGTTAAAAAGATTCACTACGAACAATGTGTCAAACATTTCTCTACGACTTGCGAGAGTATGTAGATTTAGAAGCTTTAAACGGTTGGTATAGGGAGGAAGATTTATCGTAGAGTTCTAACAGAAATTTCTTAATGCAAAAAGGAAAAATTGTTTTTGAACAGACTCTAACTTATCGGAATTAACCTGATAATTGGCGTTCCATATCAGAGAACCATTTTCTAATATTGACCTCACCAAAGTCGTATAAACGTATAAAGTGCTTTAGTTACATAAGGGTTTTTAAATTCTTTTAACCATCTTTTAGCAAAGGCAAAAGCATTTTTGGTTTTTAAGACAATGGTATTGATATGAAGATGGAAGTTGAGCTTAGGGCCCATCATAACCCCAAAATCAACAAAGTTGAAGACTTGCTCTAGGTTGAACAAATATTCGTGAATTTACACTTGGTCTTACACTTCTGAAGGTTCAAAGGAATGTCATCGTTATCATACCAAAAGGCTAAATTGTCTAGATCATTTTGTAATGAACGCCTTTCGTCGAATGAGGTATATGACATAAAAGGTTTTACATCATCGGCATATAACATAATATATATATAATGCTTTTTTAACGAAGTTATTTCATTTATGAATAACAGAAACAGAATCGAGCCGAGATGGCTATCTTGAGGAACTCCTGATGAGATATTTATTAATTGTGTTATATTCCATTGAAGAAATCATGGTTGAAAGCCCAGAAGAACTAGTTTATAGATAAGAATTGAGTGATTAGCTCTATCGAATGCTTTACTGAAGTCGGTGTAGATAACGTCAGTTTGCTTAGTGTTGATTTTCCTTTACAAAGCCCGTGTTGGGCATTGGATAGTAGTAAGAACCTGTAAGAGCTGTTGATATTGTTCGGTGTTAACTTACATACCATATAGTGACATGGAGGTAAAACCTTTTCGTTTCGACGCAACCGACTTTACAATCAACGAAAAAGCGGTGTGCTCAGCTGTTTGTGCTCATAATGAAAAACAACCTCTCAAGGGTTCTTTCTTTAGAAAACCATACTTCCTCGATTTGTTTGCTCTTTTTCATTTGCGAAAGTAGTAATATTCTTCTTCATTACTTTATACGTAACATAAAGAAAAATGTTATCGAAAGCCATCGTATTGGACGTTTATGTTGACCATGCTTCACCCGAACGAAAGTGCCGAAAGTGGTTTGCACGGTTTTAGAAGTGGCAATTTCGACTTAGACGACGGATTACGACCTGGACAGCCAAAAAAATTTCAAGGCGAAGAATTGGAGACATTGCTCGATGCAGATGCACGCCAGACGCAAGAAGAACTTGCAAAAGTATTAGGAGTTGATCAAACAATCGTTTCCAGACGATTAAAATCATTAAGACTCATCCAGAAGCTTGGAAATTGGGTGCCTTCTGAATTAAAGCCAAGAGACGTCGAACATCGATTCTGCATGTCGGAAATGTTGCTTCAACGCCACCAAAAGAAGTAATTTTTGCATCGGATTGTCACTGGCGACATCCACGGCAAAGCCGAATATCCATGGTGCCAAGGTTATACTATATATTTGGTGGGACCACAAGGGTGTGCTCTATTATGAGCTATTTAAATCGGGTCAGACGATCAATGGGGACCTTTACCCAAAAAAATTGATTCGTTTGAAAAAGGCCATTGCGGAAAAACGACCAGAATATGCGACCAGACACGAATCAATAATTTTTCATCATGACAACGCTCAGCCACATGTTGCAAGGCCAGTTGAAAGCTATTTGGAAAACTGTGGGTGGGAAGTTCTACCTCACCCGCCTTAAAGCCCAGACATAGCACCTTCCGATTACCACTTGTTCAGATCAAAGCAGAATACCCTCACCGGAGTATGCTTCACTTCAGAACAGGGTATCAGAAATTGGCTCGATTCTTTCTTGACCTCAAAGCCGGAGAAGTTCTTTTGGGAAGGGATCCACAAACTGCCAGAAAGATGGGCAAACATCGTAGCTTCCGGTGGGAAATACTTTGAACATTATAACAATTTTTTCACAATAAAGTCTTAATTTTGGCATACACCCAATAGCTGTATCGATGCTGACATTTCCAAACTATTTACAATATAAAACTGTGTGTTGAGAAATATAAAGACCTTTGAATTTAATGATTCTACTCAGCATATCTGTCATAATTACACTCGCTACTTAAGCCGTCAAAGCCACCTTTGGCTTTGAAAACTTCTATGGTATCATATTGTTCAAAGGGTCATATGACAGACGTACAAACATTTCTGTACGTGTGTGTATGTGTGTGAGTATAAAGGCCTTCATTTATTAGCACAATCGAGGAAATGATGTGTTACACAAACTCAGGAAGGATGGTTCAGTTCAGTTGTCAGTTTTGGGAAGGCAATTGATTAGCGTCGTTGTTAGGCGGAGAGCTCTTCACTACGTCTCCACATCCTCTTCCTCGTAGGCTGGCTAGCTGGTTGGTTGGTTGGTTGTATTCAGTGGAAAACCTCTTTGGCTAATAATTGCTTGGCGGCTTGACAACTTGACGGTTTGGCGTAGCCGAGATTGGCAGTCCATGAAGCGTGTTATCAGACTAACTCTCATTCGCTTTGCATTCTGTTTATTTTGGTCCTAAAGCTTTGCTTGACATTCCCTGCTAATAATTAAGCGCATTAATGTGCACAACCCTGTATGTATGTATGTGTATGTGTATGTGATTGAAGGACAATGCAATTGCTCATACTCCTTTGCCGTTCATTACTATTCTCCTTTGTTATTTTGTTTGTTGAACTTAATAGGCAAATTCGTAAAGCGTTCAATTGCGAAAATCCGATTTGCTTGATTAATTCGCTCAGTCAAAGACGCTGTGAAAGTCTATAAGATATGTACCCTGCTGACAAAAATATTAGTTTTTGACTAGAATCCAAGTAGCTTACACACTTACACCAACTAGTTCATCTTCCATCTATTTTCCATGTAAGCAGCGATTTCATCAGTTTCATACTAGTTAAATGTCAGTTCATATATACCAGTTAAAATTCTAGTTCGTTCATATCTGTCAAGAACTAGTCCGCCTCAGACCAGCCTAGTATGAATCTTTTCGCAAAATACTAGTTCATTACTCGAATTTTGGCAAATTAGTAAAGATTTCACCGAAATATAATTCTAGACAAACTAAAATAATTTTGCAAATAGGGAAGTTCACGTGTAGAAGTTCACGCAAGTGAGGAAAGTTTTTAACTGCCACTGCCATTCACCTGGGAGTGGCCATAAACGATTCTTTTGCATATGTTTCAAGCAGCTCACGACTTCCGGTTTTAGACCACGTATCCCCTGGGTAGCCAAAAAACATCCGTTTGCAGACGAGATAAAGTAGCGAATCCCATGCGGTTGTGTGTAGAGTTTGGCATTCATCACATGAGAAATAAATTCAATGAAAAATGTAAATCAGCCTCGGACGAGGTACCCCCCTTTGATGGCGACCCATAAAAATGTTGTACTGGCGTCAATATCCAGCGTATCCAGTGTTTCAGATGAGCGTACGTTCCGAGGTCCTAGCATCGAAATGGAACACTATCTTGTCGCAACGAAGATACCCATCCGCCTCTGTGTATCGAAGAACGCCCGTCAACAAACACAAGGAAAGTTCGACGTCGAAAACCTGAAATCACAACACACAGCCGAGTGGTTTTTTTACTCGACTTGCACTTCTACTCTCTGAGAGCGCTCTTCAGCAACCCGGCATAAAGGAACTGTGGAACGGTATTTCAAACTCCCTGTGTACACAATTGGATTTCGAAAAGGTTACAAAAACAGCTGGTATGATGAAGACTGCCGTGTCGTGGTGGAGATAAAACAGACTGCCTACCTCGCAACCTTGCGATCGACCACAATACGTGCGGGATGGGATAGATACCGGGAGTTGAAGAGGGAAGTAAGACGCATCTGCAGATAAAAAAAGAAAGAGGCCGAGATGCGTGAGTATCAAGAAGTTGAGTAGCTGAACGACAAGGGTAATGCTGGAAAATTCTATGAGAAGATAGGACGATTTACGGAAGGTTTCAAGATTGGAGCAGACTCCTGTAGGACAGTGGTTGCTACTAAGCGCAGGTTTATAGTTTCGGACCCTCTGCAGATCAAAACTCAAAATTATAGTAAAATAATTAATAAAAAGTAATTTTTCTAACTATGGTGGCTTCTTGGCAAGGGCTGTAAATAACATAGAACGTAATAATGACACAAGCCTTTTGAAGGATCGTTCAGGCGCTCGGGGGTCACCTTGAAAGGAACTAAGTTCCTCCATTTTTTAGAAGATAATAAAGACGTTCATCACAAATTGGAGAACAAGCTCGTCCGGAAATCAGTTCAGCGGCTATAAACCGCAAATATGTACGTTCTCTCTATTACATAGTTCCGTTATTGCTTTTATAGTAGTTAATTAAAGCAAACAGTAAGGAGTAGTAACTCCCAAATCTCATCCTCCTCGAACTTCAGTTAACCTCAATCGCCACTATCACCACAAAGACTGATAATAAT